>CM060484.1:26840030-27440030 GCA_030544235.1 Lepturacanthus savala
CACATATATAGTCCAAATATATACACCACAGTTAGTTTCAATATTATTTTTATTATTTCTTAAAAGAGGGTCAGAGGATCTGTGGAATTTAATCCCTTTATTCAAGTGAGCAACAACTGAGCAGAGAGACACAAGCAGCATGTGTAATGTTACTTATGTAAGATGCAGTAACAGGAGCCTAACTATACATTTTTGTTTCTGTCTCTGGTTTGTCAGTTTTTATATTCTTACCTTTGATGAAGTCTTGGCAGGAAATCTTGCACAATAACGCGACAGAGTCACTATAGCTCTTGTTGCCCTTCAGATACGAGTGTTTCAGTGTTTGATTTTGTTTCTCAGCTCTAATTTTTTGTTCTACTCTGTGTTCTATTCTACTTTTGAATGCGTTAACCCATCTCTACCTCAGGACATACAATGTCACAAAATCATATTACAATTTATTCTTAAGGAATTCAAGGTGAATGCGTGTGGCAAAGTGCTAGTGAATCACTAAATAGGTTTTATCATCAACCTTTAAAAGTCCCCTGGCCTAAAATCTTATTGTCCCGCATTTTGCTGCACAGGAACAAAAAGCTTTTCAAAACCTTGTACATTCTGTTCACTTCAGAATCTAAGGACATGAAAGCTACAGGATTTTCCTTCTTGTAGAGAGTAAACTGTCAGTTTCAATTACAGTTATATATCTCACATTGATTTTACCTTATACAACATAATTGTGTACAAAAATCAAGAAAATGTTATTCTTTAATAATAATTGAATATAAAATGCTATTCATATCAATACATTCAAAAATATGTAACCAAATATAAAGAAAGAAGGGAAGTTTCTGGGTCTCTGAGTCCATTAAATATGTGTCATCACTTCATTGGAAATTTGCCACATCTCAGGTTTCAAAATGTCATCAAAACTGGATGTTTCAGATGAGTTATGTTCAATAAAAAACAGAAGACATTGTAAAGTGATGAAAAAGAGACCTGACATTAGTTTAACTCCAAGTAAGTTTTAAATTTGCACTATGGAATAAAAGGACAGTTTAGGCCAGGTTTAAAGTTGCCTTAAGTCACATTAGAATGTTCAAAAGTTGCTCTGAGTCACTTTATTCTTTAATGTTACATACAGTAGTGTTCAATATAATAACAGTGTGTTTAAAAACGTGAGTAAAGCCAAAGTCCTTTAATTATTTTTATTTAGATGCATTGGGAACAATGCATTTTATATCCCAAATCAAAATGTGAAGAAAAATGTATCAAATTTTAATTACTTTACAGAAAATGAAAAAAAAAGAATATTGAGCTGTTCAAATAAATAAAAGTGTCTGCATTTTTCCTTTCAAACTCAAATATTTACTGTATGAACTGAAAAATCTACAGGATTTAACATTTCTGTGAATCACTGAAGTAATATTTAGTTGTTACCATGGTTTCTGAGACCTGTTTCACATCTGTGATGCATGGACTCGACCAACTTTTGGTTCCTATGGACAGTTATTTCAGCATAATAATTCCTCTAAATGTCTTGGTTTTGCCTCAGAAACAGCATTTCTGATGTCAACCCACAAGCTTTTAATGGGATTATGTTCCAGGGATTGGTCTGGCCACTCCAGAACTTTCGTTTTTTTGGTCTGGAACCAAGATGCCGCTGGTTTATTGTTGTGTTTGTGGTTGTTGTCCCGTTGAAACTTTCAAGGGTATTTCCTCTTTAGCATAAGGCAACATGACCTCTTCAAGTATTCTGAAATATGGGACGATGTCTAAATTGTCATGTGGTGTAACCCTAAAAACAGATATTTTAACTCTCTTAAAAAGGTTTTAAAAAATTTAAAACACATTCTAACAACTAGTTTTATATTCTAGATGGACGGTTACACCATATGACATTTCATCTCAGAAATCGCAGAAAATCGTGATGTTTGTTAAAAAAAAAAAAAGAAAGATACAAATGGACTTTAAATAAAAAGAAACCAACATGAACATAAAATGTACATTTTTAGAGACCTGATGAATGCTTCTTAGAACTGTATTTTGAAAAGTTTACACTTTTCACTTTTTTGCTTTTTTGTCTTGCCAACCATTATTTGTCACTGACCCACAGACAGATCCATGATTCCTTGTATTCCATAAAAAGGCCTGACACCATAATAAGAGAAACATTCCCATTTTACAATGCTTGCAGCACCATACTTTACTGTCTTCAGAGTTAACTGTGGCTTAAATTCAGTATGTATTAACAGACAGTAAATTCTGTCTGTGGTCCTTGGACCAAAAAAGAACAATCTTACTTTCATCAGTCCACAAAATGTTTCTCCATTAGTCTTTAGGCCAATTGGTGTGTTCTTTGGAAATTGTTACCTCTTTATCACAAAGACAAGGTATCATGGATCAGTTTGTCTATATTTTGAAGAGGTCATGTTGCCTTATGCTGAAGAGAGAAATACACTTGAAATGAGTGTTTCAAGGACAACGACCCCAAGCACTTGTAAACAATCAGCATCTTGGTTCCAGACCAACAAATTAAAGTTCTGGAGTGGACAACCTAGATCTTAATCCTATTGACAACTTGTCGACTGACATCAAAAATGATGTTTCTGAGACAAAAACAAGAAACAAAGATTATATGGATAATAAACAAGAAGGATAATAAACAAGAAACAGGATTATAAGCATTTGGGCTTTAATCACGTTTTTAAACGTTTTTAAACACACTGCTATTATATTGAACACTACTGTAATTGACACACAACGTTTTTGTATGTCCACAGTCAGTCATCCACTGTCAAGGTATTTTTGATTGAAATGATTAATAGGTAGAAAATGAATCTGTCAGTTTCAATTACAGATTCATATTTCCCACATTGATTTTACTGTGTCCAACTTAATTGTGAATAGAAAAGTCAGAAAAATGTGTCAAATTGTTTGTACAAAACAGCATAAACCATAAATAATGGGTATAACAAGTAAAAGAAACACACTAATGTTGCATTGTTATCTTCTGATTTGCTAAATTGTAACTTTCTTGAAAAATGTAAACTAAGAAATCAAAAGATTTAAACACTTCATTTAAACACCTCTTTGAGAGCCCAGTGTCGGCCTCAAAGAAATCGATCATGAAGTAGAAGGGTACAAGTCTGCGTTCCACTCCTCTCCTCTCTCCTCTATCCTCACTCCTCGCTCCTTTTGCCTCACTCCTTCCTCTTTTCGCTTCTCCTCTCCTTTCTTTTCTCCTTTCTCTCCACTCCTCTCCTATTTCCTCTCCTCTCTCCTCTCTTGCCTCTATGTCTCCTCCTATAACATAGGAGGCCAAACATGTACATTTCTGTCCTGCATGTATGTATTTTTTACACCTCTATTTACATCCTTCTTACATATACAACCATTTTATGTCATATATCAGTAAACTGTCTTGTCAAACAGTTCAAAACTGATTTCCCTTTGTTGGTCAGAGACTTACACACAGCTCAGTGTAGGATCTGCACATTACTACTTGTTGTCTTGAAGAACAGCAAAATCTTTACCTCTAAATTCAGTATTTAATTTTTGCGTATCGGATGTCTTTATCCCAGCCATAGCTGTGAAGATGCCGCCTGACCCTGTGGCCAATGTCAAGCCTCTATTTACTTTTTAATATTAGCATCAATGGGCTAGTGCATTTCTGCTGCCCACAAGATGAAGCAGATCATATATTTTATATATATATATATATATATATATATATATATATATATATATATATATATATATATATATTTATTTATTTATTTATTTATTTATTTATTTATTTATTTTTTCAACAAATAAACAGGTAGTAAATTAATAACCATATTGGTATTGTGCATGTATAATAATTACAAAGAAATCCTATAGGAATTGAACCAGAACTTATAAAGTTATAGAGTCAGTAATCACCCTATTAATGAGAATGTTATATTCATTAATCATTTCAATTAAGGCTAGGCGAAAACTGATCAAGTTTTTTCTTGTACTCGTTTTACCCATTATTTATGGTTCATGGTGTTTTTTATAAGCCATTTTGACACAAAAGAAAAAGTTGAAAAAGAACTGTGACTGTGGACATACATAGAATGTTGTGTGTCACTTATGTAACATTAAAGAATAAAGTGACTCAGGACAATTTCTGAACATTCTAGTGTTAAACCTAGTTAGTGTTAACTTACATTACCTGGAGTGAAATGAAACTGATGTCAGGTCCATTTTTCATCACTTTCCAATGTCTTCTTTACCTGTTTTTTATTGAACAAAACTCATCTCCAACATCCAGTTTTGATGACATGATTATCTGAGATGTGGCAAATTTTCAGTGAAGTGAAGACACATATTTAATGGCTTAAACCTGTCTTAAACTGTCCTTTCATTCCATAGTGCAAAATAAAGTGACTCTACAAGAGTGAAAATCCTGTATCTTTTATTTTCTTAGATTCTAAAGTGAATATAATGGACAAGAAAAGTATTATGGAGAGACAAGGAAGTTTTGAAAAGCCATTTGTTCCTGTGCAGCACAATAGGATATTTTTGTCACAAATTATACTTGCGAAATTTAAACTAAGGCTAGGCTAGACTAGGCTTGTAAATGTTAATTTTATCCTGACTCAATCAATCACCACGAAGTGGCGTTAAGCCTACAAGAACCAGGCTTGAGTTACTTCAGTGGTGCTTGCTGGATGTTGTCAAGTCCTTGGTCAGATCCCTGAGAAGCTGACGCTGTGGCTGAATAATCCTTTGAGTGTGGAGAAGCTGCTGGAAGTTTCTGGTCTGCAGCTTCTCCTGCTGAGAAGAAGGACAGAGCGGTGCTCTGCTGATAAGGAGGAGGGTCTGATGAGAGTGGCCGGAAGAGAGTGGGTAAGACAAAGGCCGGTGCCTTTATATCTTTGATGACATTACCGAGGTGTGAAACAACATTTCCCAGGGGGAGAGTCATGAGTTCCATGCTCAGACAGGTGACTGAGTAGACCTTTTGCATATATCTCCTTTGTGGGCACAACAGTAATTATGTAATATATAAGGAGAGAACATCTGCTCTGCTCTACTTGTGATGGGTTTCCTCTTGGCACTTTTCTTACAGCTGATGATTTTTCCTCACCTCTGACATTGTGTGTCCTCGTTTATCTAGAAACATAAAACTTGGAGCTCTGTTCAACCTTTGACCATTGTTTATTAGGAAAGAGCAAAGTTGTTTAGATAGGAACGCAACAGTGATACCTTCTGTCTACATAGTCTATGTCTGCAGAACAACCTTTTTGTTGTTGTTGCATTTACTGTCTCTGCAAACACATGTTCTTCTTTCTGATGCTTTGCCTGAAATAAATCTCATTGATTTCAAAGATGGCACCCACTACTACAACCACAATCTTCATAACTTTGAATGGGCCTGAATATGGAATCTCACATGGAATCATGCCTAATATGTCTAAGGTCAACTCGAATTGTCAGGAATTCCAATTATTTTGTAATCCAGTCATGGATGGATCAGTCATTTTCCAATTTCAGCAGACAGAGAAGTTTGGGGTAAATTCAGAATTTTGAAATGAAAGAAAACCTACAGGCAAAGTGAGCCTTTCTTCAAATGTTAAACTTTTAACTTTTTATGTAATGAACTTAACGTAATCATGGCTTGAAGAACAGAATCGTGGTATTTAATTTCATAGCGGTCTGTGCAGAACTGCCAAAAGTTCAGTAATCATACTTTTTTTCATTTGTGGCTTTTACGAGCTTTGATTAACTCTCAAGTAGTTTCGCTGGCAATGACAAAATAGATTTTCTTTTGTCTGATAGAAATATGTAGAAGGCATTTATTTTTTCAAGTGGTTTGAAATGAAATTTGTGATTATGACATGTCTTTAGAGACCATTGTACAAAGAAAAGGATTCAACAAAATACACAAAAAGTCATTTCTGACTCAAATCTGGTTTTAAAAGGAATAAATCTAGTACTTCTTTAGAAAAACATCTGATTTGGACCCTGTTGTTTAAATTAAAACATTTATTAAATAGTATTGAATTTTGTTTTTCTTTTATAACTTCTTGGGAGAATCAGTGCCTTTCAGGAAGTTGAAGAAGCCAGAAAAAAAACAGATTATTACCAGCCTTACTGCCGTATTTGAACTGGTAATCCGCATAAATCAGTGTTCAATTTTGCCCACCAGATGGCGACACAGTACAAATATATGAAAAAAAACGCAGAGAAACCAGTTACGAAAGGCTGGTGTAGTTTATGGACTTAAACACACCATGCTTAACATGTTTTCACTTAATGTAGAGAAATCACAGTCAGTAACAAACATTTCTTCCACAATAACCATCTAATCTCTTTATAGCTATGAAATGTACAAACCCTATACTGTATAAAGTTCATATTTAACAGTAAGACTGTGAGAAAAAAAGTTGCAGAATCAGAAGAATCCAGGAAAAGAAAAAAAGGAATTGCCTTCTTTTGAGGCCCAGTTAACTTAAATGAAAAGCATGCTTTCATCAAAAGTGAGGTAATTGGTTCCTGCAGGGCACCAAGGGAGAGATCTCGTGAGCCTTCATGGGAAAATGGCTGCCTCAATGACAGGCCAAAGACGCTGAATCAAGAGTTTGTAAGAGAGGCTGCTGCAGAACGGGAACACCATCCAGAAAAGCTGAGTTGCTCTCTCTGCTGCTGCTCTTGTCTGTAGTGAATATGAAGGCTTTTGTCTGTCTGATCCACTCCAGTTACTGAGCGATAACAGGTCGAGGGACAATAGGTGTATTAGAATGACAAATTTAGGATAAATGCTTCTGTATGAGGCGGAAAGGAAATGAGCAGCCAGTTAAATGAAAAGATGCCACGAATGTCTAATCTTAATTTTGATGTTTGTGTCTCCTCTCGTGGATTTTAACCAGAGGTTAAAACCCACAAGAGACAAAAGGTCGGACTGACGGACAGCAGCCTGACCTACTGACTGACGAGCTGTCTCTCTGGCTGGATGGATGGAGTGGAAGGTGAGGGCATGAGGAGCAGGACGGTGGGTGGTATGGTTTGGAGGTGAGTTGTGGGGGGGATGGGGAAGGTCGATGAGGTCAAGGCAGGCAGGGTCCACCCCTCTCCACCTATTGGCCAGACCGGCCAATGAGTCCTCCTGCAGCTTTGAAGCCCTGAAGTGGACAGAATTCCACCACAGCCATGGGGATTGTAGCATGTCATTTGTAGGAAATTCTGGCAAGATGGTCCTAAAAACTGAGAGGTTGCCCCACGCCTGGAATGCAGAGCTTTCAATAGATTTTCAATTTTCAGAGAGATCAATAATACAGGAGCTCCTGAGTTCCTGTATTATTGATCCTGAAATTTCAGGCAGGCAGGTGACAGGGCAGCCACAATTATCCACGATGACTGCTGCTGCAATAATCTCTTTGGCTTTAATTCAGAGTGGGGATAGGATAGGAACACTCAATTACGCAATATGTGAACACAATTGGATTTGCATTTTAGAGAACATGCTTCTAATATTATGTGAAACTGCACATGAAATGAACAATGAGTAATGAAAAATGAGCATTCATACTGTGCACTTTTGTTTTTCTACCAACATAAAAGATCAGTCCGTACAAATTTATGCTGTGCAGTTAGACATTGTCAAACATACATGTCATTATCTTACATTACAACTTAATAATTGTACCAGATTTTTGTAAAATTATGCAAAAGATGTCTAGAATATTTCCATTTTATGGAATGATCTTCTTTTTGATCTAATCTTCTTTTTGAATATTTCAATTTGATTAAACTTCATCCAGGAGTGAATGGCTGGATATGAAGGCTGTCGCAGAATATATATAATGTTTTTTCCAACCTTAAAGCAGTATAAGAGGGGAAAACGGGTTTATCTCTTCTTTTTAATGGGTGCTTATGTTTAAGAGGTTGATTGCACATGCAGGATCCTGTACCTGGACAACACATTTTAAATACATTAAATACATGATATTAAGCTCTTATTATACAAGCAAAGGTAAAACTGTGAAAAAGCTGGCAATAAATTTCCCAAGTCGGTAGCACATGAAGTCAGCCAGCGCTGGTATTTATTGGTGGTGGCCCCTGCTCATGTTAATGGTAGAGAGGTTCCTTCCCCTTCTACTTCTCCTGCTCTCTTCCAACCAGGCATTCCAGGCTTGTTTAAATAAGGCCTGCCTGCCTGGGCGCGGGTGGATTCCCCTCTGGCCCTTTGCCCTTTGACCTAAAGTGCATTCCGTATGTAAAGTGAGGAATTCCTCTGAAGTTCAGTTAATGGGGTTGAGTTTTTTTTCATCCTTTGGACTCAGTGCACAGTGTGGAAAAAGTGTGTGTGTGTGAGTGTGTGCGTGTGTGTGTGTGTGGGGGGACAAACGTCAGTGTACACTTTATCGGGTGGCTGTGAGTTATAGATGAGGTTTGTTGTTTATTGTCGTAAAAAATCAATGTCTCCCAACAGGAGATCAGCGTTCAGAGCTTCAATAAACTTCTGCAGTGATCCTCTGGGATCATGACTAATTGATTTAATGGTGGATGTTGTGAAGTGGAAGTGTGTTGATTTTTTGAGGAAGTGGAGTTTTTTTGTTGTTGTTCACTTCTCTTATTGGAGCAGTAGAGTGAAAACAAAATTTTAACAATTTCCATGGCTTTGATTTTTATAAAAAGAGTCATTTTAATCTGGAATCAAACTGCTGCATGTGTGCAAATTATGAAGGTGAAATCGATCACATCTCTGAAATATTTTTCCTTCTCTCTGTCTTCCCACTTAAGCGCACCTTACCCCTATGTAAACCTTTAACTTCAGACTTTAAACTCACCTGTTTCCTCTGTCATGCAACTAACTTAATTTCATAATAATACACCAATTGTATCATTTGTTAGTTCTGCTGTTTTAATTGAGTTGGAATTATTGTGGAATGATTCAGCCTCATTTAAATTCAGTCTGTAGAAAGGTATTGAAGTGGTTTCGATATTTGTTGACAGGTGACAAAATGACAATTGTTTTGTTACAGTTACTGTTTCACCAAATAAGGAATTATTTGATTAATATGATGTACAGAACATGTATAAACAATCTTCCTGCTGTTTTAAAAAAAAGTAATTGAAAGATTTTTTTAAAAAATGTACAGTATGCGACCCAATGTACTGTTGTGCATAATGTGCACTAAACCTCCTGTAATAAACCTTCAATAATAGAAATCTGGGATTAGAAATACAAATTTGGGATTTGCAAGGAGTTGTTCTACTTATAAAGTATCAACACTAATCACAGAGCACATTAAAATATATTATAATTTTTTTTTTTTTTTTACAGCTGGGAGTCTTCTAAAAGGAATGAAGTATGAAAACAGTGTTTTTTGAAGCATTGAAGATGTCACAGGCATTAGGCTTCAAGTCCAAAAGTAAAGACCTGTTTAGTGACTTGATGTTTTACACCCTTAGCCTGTTAAAATCCAAGCAGCATTGAGTTTTATTCATATATTTCATAAGAAAACCTCAGCTACGACAATAATAAAGTATTTTAATTACTATTATTACTTTTATTTTCACTAACTAATACTAACTATTGACTATTGATTTCTGTGATTTTTTATGGAAAGTAATTGATCTTTGAACTTTTATCTTATTAATTATTGAAATCTGCATTGCAGGCAATTTAGTTTTTTTTTCCTGATTTGGGTCAGTTAGGTCTTGTTTTAAGTTTAAAATAAAGCATTTTTATCTGTAGTAAAATACAATTTTAGATTTTTTTTGCAGTATTCTAACTATATTTGCTCTGTAACAGCAGCATAAATTGATTCTGATACCTCACATGTAGATTTCTTTTGATACCAGTGCATGTACATAACCTTTGTTGTTGTAGAAATATTCCAGAGTTATTGTCGATTCAAGCAGGAAAACTGAAAATTAAGTTGTTAAACAGCAAAAACATGCACTAAGTCTCACAGGTAAAATGCAGAAAAACACCCGGCGCCTCAGTGAAGATCATGGGATGAGGTTCCTCTACTGTTGTGCTATAGGAGCACTGTGTACTGTTGGAGACGCTGTAAAAGACCATGCCACCCACACAGCTGGAATGTCATGCATGCAGTCCATAGAGTCTGTTTCAAGAGGGGAGGCAAAGGGGGAGGAGGAGGAGGAGAGAAGAGGACGAGGGGGGAGACCTCTTTGGAAGAGACAGGGTGCACAGGGGCTCGCTTCTCGAGGTGGGGTCTACCACAACACTTCCCACCCACCCCACATCCATATGCGCACACCCCACCAAAACATCTCTAGTACCTTTTTTTTCTCTTTCTTTTCTTGGGTGGGGAAATTATCAATGACGATCTATCATAGTTGTTTGGTCTCCCGGGCCGATGAGAGAGGGGAAATCTGAAGTGAGACAGAGAGAGAGAGAGAGACGTGAGATGGAAGCATGGGGGTTGGGAGAGGTTAAAGGGCAGAGGAAGAAAGGAGGTACATTTTCGGAGGATGGGAGGCTTGGAAAAAAGAGGGAACAATAACTCCCATGTTTTAAAAGGCTTTTTTTTCACAGCCCCCATGACACCTCACACAGGCAGCAGTTTAAAGTCAGGCCATGCAGCAGGGAGTGGTTGTGGCTGTTTGTGCCACTTTACCCCTCAGGCTCATTCTCAGAAGAAACATTTTCTAAAACATGAAACTAATTTTTCAGCTTTTTGTGTGTGTGTGCCTCTGCTTTTCTTTTTTTTCTGTTTTCCTCCAACAAGGCATTTTATAATACTCCAAAAAATCAAAAATTTTTACGCGCCACCTATATTTTCCTACAGATTGATTGTTTTATTTGCAAAATTGTTTTTAAAAGCAAGCAACTAAACTAACACATTTGCAAAACATAATTCTTTTATCTCTTCATTATAATTATTTAAAAATGTATTTGGTGGTTTACCATTAGTTCGTTATGCTGCAAATGGAATCTGTCAATTTATAAATAAATGTTCATTTTGTAGGCCTGTTTTCAGCTAAAGTTGCATATTAACAACAGAAAAAAACCCTTAATGTCATATCTTTTCAATCACTGTGATGATTATTTGATTATTTCCAATTTTTTACAGTTATGCAGTATGTTTCAAATCTGGCATTTAAGCCAGAAAACACATCATCAACAATCATATTAATTTTTTTTAGTGTCTTTAGTGTGCAGTGAGGGATACTGCAGATTTCCTTATTTAATCATTAATAATTTTCAATGATTTACCATAAATTAATTCCTAGTTATTCAAAAGCAGTAGACTTTTCAATATTTACAGAATGAAAACCATTCAATTTGAATTAAAAAAAGAACTTCATGTTTTAACATTAACTTCATATTTTAACAAATAAACCACATCACAGGACCACACAAAACCAAACCACAAGATAATAATAATGAAGAATGAATTTGAAGATGTATGTAAATTAGATGAAGGAACGTTTGTCAAATAAATTTTCTTTTTGATTAAATTATGTTTTTGTTAAAATACACAAATTTAAACTTTGTTGACACTTTAATTACCGAAATCTGTAGAAAATCTTTGGTGCATCTGTAGCTTTGTTGCTTTCTGTCTTTTTGTAGCAGCTGATTCTAACAACCAGGTGTTGCTGAGGGGAAAAGCAACTAAACTAATCAGTTCCAATATGAGTTCTACTTTAAAAATAATTTTTACACACTTCTTAAACATTTTAAAGCTCCAAGAGGAAACTGGGAATGATGCTGAGCTGGACTTGATTCATTTTGTGTCTGTGGGAAAATTAGATTTCAAATATTTAAGCAGAAATTCACACTTTTATTTGATTGTTGAATTTCAATTCCCACTTAAATGAACATAATCTCTGAGCAGCTGCATTTTATTTCCACTATTTTTCACATCATTATTGTGTCATTATCTTATTGCTGAATAATCATCAGTGTATTTTCATCATATGTTATCTTATTTAGATTAGATTTTAGATTCATAAACTACTTTATCAATTAATCAGGCAAAGGTTAAACATGCGTTTTCTTTATTTCTTTCCTATTTAGTTAAAAAATGGAGACTTTAACTTAGTTTGAGCAGGAGAAACCAGAGCTTATAATTAGATCAAAAACAAAAGGACTTCCACTGTCCAGCACCAGAAATAATTTTTTGCTGATGTGAGAAAAGCTTTGACACGACACTTTCAGTCCAGTTTGAGGAGAATCACCGAAAAGCATCAGAGAGGCAGAGGGGGCATCACTGCTCCAAAACCTTTACCGGATCCATCATGCCCCGCCTTACATCAAACATTTTTGTCGACTGGCTGCACAATCAGATCCCTTCTGAGTGGGCCGGGGTCGGGTGGGTGTGTGGGGAGTAAAAAGTGGGCCCTCTCCCACTGGATAATGCCATTATTTCAGCTCCTCTGGCCAGGAATGCCAAATTTCACAGCCCGCTACTCCTCTCTGTGCGTCAATCAAAGCTTCGCGAGGGGCCGAGGCGCACACTGGATCCGCCTCCAGCGGCCACATCTGATCCAACAATTGATCCCCTTCGCAAAACTACATGATACATTTTGCATATTCTTTTTTCTCAAAACATTTAAGCTGACATGTGTAATTATTTTTCTGCTCGAATTGTTTATTTTCACCGCAGTATTCGCGACTATGTGCGTATTTACGCACGGAACCGAATTAAAAGATTGAAAGCCTATTTTTTTTTTAAACAAAAAAATCATTATTTAAAATTTATCAACAGAGCAGGCCTGGCCGCGCTGCCTGTGAAAGAGGATAAGCCGGGCTTAGTCCATATTTGAACTAATGAATAGCATTACTGTCCCTCCGGAGGCCAATTAAAGGCTAATTATAATCCTCTTTGTGACTGCACAAAAGGGGGGTTTTGTGCCCAAAAAAAGTAAATAAAATAATTAGTAATCACGTATCCAGACACAGTAGAGGAGAGACGATGTGAAATTTTGTGAATGGGACACATTTAATCAAGTATTCGTTGTGCGCCGTGACGCTACCCAGCGCGCAGCCAATCGCGTGCACGCCTGGAACGTTGAACACGCTGAAACCAAACCAATGGTTCATCATATAGCAAAGACTAGCGCAAGAAGAGGCCAATCAGTGGGAGGCATGCAAACGAGGAATTTGCTCCGGCAGGCTGTGAATGTCAAGTAGTCAAAGATGGAGTCTGGATCTGCGAGGCCGTGTGCTTGTGCATGGAAGACTTGCGTTTTTTTTTCTCTCCCCCTGAATCCTCAAGCGACCAGCAGATTCGATCTTTATTCGCTCCAGGCGACTCTTTTTAAGGAACGACGACGAGAATCCACGACGCGGCGGATCCGTGAAGCAGTGGTTTGTGGAGCGGGTTGCTTTTCTTTGTTTTATGGACAACTTTTTCCCCCCCTTCTCTTCTTTGCCTATAACGGATTGTCCCTCCCTTGGCTAGATACTATTCATGATTTTTGGAGGAGGAGGTGGTTGTGGAGAGAGGATGGGGAGGAGGGGGAGGTGGTAGTGGTAGAGGGGTGTCCACCGTGAGTTGTAGCCAGATTTTTTTGCGTAAATTGTGAGCGCAAACTTGGAAGTTGCAAAGGCCGAGATTGCGAAGATCGAGTGTTTTATTTATGCGACTTTAAGGAAGAAAAAAAACACCAATAAGAGTTGAGTCGATCCCGTGCGCTGCGCATCTGGGGAGGGCTCTCGCTTTCCAAACTTGATTAGGACGCGATTTAACGCCTTCCAGGACAGATAAACGCGTCCTGCACCATAATGGGCTGTTATCGTAGCTTAATAGGTCTCCGAGGGGGGAAACATTTCCACGGTGCCGTGGCGTGCGTGTGCAGCCTATAGGCGGTTGTGCAATCTAACAAGTCGTCAGTATTGTGCGGTGGGCTTGTGAGCTGGCAGGAATGGCTTTGCTGAAGCGGATCCGGTTAAGGAGGCGTTATAGGCCGCTCAACGCACAGATGTATGGCGAAGAAATGCATAAAGCTTCCAATAACAGGTAACAAAAAGGAATAGAATATGGGGGGAAACACCTGCATGTGTTTTTATCGGATTAATCTGAGGGATCCGGCCTGGGGGAGAGAAAAAGGAGGCTTCACGCTGTTCCGAGATATTTCCTGCGACCTTTTCCTTTAATGGTATAGATTCCTTATGTTGTGTAACGACGCGTCAATTGTGCAAACTTTTTGCTTTTAATGGTAACATTTTCAGATTTCATGTTATTGTTGGAGACATGCAACATTTCTTTTTCCTCCTTTTGGTGAAGTTTCTTTCTGTTTGGGAAGCCAATTAATTAATTTCGTTGGATCCTGTCGTTGGTGTTTTTGTAATTTGAACGTGAAGGGGGACGATTACCAAATAGTGACTTTATTAAATGCGTTTTAATTGGTTTTAGGTGTAGGGTTTTAGCAGCCTGTAGCTCTCTGAAAGCTTTTGGGAGTGTGTGCCCCCCCTCATGCCTCCTCCCCTCTCTCTCCTCTATCTCCAACCTCCCATTTCTCCCCCAAAATTAGAATGCATGTCATTCACTGGAGAGAATAGTATGGGCCCACATGCTGGGAAATTCCCATTCTCCCAGGGTGAGAGTAACTAATGCTGTTTAATTTAGGAAGTTTATTTAACTCGACTATTCAGCAAAAAGGGATTTTTGTCAAAACTGTTATATCCTAACTTTTCTTTTCCCACAGATAATTAACTTCACTTTAAAAAAAGGGTTGATTTTATGCACAGAAACATAACGGTTTAGCTTTAGAATGTTGTGATCTAACATTATAAGACTCAAATTTTAGAATAAAGAAGCACAGGATTATAATCTAGATATTAGATTTGTTTTTTTGCTTTTTTATTTTTAATGGGGATAGGTGAATAGTTGAGTCAGTATGAGCAGTGGAGGCTGATGGTGTCCATGTTGTTGTCCACTGCCCTTTTTCTGTTGCACTACTGGACATTGAGAATGAGCAGTGCAATATTAAAAGGGCATTGGCTGATAAAACAGAGACCCACACCTCCCTTTACTGCCTTAACTCTTAAACCTACATCTTAAACATGTTCGTGTGTGTGTGTGTGTGTGTGTGTGTGTGTGTGTGTGTGTGTGTGTGTGTGTGTGTGTGTGAAAGTGTGTTTTATGTCTCCTCGCATCACAATTATTTATATATATATATATATATATATATATATATATATATATATATATATTCCAGGTGTGAAGCTGAACTTTGCTTTCATATCTCATGCTAAACAGCCATTATCATGCAAATCCAAAAGAAATCTGATTACTTTGATTTCTTATTTTTTCTTTAAAAACACCCAACAGTCCATCCAGACAAATGGCATTGTCACTTATTTAAATGTAATTTGAGTTTGTCAGTGAAGAATGGCTGTCCCCATGTCCACGTGCTGACACATGCTGAGGTCAGCTGCTTTGACAATGTTGCACTACTGTACCATCCATTCTAGCAGTGCAATAGTATTGTCATAGCATTTGGCCTCAGCTCACACTAAACTGGTGCTAAAAAAGGGGGCTCATTTTCAAACTGGGTTTGTGTGGAAGTGGACTGATGTCTGGTGGCAGGTGTTGGCAGATAGCAAAGCCTCCGTAAAACTGTTTACCCAAGTACTGTATTTACAGAAAGAGTTTACTTACTTCTGTAATGGCCAACGTGAGCCCTCCTCACCAAAATTTAAAGGACAGGAAATGACTGGTGAATTATTTAGTTTTATGGAAAAATAAAATTACATAATGCTGACGATTCATTCATTGGAAAGTCCTCATTTCACCACTTTCTAATTCTAGTGTCATAGCCTATTGCATGCTTTTCCTATTTGGTCTGTATTTCAATGAAATAAGTAAAAGTTTCCCTTTTGATATTACTAATCATGAATGTGAAAAAACACTATTCCACAACTTTCTCATTCAAGTGTCATGTAAAAAAAAATGTAGACACCAAAAAGAACAAAATTACTCTATTCACAATAAGTTAGTTATTTACATAGTGTTTGTAGTGAGTGTTTTTCCTATTTGGTCTGAATTTTAATGAAATAAGTAAAAGTTTCCCTTTTGATATTACTAATCATGAATGAGTAGAAAAAAAACAATTTCATTAATTAGTAGTTCATTAGTTTATTTTTGTACACCAAAAATGTATTTACAGTATCCCTAACTTATTGTGAGTAGTGTAATTGAATTGAATACAGAAAGTAAAAAAAAAAAAGTTTTTCTGTTAATTAGAAATGGATTTGCCATTTCTTTCTCTACTTTTAACCCTCAATGAAATCTTTGTTAAAACTTTTCCTTTCAGTGGAGTTCAACCCTTTTTCGTGTGTGTGTATGTGACAAGAGTATCAGTGTGCTGATGGTAAAATTAGCAGATGAAGGGGAGGAAAAAAGAGAATCGGGGAGGGATGGGGGAGGCGGAGAAGTTGATGTGTGTTTTTGAGCATCCTCCGTGGTAGCAGGTCGACGGGGGGAGGGGATGTTGGGAAGGAATGTAGAGAGCAAGGCCCTCTCCTCTTTTTCTCTCTCTTTCTCCCCCCCTTTGCCTTCTCCTCTCTTTCCCTGGTTGTGTTGAGATTGGGTGTCACTGCACCGGTGTGCATGCCTCATGTTTGAACCCAAAAGTAAGAGAGTAAAGAGGTCTGTTTGTTTTGATGACTGTCAGCAGAGCTCTGTGGGTGGAAATGTTTAAACACAGTGAGGTTGATATTACAAGCTGCCGCACAAGGACACAAGTCATTATTAAAAACAGAAAGGGGGGGGAAACGTCACACGTCGCCCTGCTTGCAACGTTAATATTTCAGGTGAAAGTGTGTGTTTGTGAAGCTTTTATCATGGGGAAAAAGACAAAAAAAACTGGTTTGCAGTTTTTTTTAGAAGCGACTCTGGTGTAAAAGTAAATGAGTTTTGTTTTTTTTTGGGGGGGGGGGTGATTGCACACTGAAGGGAAAGTAGGATTTGTGAAGCAAAAGGAGACCTCAGTCACTTGACTGTGTGAAATTCTCTTTGAGTAAAGAACGTGACTTGTTTAGGCTTGCTTGCAATGCTTGCTGGGAAATCCTGGAATGTGTGGAATGGGGGACGGTGGTGCTTCTGCAGTTATCTGCCTGCATAGAGCAGCAAAGTATCCTGCAAATGAAACCCAACATGTCAGCTGTACTTTTTTTTTTTTTTTTTTTTTTAAACGTGAGGTCGAGAAGCCATGGCATAGATTAAACTACAGAGAATGCAAACCAATGAGTTAATGACATCTGCATTTCATTAAATACAACCAAACACAATGTACTCAGACTGCTGCACATGAAATAAATGATTTTTCTTTGCTGTTTTTCTTCCTTTTATTTTCTGCACACGAGTGGGTGTGTTTGCATTATACTGCTGATAAAGCTTTTTTTTTAAGTCATATATGAATTTGCTGGGGTTGAAGTGTTGGTGAAGAAAAGAAAAGCTGTGACACTGAATAAACACATTTAAATGTATTTATTTTTGTGGTTTATTAAAAAAAGTTCCCTGATGGAGGAAAAAAAAAATAAAACTGCTGTTATTTTTCTGTCACCTTCTTGCCAAATAAAGACGATTAAATGAATCTATTCACTTGTTCCCTGTGATTTTATTTGGTGAAACAAATTGAAATAAAACTGATGATGTATAAAGGAAATCAAATAATGTAAAACAAAAATCTGATGTAGACTTGAAATAGCCTTGATAGCCGGATGTATGAAAGAATGAGAAAACAAAGAAAAATAAACCAAAAGGTGAAGTAAAAAAACCTTCCACCATAAAATGGTGAACATCTTTTATAATGATCCATTTAATTAGATGATGTAGATTTCATTATAAAAGGCTGTTTCAAATGTAGCAATTAAAAGGTGGATTTTGTTTCATTAGTCGACATCTTCAATAAGTTCAGATGATTCAGTAATAAAAATTGTCACACAATACAGTTCTGACTTCATAACCAGCTAATTGTACATTTTGTTGACTCTTATAAACGCATTATGTGAAAGCAAATTGTTCAAAGCTATAGTGAAAATGAAAAAAATGAAAATCCCAAAGTTTCCAAAAGGACCAAATATAGAAAAGAAAAAATATTCTTAAATAAAATACAGAACACACTGTCATGTAGTGTGAAGGGGGGTAATTTCCCTATATTCATAGGAACTTAAGGTGAAATTTAAGGCTAAAATGACATGTTGAAAATGTGAATGTATATGCGTTATAACTATAATTAAGTAGGAGTGAGGCCTCTAGCAGAAGCACATGCACTGATATTTTTAAAAAATATATGAAGAAACACATTAACACTGGCAGCTCGGATGATGTTCCACCATTTTATATGACTGATTTGGACCGGTTTCTCTCTTGGAAACATATACCTTTTGGGTTAATATTTAAACTTTGGATCAATGTGATGTCATTTGTGAAAATGTTGGATGAAATCTTGTTCAGAAATGCCTCTGCTTCCTCCACATTTATATCACAAAGGTTAAAATGGCTATTTTTGCAGAGTGACACATGGGTGAAATCATCTAATAAACAACAGTGAAACCAATATGTTGCATACCTCTCTGTTTGTTGTGTGGGAAGACAGCTCTTATATCACAATGCAGTGTGTTGTATATTGTGTAGTGGAGAGGAAGAAGGGAGGGTCATAGAATGAAAAAAAGGTGTGTATGCGAGTGTACGTCATGATAAGTGTGTGACCAAAAGTCCATTTCAGCTCCCTCTTGTCAAAAGTTCAACATCCATCAAAGACATAAAGACAAAGAAAAAAAGACTTCAGTCTAAATATTCAGTCTATCAAAATTCAGTCTAAATGTCCTGAGTGTGTGTTTAGACTAATGGAAGTTAAGAGTCAAACTGATCATTCTGCTCCATATTTGCTTTTCCTTTTTTTTTTTTTTTTTAATTCAAGTGTGCTGCAAAGTGGCAGTTTATTGCCATCCAAAGGACAGGAGTTGCAGTGCACAATCAAAGCTCTGGCTGGGTGAGTTTTGACACAATCATTAATTTTCATTATTCAATAATAATAATATAAAAAAGAAAGCTTGTTTCATAGAGTGCTGTGTCAAACTAAAGGATACAGGGACCACTTTTATCAGTTTTCATTAAACATCATGTGGAGGTTAGTTTATGTGCACAGTGGAAGGTTTTTAAAAGCATTTAAATAGTAGGACGGGGAGTTTAAAGCTGTGTATGTACAAAGGCGGTGGATAAATAAATCCCTACTAAATGCCTTCAATGAAAATAAAGAAAAGAAGGAACAATAAATCCAGGTGACAAGCAGACAATGATGAAGGAAATCACAAAAAATGAGACAGAAATAGCTCCAATGCAGGAAATGAAATCATCTCGGAAACTGTGTGTTGTGTCTGTTTACAAGTAACTGTGGTGTGTGTATCCTAATTTGTTCCTGACTCACGTTTAATGTGCAGAATATAGTCAGTGACTTGAAATCAAAAGAAGATTATTACATGTGAATTATGTCCAGATTTCTTTGTTTTCTATGAATATCTGGCTGTTTTGAGAATTTGACAATTTCAAGTCAAAGTGAACACTTCCTCCTGCTGATAGCATGTTCTTCTGTTTTCCTTCCCATGATTTAAAATGTTTATACTGGTTCTGAATTTCAATGGATGCTTCATAATGATCAGTGACACTTTTTATCTTCCTCCCCTCTACTCATCCTCACATCTCTTCATTTGGGTCAATATTACTATCCAGTAAAAAAATCCACCTAAGTAAAAGTATCAATACCAGAATGTAAAAATACTTCAAGTCCTGCCTTGATAATCATATATAAGTATAGAAGGATTACCAGCTAAATATACTTAAAAGTACTAAAGCAAAATGTTTTGCAGAAAATTAGGTTGTGTCTGATATATAAAATGCATTTATCAGTTACCAGATAAATTTGATAGGTCTTGAGATGATAGATTGGAAACAACATAGTACTACATGGATAGATTTTTCTAAATATTTCATTAATCTTTACTTTTTTGAGACTTTTTTTATTTGGGAGTTTTACCTCGAACAGTCATTTTCAGTCACTTTTGCCTTGAACAGTCATTTATTAAAAACTAAAGGGGAAAATTAAAGGGGAACTGTTTGTTTGGAGGAACTGCTAACATCTGAACATGACATGGATAAAATAAACTGCATTTTTTTGTAAAGGGTCACAAGCTAATTTTTATTAACCTGTTAAAATCCAAAACACACTGGGGAGGTTTATCCATATTTTGCATGAGAAAACATCAGCTGCAACACTAAATTAAGTATTTTTTATCTGTAGTAAAACACAATGTTACTGTTACACTATCAATATACAGCTCTGGAAAAATAGTTTAGAGCATTTATTTGCAGGAAATGACAAGATCAAATTAATTTTAAAACAACATAATACTAATGTTTACACTTAAGAAGAGTTCATGAATCAATACTTGGTTCAGTAACCCTTATTTTTAATCACAACCTTTATGCGTCTTGGCATGATCTCCACAAGTCTTTTGCATTGTTTTTGGGTGACTTTATTCCACTCCTGGTACCTCTTTAACCAGAATGAGACGTGCATATGTTGGAATTCAATGCTGGAATGGAATGGCTGTAATACATGTAGATATGCTGATTTCAGGGGAAAAAAATGCAATGGTCTCGTATTTTCCAGAGCTGTATATAATCATTATAACAAGAAAATAATTTAATATAATATCTGTAGTAGGGCTACAACTAACTACTATTTTGTTATTTAATTTAGATTTGAGCTGTTTGTGTGATTATTTAATTTGCTCCTTCTCCTTTATAAATACACAGAATGTATTCACTTTTTAAACATTACAGAATATATTCATGTTTTATAATGATCCTCAGTGTGATTTCTATGATTTTATGGACAAATAAGTGTACTTTGAACTCTTATCTTATTATTGTACTTTGCATTGCAGATAATATAGCTTATTTAATTTTTTTCCTGATTTGGGTCAGTTTGATCTTGTTTTAAGTTTTACATAAAGTATTTGTATCCATAGTAAAACAAAATGTTAGATTTTTCTCAGTATTCTAGCTATATTTGCAGCAATATCAATTGATTCTGACTCTTCTGTAGTCACCTCACATGTAGATTTCTTTTGATACCATGTTTAAGTACCTTTGTGGTTGTAGAGATATTCCATAGTTATTATTATTTATAGCAGGAAAACTGAATAAAAATAAGCCTGGGGCTTAAGTGGTTAGTTCAGTGTAATTCATAAGGTCATTAAAAAAAACTTAATCTGAACAGTAACTGAAGCTGTAAAAGAAGCTGTAACTAAAGCTGTGGAGAAGAAATATCAAGGAAATACTCATGTAAAGTGCAAGTACCTTTAAAAGTATAAAAAGTATAGAACTTTTACATTCCAACACTTTTACATTCCTGTGGCTATCAGCGATGACACCTGCTTTCTTTGCAGTGTTGATACACCATAAACACACTGCTGTGGCTAAATTAACCCAGTAGGACAGCTATTTCCCCTGAGAGGAACAAAAGCTCTTAAGAAGGGAACTGTTATCATACAAGAGTCCATATCCCGCTCAATCTGTCTGATAAAGGTTCCAGGTCTCTGGGAAGGAGGACTGTCTGAGCCAGAGAGAGAACACAGAGATACTGGGTTTGTTGAAACTTAACAGCTACTATTCCAGTGTACGAGTACATGTTAGAGTGGATTATTTAAATAGTTTTGTTGATGAGTAAAGATCCTGCTAAAAAGCTCTTGATTGAAATTGAAATCGGTTGCAACCACATGATGAGAGTAAAATTAGACTTGTTTGCTTTAGAAAATTATACAAAAAACATGCATAATTTTTACCTGACTACAGCAGATCTGATGTATTTACCATTAATACCTTCTCATAAATCAGTGCATGTTTAACTATTAATGGAGTTTAATTTGTCTGGTCACACACATGCATAAACACACAATTGACTGGTTGCAGGTTTATTGCAGAGGTGATTCACTGCCATCCAGTGGATTACAGATGCAGTGCGGAAGGAAATTCTTCAAGGTCCCGTAGAAAGTGAGGTTTTAATATCTTTCTGATTATAAGGTCTGTAAATGCTATAAATGCTGTCCCATATTTCAAAACTCTCAGAAATGCATACCTTATATTCAGATATTGTACCTTAAACCCAGCTATCAGGATTTCCGTGAAGATGTGATGTCACAACTATACAGTTACCGCTCACTCCCCCCATTCACAGCCATTCAAATCAGCCAATAAGCGGAGAGTCTTTTTACCAAATAAGATGATTGTTGAGATGATTTTTGTTACTTGATCAAAGCTGAAAAAAACAGGATAGGGTATATACAGTATCATATGAAGTTCTTTTACTTCTACTTCCGATATTTTTTTACTAAGTCTTGCAATATCTGACATTTTTCTCCTGAGCCTGGTGCTCGTAGAATTGAAAAATTCAACATGAATGTGTCCTGGTTTCATACTCTGAACTGTTTTTTATTAGAACACTGTTCTACACTGGCAACATGTTTAATGAAAACTTAACAAATATTATAAATTATTTAATAAAACAAATTCAACACAAGTGACTTTCAACAAGAACAAAAAATTAAAGTGACTTCTTTAAAACCTTAAAGTGCAGATGCAGCACTTCTATGTCAAAGCAGATGAAGACACACTTCCACACATACAGACCCTTTCCAAGAAATTAGAATATTATGGAAAAGTCTATTCATTTCCACAATTCCATTAAACAAGTTAAACTTTCATAGATTATAGATTCAGGGCCTACACTTTAAATTTCAATTTTAAATATTTATTTGTTTTGTGGGCGACATGGTGGTGCAGGGGTTAGTGCTGTTGCCTCACAGCAAGAAGGTTGCAGGTTCAAGATCTCCTGGGTCTGGGACCTTTCTGTGTGGAGTTTGCATGTTCTCCCTGTGTCTGCATGGGTTTTCACCCATCCAGCTTCCTCCCACAGTCCAAAAACATGCTGAGGTTAATTGGTGACTCTAAATTGCCCGTAGGTGTGAATGTGTGAGTGAATGGTGTGTGCGCCCCATGATAGGCTGGCGATCATCTGGGGTGTATCCCTGCCTCTCGCTGTAATGCACTGGGATTGACTCCAGCAGACCCCTGTGACCCTAATGAGGAATAAGCAGGTACAGAAAATGACTATTTGTTTTGTTTTGTTGTTTTTTTTTACATATTTGGAGCTTCCAGATCACATTACATTTCATCACATTAGAATACCATGAAGAACTCACTATTTATTTCTTAGATTTTGCAAAAATAAATAAATTAGGATCACATCAAATCAAATATGGTACTTTTACTTGGTTGGGAATCCTTCAACCCAATTAGCCTATGTCAATGCTTGGGAGTTCTGGAAGCTGAGATTTCCTTGGTGCTTGCTGTCACCTCTTCTTTGTTTTTTTGGTCTAGTGCTGTTCTTTGTTCTCTTGATATTACCACATACGTAGATTCTCAATAGGGTTTAGGTCTGGCGAGTTGGCTGGTCAGTCAAGCATTGTGATGGCATGGGCATTAAACCAGGTTTTGGTTTGGGGTAGGGGCAGGTCCTGCTGGAAGATGAAATCTGCAACTCTATACAGATCCTTAGCAGAAGGAATTATGAAGTCATCTAAAACATTCTGGTAAACTGTTACATTGACCTTGGATATATCAAAAGCAGACCTTACTAACACCCGCAGTGGACACTGCAAACCAAATTATGACTATGTATCCTTACTCGTCTTCCTCCAAACCCTTGGACCTTGATTCCCGAGGCACATTTCGCTTTTATCAGAAAAGAGGACCTTGGACCACTGGCCAACAGTCCAGTCCTTATTCTCCTTGGACCAGTTGAGACACTTCCTAAATTAGTTCAGGCTCAGAAGTGGCTTGACCAGAGGAACCCTGCATTTGTAGATCATTTCCATGATGCATAAATTTGGAAAATTTGGGCTGATTTCTTCACAGTATTCAAATGTTTTGAATCTGGAAGCCCAAATTATTAAAGATCAACAAATAAATACTTGCAATTGTTTAAATTGTGGGCCCTGAAAACTATAATCTGTAAAAGTTTAACTTTTTTTAATGGAATTATGAAAATTTATACATTTTCCCATGGCATTCTAGTTTTTTGGAAACGGTCTGTATATATACAGTTGGGGTTTATTCAGTAAACATTACATGGCATAGCAATTCACATCCAGCAGGTGGAGCAATAAGTTAGATTTTGTTGCAAAGGAGGCGTCATCAATGGCTGCAATGAACCCTTCATGCATGCACAGGTGCAGACCAGTGGAGCATGTCTCCGTCTTCTGTCTTATCTGTCCTCCGCTCTGCAAGACAGAGAAATGTTAATAATTTAACCTTGTAATCCTGATCCAGTATGATCTCAATATCTCATCATGACAGCAAGTGGCAACCTTTTGTTCATTGTGACGACGTGGTTGACGCTGAGCTCTGTCAAAGTGAAGTCCGCCGCGTTCTGAGACAACGCCTCGTGTGGCATCTGGAAAGAGTTGAGAGTCGATGAATGGCCGCTGTGATAAACAATGAAAGCACACTGATTTTTTCCTCTCCCTGAGAGAGCACTGACCAGCACCGGAGGAGCCATGAAGAGATAATTGAAGGGGTAGTACAGAAGGTTGATGCAGGTGGAGGAGTATAGATCCGCGTAACGCATCAGCTGGCTGGCAAACAGCGTCTGTCTGGAGCCGCTGCGCAGGAGGCTGCCCATCTGGCCGTAGGACATGTCCATTCTGTGAGTCAGCACCTGCAGAAACAACCAAAACAACCAAAATCAGTGTGAAAATTAGCTCAGAATGGATGGAAATGAGACAAGAAATGCATCTGAAACCTTAAAGCTCAGAGTTTAGTTGCTATTGTTATTGTTTTTGCTATTGCTACCGCTATCTGAGATACTGCTCATTTATTTCTCTGACTGTTTGTCTGATCACAGCATTATCCTGTACAGTGTAAAGCTTCATATTATGACACCACCTCATGTTGCTTTCAAGCGCTTTCGTTACAATTCAAAGATACATTGTTCTGTTTCTTCCTGCACTGATCGTGCTACTTTATTCCTCACACTCCAAGACGCATTCATAGACCCTCAGGAAATCCCAGCACTATCACCTAACAGAACAGAATCCTAAACGCATTTATTTATAAACACATATAACAGTAACATGTCCAGGTTGTTACACTATATGGGCTCGATAAGCTTTGGCTTCTCCTGCCACCCTTTCAGCAATGTTTGATGAGTATTGAGACAATAATGATGTGTCCTGATGAATTGACATGTCTGAAACATGCAAAAAAAACAAACTAGGAAAAAAGAGATTTATCATAATTCCAGTTTCACTTGACCTATCAACACAATTTCAAAACTGATTTGCAGATTGAGATCCACATAAATTGTCCTTTTCTTAAAATAACTGTATTTACATATTTCTCGTTATCTCGATGTATGTCCATGTCCTAACCAATGTACAATTTGACTATTAAGACTATGTAACTGTCCAACACACCCTCATTTGGCCAAACATGAAAAATCAACTTAAGCTTCCACTTTTCTATAGGAATATATACATACATACATTCATAGTGTTCATAGTGAAGAAATAGCATACAATTACATGCAATTACCAGAAATATTTAATCTCAGTCAATTGAGGAACACATTTGTAGTGAGTTAACACACAGACATGATGCTCTGTCTCGATATTGTTGTGCCTGTAGTTGACATAATACAATCTAATATTTAACATAAAAGGCTACAACTTTATGTAAAATAGGAAAATATGGTTTAACTAGTGTTCGATTTTTTTTTTTTTGGTCTCGATCTTGAACTCAACTGATCTTTATCTTAATGTGGTCTGTCTTGGTCTTGGTGTTGGTACTCTCTGGTATTGGTAGTGTTCTGGTCTCTGTTTAGGCAGTCTTGACTACAAGTGTATTTGATTGTGAGAAGGTCCATGTTTCGGTTCAGACTTTTATTAGGATGCCCATAATGCAACTGAACAGCATTTTCTACTCTGGCATAACACAACATGACCACTATGTGGCGGTATCAACACATGTAACTCTCTAACATCTCCCTTTCTTTAGACTAAAGTTGTGTCCATACAAGAAAGTTCATTTTTGACTAATGTAACCATAAAGCTAACACAATTATAACACCCTATTAATGGCAAATATATTTGGACATGCCTGGTATTACAGATAACATGAACAAAATAAGTTATTGCATTAACCAAGACTCTTTGCAATTCTTATTAAACCATAAAACTATTTTCAAATCAGTTGTCAAGTTTCCAATGTTAACATTCTTCCAAATAGTCTTTCTGCAGTCCCTTTTTTTTATATATATATATATATCTTTTTTTTTGTGGTTGCAAGACACGTGTGTGCATGGGCATTGCCAAGGGCAGCGATCCGCCTACACCCTAGTAGAGCCCGTGTCTCAGTGACATGTGAGTGAGTGCTGTGCTCTGTGAAGCAAGTCACCAGTTCAGTCTTTGTGGGGGCCGTGAGATGCGGCCGCTGCGTGTGTGCACTGTCCGCCCCGGCGAGCCACTGTACACACTCGGCGGCGGGCACATTGCAGGGGCTGGTGCTGGGCTCAGAGTTGTTCTGCTTGGGGTATGCGAATCACCATTACCCTCTGGTTCCACTTCACCCAGGTCTGACCCATGTCCGGCCTCAGTCTGGGCTGGCATCTCTGCCACGCATTCTTGCCAAATCTGCTCCGGCCTGCTGGCTTGTTGTACCTCCGCTGAGCGTTCTGCCATCCGTAGGTCCACACGGTTGTCTGTAAAGGGTGCCGTTGACATCCACGACAAAGGAACGTGGAGCTACTTTCTGGACACATTGGCCCAACTGCCACCTTCCAGTGCGATCACCTGGCAGTGGCTTCATCCTGATCTGGTCCCCCACGGTCAGCTCCGGGAGATCTTTTGCAGACCTGTCATAGGTTGACTTTGCAAACCTGCGTTTCCATTGCAGCTTTTCTGTCACTCCGACCACCACTTGTGGTTGAAGCAGGCTGTCTGCCACTGGCAGCGAGGTCTTGAGCCTGCGTGCCATTAAGCGCTGAGCAGGGCTACTGTCCATGCCCTCTGTTGGCGTGTTGCGCCAGTGAAGAATAGCCATCCATGCATCTGTCCCATCTGCTTTTGCCCGCTTGCAGAGTGACTTGACAATCTTCACAGCGGACTCGGCTTTGCCATTTGATTTCGGGTGGTGAGGAGAGGATGTGACATGGGTGAACCCCCAACTTGTTGCAAATTTCTTGAATTGCTCGCAGGCGAACTGGGGCCCGTTATCCGTGATATCTTTGTCAGGCTGCCCATAACGTGCAAACTGTGCTCTGCAGCGTGCTATAAGGGTGCCAGCAGAAAGGTTAGGCAGCAGGTCAATTTCCCAGTAATCTGAGTAGTGGTCCACCATAATGAGGAATTCTTTTCCTGCATAGGAGTAGATGTCCATACTCACAGTTTCCCAAGGGCGTGTCGGTACCCCATGCGACATCATGGGTTCTCTCTGCTGATTTCTTGCGTATTCGTTGCATGCTGAACAGTTGTCCACAAAGTCTTTGATTTCAGCCCTCATGCTAGGCCAGAAGAGGGTATCTCTGGCTCGCCTGTAACATGCTTCGCCTCCAATGTGGCTTGTGTGGATGCTTGAGAAGTTCTGCTCTCAATGCTTTTGGGATGACGACACACTGCCCCCTGTATAGCACACCATCTTGCACATTTAGCTCATCTCTGAAAGCCCAGTAATCCTGTACAGCCAAAGGAGTGTCCTCCTTGAAGTCAGGCCAGCCGTCCATCACCACAGTCTTCAGTTGTTGGAGTACATCATCTGTGTCCGTGTGCTGGGCTATCTGACGGAACCTGAAGTTAGTAACATTCAGGTGCTGGGCTTGGTCTAGCAGTGTAAACTCAGCTTGAGCAGAAAACACTGCATGTTGCACGTGGGGTGTGTCAGGGCCTGGGTGCGGTAGAGCAGCACGGCTCAAGGTATCACTGACGTACATTTCTGGCCCGGGTTTGTACACCACGTCAAGGTTGTAACATTGGAGCTGCATCAACATTCCCTGGAGACGCTTCGGTGCGCTCAGGAGAGGCTTTTTGAAGATCGCGATCAGTGGCTTGTGGTCCGTTTCAGCGTTGACCATGTCCCTGCCATATAGGTACTGGTGGAATCTGTGGCATGCAAAGACTATGCTCAGGCATTCTTTTTCAATCTGAGCATAGTTTTGCTCTGTTTGGGTAAGGGCTCTCGATGCAAAAGCCACCGGCTGTCCTTCTTGCAGCAAGCAACAGCCCAACCCCGTCATGCTGGCATCACTCTGAATAGTGACCGGCTTCGTCACGTCATAATATTTGAGGACGGGTGTATTAGAGACCAGCCGCTTCACTTCAAGCACTGCGTCATCGTGCTTGGGCAGCCAGTGCCATTCCGTGTCCTTGTCAAGGAGTCTACGAAGTGGCTCACATACCTCAGAGAGCCTTGGCAGGAACTTCGCGAGGTAGGTCACGAACCTAATGAAGCGTTGCACAGCTTTAGTGTCAGTGGGGGGTGGCATCTCTAGCACCGCACGCGTCTTCTCTGGATCGATCTTAAGCCCCTCTGAGGATAGTATGTGCCCATGGAAGTGGACCTCCCGAAGTTTGAATTGCAGTTTCCGTTTGCTCAATCTCAGCTTCACAGCTCTGCACCGCTCCATGAGCGCATGTAGGTTGTTGTCATGGTCGCGTTCTGCCTCGACATCTGTGTCGCCACACCCAACCACAAGGATGTCGTCGGCTATCGGTTCAATGCCAGCCAGTAGCTCGTGTTGCTTGCGTTGATAGATTTCCGGTGCTACTGAAACACCAAACGGAAGTTTTAGCCACCTCATACGCCCCCACGGTGTCCAGAAGGTCGTCAGGCGGCTGCTTTCCTCATCGAGCTTACACTGGAGAAAAGCGTCACGGGCATCTACCAGCCTTTGGCAGCTTGTACAGGATATCTTCCAAAGTCGGCATGTGGTAATGGGACCTCCGCAATGCCCGGTTGAGCGGCTTGGGGGTCAATGCACAGTCTGATTTTATCCGGTTTTGCGACTGTTACCATATTGCTTATCCATGCAGTGGGCTCACTCACTGGAGCGATATTGCCTGCTCTGATGTGCCTGTCCAGCTCACTCTTGACCCTTTCTCTCAACGCAACAGGCACATTCCTGGGCGCGCACTGCACAGGGGTAATGTGTGGGTCCAGCTCGAAGTGTATTTCGCCTGGGACTGACTCTATGGGGCCCATGAAGATGTCATCGTAGGCTGCAAGTAGCCGCTCTTTGGTGAGTGTTGCACACTGGTCTGTGTCTACCTTATGTAGCTCATCTGGAATGGTGAATGTCATCAGGCCCAGGCACTGACAAGTGGCCCCAGAGAGAAGAGGCTCCTGCTGCGTTTCCACTATCTCAAATATGAGGCTGTGTTTTTTTCCTCTGATGACACAGTCAATGTGAAATCGGCCCTGTGATTGCATTGTTTCACCTGAGTAAAGTTTGAGTCTAGTTGTGCTGGGTTGTAGCACTGTACCAGGTGACAGTTTCTCTTTAATCTTGCTGCTCATTACGTTGCATGTGGCGCCAGTATCGAGCTGACATGCTTGTCTTTTATTATTCAGTCTTAGGTGCACAAACCACTTGAGCCCTTTTGTGTTTATGCTGCTGACACATTCGGTAGCTAAGAACATGTCGTCCGTGTCTGTGTCATTTTTATCAGACTCCGTCATCACGTTGACTTTTTTGGTTTTACTGCCTAGGCATACTTTGGCAAAATGGTTTGAAATGCCACATGCACGGCATGTCTTACCGTAGGCTGGACATTGCTCCCTGCCCCGCTTGTGGTTGTTCCCACAGTATCTGCAAGCCTGCATATCTCTCTCCTGTTTATCTTGAAAGCTGCGCTTTACATAGTGCTTCTCTGTCACGTTTACATTATCCGTCTGTGCATACGGGCTCTCCATAACTTTCATCCTACTTTCAGTCAGTTCAGCCAAACGGCATATTTCAATTGCAGTCGGTAGCATTAGCTCGCGCTCACGAAGCAGACGTCTTCGTGTGCTCTCGCTTGCTACGCCGAGCACAAGCCTGTCTCGAATCATTTCATCTTTGAGCCCGCGGTAATCACAGGATGAGGCTGCTTCTCTTAATCTAGTCAGAAATGTGTCTATTGGTTCGTCATTCCCCTGTTTGCACGACCCAAACTTATATCTTTCATAAATCACATTCTTTGCCAGCTTAAAGTACTCCTCCAAAGCATTCAGTATGGCCGTAGGATCTTTCTTTTGAGCATCAGTCAATACTACATTGTGCATGTAAACGTGGCGGCATTCGTTACCCATTAGCCTCCTTAGCGCTGCTGCTTGCACTTCATCCGACTTTTCGTTCAGGCCCGCGGCCAACATGTAGTCTTCGAACTCCGCCCGAAAAACCTCCCAATTCTTTGCCAGATCACCGGACATCTGCATGCCGTCCGGCGCTGGAATCACGTTGTTGTAAGCCATTGTAATCCTAGCAATTTCAGCTAGACCACTTCTGACACCATGTTTCGGTTCAGACTTTTATTAGGATGCCCATAATGCAACTGAACAGCATTTTCTACTCTGGCATAACACAACATGACCACTATGTGGCGGTATCAACACATGTAACTCTCTAACAGTCCAGTTGTCCATAATCATAACTCAGCTTGCTTTCAGAAACTGTGCCTCAAAACAAGCCATCAAGACTTCTATAAAGTTGTGATGTCACAACTATACAGTCATTGCCCACACAACTCCATTCACAGCCATTCAAATGAGCCAATCAGATGAGATGCTATGTTTGCTTCAGAAAATGATGTAAAATGGTGATCATTGTTTTCCAAAGCTGAAGATTCAACCTAAAATGTCAGTCCACAACCCAAAGATAATAAGTTTACTATAATAGAAGACTAAAGAAACCAGAAATGATCAGATTTAAGGAGCTGGAACCAGAGAATTTGGACATTTTATTCTTAAAAAAGACTCAAATAGATTCATCGATAATCAAAATATTTGCCGATTAATATAATAGTTGGTAACTAATCGATTAATCAATGAATCATTGCAGTTCTAGTCTTGACTAACTGTTTTGAACTATATATAATGTAAATATATACTACCAGAGCCCCAGAATAAATATTTAGACATGGAAATTGCTTGATACTTTAAACTTTGTAACCTTCAAAGACAAAATCCTAAAAGACATGTATATGGGTTATATGGGATCTGCTTCAATATGTGGAGCTCACCTTCATTTTGGTCTGAATGGCATTGATGTCAGGACACTCTCGACTGACACTGTCCAGAACACAGAGATAATTAGCAGATTAATACTTTACCATTTCGTATAACTTCATGTAGAGACTGAACAATGAAATATTTAATTAACTGAAGCAGCAAAATATTAACAATCATTTAACAGACATTTTAGAATAAATAAGTTAACTGTTTACTAAGAGTTTTTAAATACTGCATAAGCATGATTGAAGAAAAAGTTACAGATTTACACAAACTCACTGGTGAAGCCCAGCTAATATCACATCCAAACGTTTGATCTCCTCGAACAGAGCTGAAAAACCAAGATAGATGTCAAAAATGACAGAATCCAGCAAATAAATGCACAACTGAAATCTAAACAAGTGAAAATATCTTGGTTTTGGTACAATTAGTCCAATATTGAGTAGAATAATCTTACTGCACTGGCAGATAATTTTGCTTATTTCAAGTTTGTTTTTCCTGATTTGGGTCAATTTGGTCTTGTTTTAAGAAAGCAAGACTAATATTTAAAACAAGAGAGAGAGATTAAATTGACTAAAATCAAGAAAAATTATATTTGTTAATCAACTAATTGTTTGGTCTATAATAATTTCAGAAAATGTGAACGACGCTCACTAATGATTATTTTCTTTCAACTACAGTCCAAAACTATCAGATAAGAAATGGTGCAGATCCTTATAATCAAGATGCTGAAACTAACAAATATGTGGGTCAGTGACAAATACTGACTGGCAAGATGAGAAAGTCAAACACTTTATAAAAATACAATTATAATATATATTTAAAATAATCAAATTTTCTTTGAAAAAAATGACAAAATTCAAGAACAATTCTACTCAATGTTAGAATAATTATACCAATATTTTCACTTTCACTTCTGTTTTTGCAGTGTGTGACTACAGTAGCATACAGTCCCATTGTTACCTTTCTTCTCCTCCCACACCTGCAGCTCCTTGGTGAGCTCTGGTACAACCAGGAACGTCTTCCAGCCTTGACGTTTCTTAGATTTGAGGATGTCGCCAAATATGTGGTCTCCAATGTACAGGATGTCTTTACCTTTGACATCCAGCAGCTCACAGATAATGTCAGAGGATCCTGCAAAAAGACACATTAAAGAGACTGAAATTGAAAATATATCTAAAATTGAATATAATCACACTCACAGCACAAGTACAGAAAAATTCATTTACAGGCCTCTATCTTTAGGAATTGCGAAATCTCACCTCCGGAGTACACTGTTCCAGGATCAAAGTCACCTGTGTAAGTTCCGATCCGCAGCTTCCCCGTGTCCTGAGTCAATAAGATATCACACATGATTGAAACCTGCTGGGATTCAACATCAATATGTAAATCGCAGCATCAGAATCTCTTTCATACCGTGTCAACTTGTCTCAGCACAGTCCCCTCTCCAAAGAACAGCGGCTTCTTGGTGTCCACCACTACCAGGTCAAAGTAGGAGCACCAAGATTTTTTTTGATTTCCAGACTGGAATCAAGAATAAAGTTAAATTCTCAGGACTCTTAATGTGTTAAAATCCTAACCTCCAGATAGGGGGGCAGCATTGAGTTTTATGCAAATATCACATGAGAAAACCTCAGCTACAACACTAAATAAAGTATTTTGCTGTAGATATATACCATATTTATTGTCATTTATAGAAGAACTGAACACATCACTTCACAAAACAACATTTTACTTCACTCCACTGATCTACAGATATGCAGCAATTTGCCAGCAAAGGCAGTAAATTGGAATGTGGAGGACCTGCTCCTTGTGTAGATATAAAAGTCTCAATTTAAGGTAATAAAATAAATAATATAATCTAAAAATATTTTAATGGAATTCTAAATTACTTCTAAAATAATGAATTAAAACTTACTTCTGAATGTTATATTCCAGTTGTGCTGAGCCTGTTTCACAAAATGCTGCCAAATCTTACACACTGTACCTTCAAAATACTTTTTTTTCAAATGTTTTATGAGGAAGTAAATGAATTCCACACATTTATTAATGAGTTTTGGTGTGTATGAATGTCAGCATCACATTTGTGTTGGTGGAAACGTTCTGATAAAAATTCTCTCACCTTAGTGTCACTTTCGAGCAGGTATTTCATAATGGCCTTGATGACGGAAGCAATAAAAACAAGTCATTAGAATAATTGGACCTTTTGCAGGTCTTGCTCTCCATGTAATTAGAAATGTAATTTGTTGTTTTGAGTGTTAAGTTTTGATGCACCACACACACTGAAAGCTCACCTCAGTGTAGCTGTAGTCACTATTGGTAGCGAGAAAGACTTTGGCTACTTCTTTAATCCGAATCAAGAGTTCTTTGATATTTGGCTGGAGGGAAAACATTTACTTAATCAAGGTTTGAGCTAATTTTAGGTTCTTGATAAAAGACAATTTGTTAGTTCATCACTCACATCTCTAAATATGTATTTCTCCAAATTTTTGATTGTTTGCTCTTTCAGGACCCCCTATAAGATAATAGAGTAACAGTTACTATATAGTACAACTATGTGTACTGCGAGGCTTGGATACAGTATACACACATCTGCATCTGTGTTTTTTTAATGTTAAAAAAGCCACAATATGGAATCTTTGTCACCATATCATGAATAAAGTCCATTGCATTTCGGACATCCTGGAACATGCTTCTGTAGGAATTAAACAAGTCGCCGTGGTGGTAACCTTTCAGGACACTGGAAGACAATGGGGTGCAGAGAAGGACAATTAGTTAATTGGTTAATTTATAATTGTTGAATTAAAGCAGAAGAGAAGTGGCTATTTCTCACGTTCTGTATCGGGTGCATCTGTTGGAGAAATCCACAAGGCAGGCATAGAGATAAGTCTCTGAAACACAATTAATTAACACTTATAAGTTACTTATGTCATCAATAAGGTTATATATTTAAATTTATTCAACGAAATGTTTAACAAACAAATGAAGTACCAAGTTATTAATATGTAAAGGTACAGGGCCAAAATACCAGCAGTGTATGAAAACCTTGTGAATACTTACAGAAAATATTTGACCTCTGTTGTTGCCAATAAAGGGTAGATAACAAACCAAAATTCTTATTTTCCACCGTAATTTGTAGATCAATTCTTTAAAAATAAGACAATGTGATTTTCTGGATTATATTGTTCCTAATTTCTGAAATTGTTGATGTTTTAATTCAAACATGAAAGATTAAATAGATTAAATAGTAAAAAGCAAATGTTAAACCTGAAAGATTGAAGAGCGTGTTGAGAACGTAGAAACGCTCAGTGTCGTCTCTCTGAATGAACTTGTTGGGGTAGTAGGTGGGAATATCTTCCCTGTGGAACACAGACAAACAAGAGTATAAGCTATTACAAATTCACACACACAAGCTCAAACATATATAATAATGTATTTTGTCTTTTAAACATGACAATTTCATGTTTAATCATTGTTAAATAAACATGCTTGACACATTGTCTCGCTCTTTCTCACTTTAACTGAGCTCACAGCGACACGTCAAGTATGTGCCAGTATTTTTATATTACATTTTTTTAATGTATTATGTAAAAGAAAATAAAAAAGAGATTCTTTACTTTTTGATGAAGCGGAAGCCATGACTGCAGTCCAAAACATTTCCATTTGAATCCACCTTCAGGAGGTTTCCATATGTAGTATCAATCACTAAACCACTGAAGGGGGTGTGTGAAGAAAAAGGTTATATAGAATCAGAACCAGAATCAGAAAGCCTTTATGGTCATTGCAAGAACTGTATAACATGGAAGTTACTTAATTTTGTGCAAAATGCAATATTATATTAACCCATAAGAACCCACTGTTCACCGCCCCTTTAAATATTCCGGAAAATTCCTCATCCAGCTTTATCCTTAACTTAAACTGATGAAGGCCCTAAGTGACACATACTGACTCACCTGGTGTGGTCATGTGACAGTGTGTGACAGGTGTGAGAGGACTAATTTCAAACAGCTTGAATTTTGTTATTAAAGGTAATTTTCAACCCATTTAATGATTCTAATTGTTTAATAACATGTCCGATTTTACATTTACCCTGTTCTGACCACAATTCTCCAATGAATTGATTTCAAACAAATTGGGAAAATATTGTGGAGACATATCTGTCACATCAGGCTTTTAACCCTAAAATTATCAAAGGTATATGTCACCATAAGAAAAATGTTAATGAGCTGCTCAATTAATTTAGCTGATTGATTTTTTTTTATTTTAATTAATATAGTTTTTGTTGTTAAATTAATTTATTGTTAAACCTAACCAGCAAAGATGTAATTGTGATATATTTTGAGGAAATGCAAATGAAAAGACTAAATTTGTGCTATTAACCAAAAAAAAACACCTATCTGAATCATTTTCAAATGAGGAATAAATTTACCATAAAATGTGTTTCATAAATGTGTTTCCATGTGGTTTATTGGGTCCCCATAATTTTCCTTTAAGGAGAAATGGGTCCAGGTTCTTACAGGTTAAAGCAAAACCACAGAACATTCAAAAGCCAACCAAAAGACAGTAAAATAATAGCATGAATAAAAACTCTAAAATATAACCTGTAACATTGCACTAGTGTAGACAACATATGTAGCAGCATTGATCTAATTATGGACCAAAACTGTGGAAATAAACATCCAACATGCAGCTTTGTGTAAACTCCTTTACAAATCTTAAGGTCTTACTTTTTACTCTTGCTTTGAGGTATTTTAGTGCCTCTGAATCACTCCATATGGTGTTATTTTCATGTTAATTAATTTATTGTGTGTTTGCAAACTGTGGTTTGTTAAGGGCCTTGTTAAATGCTTTCTCAATTTTGCATTCTGTCCTTGAAAAATAAATATCTGCCAGAAGGCCACAGTGATGCCCTGCCTCAGTTAATTTAACGGTTTTGTAGTGTGCCTCTTTTTTGTCAACGTGGCATCAACACCAGCGTCTTTTCACATAAAAGACCCACATAATCAGTGGGTTTGATTCGAGCATGAAATGCTCAGATATGGTATGATTGACCAATTAGACACCAATCTATCATCACCCAACCAGGAGACTTAATCAAAAGCTATAATGGGAAATCATATTCATATTGTATCAATAGGCATATTGGTCTTTAATATTGAGATAACATTATTTCTCCATATCCCGCAACCCTAGATATAACCTCCTAATTTTGCTCTACAGAGTGAAACCAGGATGATGCATTTGACTTAAAAATGTACCACCAGACACCCCTAGAGGGCCAGAGGGTACAACCACTGTAGTATCTTGGAATTCTGTAGGAAACCCTAGTGTAATAGTGTTCTGAAAACTTACTTTTAATTTAAAAAGCATGATACAAGTGCTACTTTCAAAATTATTTTAACCAAGTCAATTTTTTGTCATCTATTTAGGTAATTTTATTTCCTCATACATTTTTTCTTTGCTTGAGAGCTTAAAATCATTGTTTTAATTTATGGTGCCCTCAAAAATTCTATTTTAAAAAGGTGCAATAAACATGTATAAATGTTTGATTTGATCTTAACTTCTCTTCTCACACTATCAGATGAATTGATTTCTTCATTGTGATGTTAACCCTAAGCAGCAGAGGGGAGTAAACCCACCGTGTGGGGAAGCTGGGGTCATATGTGTAGCGCAGGAGCTCATGAGGGTAGCCAATAGATACCAGTCTGTCCCTTATCAGCTCAAAGCCCAAGCTCTCATAATCAGGAGACTTATACACTGCAAACAAACAGGCACACACCAGGCCATTAGCAGACAGATCAGAAGCTGGAATATAGAATCCATCACATATATATAAACAAACTTCACATACTTGCCAGTGTGTAGTCCATGTCAAAGCCATAGCATTTGATGTTTTCCAGCGTCAGGCTTCTGTTGACGAACACCCTGTGACCCAACAACACAAGAAATACAAATTGTTTCAGCAAGTGGGTCTTATCAGCTCGACTGCATCAGTTCCAGAAGCAAAGGCGGTCTTTGGGTTTTCAAGGTATGGCCCTCGCTATACTTTGACTATAGTAGACATATTTTTAATTATAATTAGTGCTGTTAAATTATTTTGAATGTCACTAATGCAGGGAAACATAAGGATAAAACATGATAGATGTGTCTAGAGTATTGGTTGTGTATCACTGCATTTACAAGTTCACTGCAAAAACTGAAATCATACAGGTGAAAATATCTTGTTTTTCATACAATTAATCCAAGATTGCGTACAATTATCTAATTCCACTGGCAGATAATTTAGTTTATTTCAAAATTTCCTCTTATCACTTTTTTACATAATACTGGATAATAATTAATTAATAATAATTAATTAATTAATAATAATTGTACAAAAAACAGATATTTTCAGCTGTTAAAATGTTTTAAAAGTTTTTACAGTGTTGGACTCTACGTTGTGTGAGATTGACTCATATTCTCAGTATATTTTAAATTTAACAGGTCAATATGACTGAAGCTTGTTTGGTTTGTGTTCACCATATGACATGTTAAGAGTATTAAAAACATGAAAATAAAAATATTTAGGACAGAAAATGTGCAATTCATTTGCGTTTTGCAACCTTGATCTGTAAGATGATTATATGCATTGATAGTAGTGATTATTAGAATATTATATATATATTATTAGATAGAAGTTATGATCCTGTAGAAGACGAGGCATCTGAGGTGAAAATAATGTTTTTTGGTTGGTTGAGACACTCTGGAATTTTACCTGCCATTACACTGTCAGTTAACTCATTCTGTTTTTTGGCTCCTGGGCCTCTTTCCTTTAGCTGGGTGCAGCTGGGCGGAGGCTGAAGATGTTATCACACATCGGCGACTATCTGTTTCAAAATGACTGCCCGTGACTTATCGGGAGGATCAAAACTTTACGGAACTGTACGAGGTTTCCTGTGTCACTCGCTCCCAGATGCTCTTTATCAGTGACACCCTGACAGTGGAGGCCTATCTGCCGAGGCTCTGCTGACACTTCACACATATGGGGTTGCTGTAAATAATTTACCTGAGAGCAGCTCCTGTCTTGTGTTTCTGCTGAGCATTAAGAATCATTCCACTGGTGAGGGGCAAGTGTGTCTGGTGTAGAGGGGAGTTTACTTATCCAAATATTTAGTGACAAAGTGCAAAACCCTCAGAGGGCAAAAGGTGATGTGTCTTGTAGGATAAGACTATTATTTATTGTCCAGATAATTTAAATAATGATGTAATAATGTGTTAATAAATACAGAAACTGGACTTGGTGTTGTGACTGATTGTGGATTTACACACACAAAAAAGAAATTCTAAAAAATAAAACCCTCCACAGATCCCTACATTTTACCTTGTTCAAAGCTGAAAGTAGAGAATAATATTATTGGAAACTCACTTTTGATCAAAGCCTCTCTTCTTCACCTTGGGCTCCTCAGAGGAGGAGGAGGAGCTACTGGGATCTGTGTCTGTTGCTTCCATCGGGTCTTTATGCGTCCAGGTCTCCCGTGAGCTGTATTTCCTACATGCAACTCAGCAGTTTTTTGTGTTTGTTTTGTGGGTGCGTCAGTCATGAGACACGCATTTAAATCGCCAAATTTATCCAAAATGTGAAGGCGTGGACTTTTTTTCCTACGCAGGCTGGAACTCCTCCCTGAGTCTTTTGGCTTGGTGATGTAAACGGCCGCAGGACTCACGCATCCGCTGCTCGGTTAAAATACGCAGATTGTGTTATCAGAACCGCGCACATGTTTGTGTAGGAGTTCCCTAATATCAGTCCCCCTGTGACCCTGCAGCTCATCAAAGCAAAACAAACATTTCACACATAGTTCAATCATTGATTTTAACCACAGGCTGCAGCGCTGGCAACTTATTTTACTATAGTGTTAACACAGCCATAAAAAGTCAATCTCGACCGGTACGCATGATACAGGTGGAGATTGCACGAATTCTCAAAATTATTTCTTATACAAAGAAATAAAGATATGAAATCAAGCAAAAACTTCATATGATATTTATCTGACTTCGTTTCTTACCTGTTCCTTTTATAATTTATTCATTCTCTTTTTTGTCTGAAATAATGCAGACTGGAACCTAAACTCATTTTGCCTCTCCTTTTAAAATAAATTCTGAATCATCTGTGTCTGCAACAAGGACTTTTATAATACTATAACACATTTCTAACAATTTAATAAAATATAAAATAAATACATTCCTTCTTTTTTCTGTTCCTCTTTTTTCACAGAAAAACTATTTTTTTTCAATGTTCTCATTATCAAACAAAGAACAAAAATTATCCTGAGACCTGATTGAAAATAATTAGAATTTATGTTTGTATGAATACATGTCACGCACATTTAAAGATCAGTGTTCCTTTCCCTGGGTTGTAGTAGACGTTGCGATATAACTTACAAGATATAGTTGTTGATTTAAGAAGCAAAAAGCATATTTCTTTTTATAGTATAATAGTCCAGTATAGAGTATAGTCTGTTCTCTCTCTGAAACTCTAGATAGAACTGGTTGTTTTGCATCTGCGTCATTCCTTGGTGATAATAATGCTGATGATTTTAGTGGTTTTGAATGGTGATTGGGCATGAATGTATAGTTGTGACATCACAACTTCATATAATAATCAAATAGAATCATAATCAAAAAATAATCAAAAGATATTAAAATCACTTTATATTATTTATATTATAACAAAAATATTTATCAAATGCAGAGATTATATTCATTAATCATTTCGATCTAAAAGGCCTTGACAGTGGATGACAGAACGTTGTGTGTCACTGATGTAACATCAAAGAGTAAAGTGACTCAGGACAATTTTTGAACATTCTAGTGTGACTTTAGGCAACTTTAAACCTAGCCTAAACTGTCCTTTTATTCTGTAGTGCAAACTCAAAACTTACATTACCTGTAGTTAAAGTAAGCTAATATCAGGTCCCTTTTTATCACTTTCCCAGGTCTTCTTTGCCTGTTTTTATTGAACATAACTCATCTACAACATCCAGTTTTAACAACTTTTTGAAACCTGAGATGTGCCAAATTTTCAATGATATGATGACACACATGTAATAGATTGAAGATCCTGGATCTATAAATATGTTTCTTCCCCCAATCATGTTTGTGTGTTGTCTCAGCATATTACATAATGATCTACAAGAGAATAACTATTTGAAAGCTATAGGCTACAGAATGTCATTGTGATCGTTATAATCCATCATAGTGTGAATTATCACCTAGTAGCCAAAATTCATCTCTTCCTTTGAAAACATTCGTTTGGTGCAAACAAATAGACCAGAATGAAATGAAGTTTCTGAATCCACTGACTCCTGCTTAATGTGTCCCCTCCCTGATGTATAAGCAAATTTACACCCATACACACAGCTGGAAACTGGATGTTGTGATGTTTATCTGTTCAGCCAGAGGCCACACTAAAAACTGCAATGACCACACCTCATCTTTAGGTATAGAGTCTCTAGATGTATGACACAGTGTGACTAACTATTCTAACAACCAAAACAGCTTTATATTGAAAAAACAAAATTAAAAAAATGTAAATTGTACTTGTACTTGACATTGATAGAGTCACTTAGTTATTGTGTTTGTCAGTGGTGCTTTAATTAAATCAGTTAACGCATGTTTGCCGTTTTCCATCCTGTATTTGCTCCTATATTTCTCTATGTATCAGAATTTGGTCTGGCATGTTTTGATGCTGTTGGGAATCTGTTCAGTGGATCGATTCCTCTCCAAGATTCCAGATTTGCTGTGAATCCTCTGAAACTCTGCAGCAATCTCCAGCGCCGACTGGTTCCTAGTTTCGGGGACGTTGAACCTCACGTAAAGTCCACATAGGGTGCAGAAAAACAGGAATATGATAAAACAAAGGTAATCCAGTTTCTCCTGCAAAAGAAGCATTGGATACCTGAAAATCTTCACTAAATTCTAACCTATATCTGTAGGTTAAAATATGTAGAATTTTACTCAAGATTGTGCTCACCACTAAGACAGGGAAGAGCATCCCCATCACAAACAAACTAACCCAGTTGAGAGTGCAGGCAATGGTAAATCCAGCAGATTTGCAGGACTGAGTAAACAGTTCCCCTGGAAGAGGAGCTGTAACTCCAGCTGAGGGTCAAGAACACGTGTCATCACTGTATATCCAGTTAGAAAATGGTATTTAAACTGAAATATCCAATAAACGTACCAGGTCCGCTGGCAAAAAAGAATATGAAGCTGAAAATGAGGACCATGCTGCAGTACGGCATCCAAGACAGCAGAGTCTGAAGGAGACAGAAAAAAAACACTCAAATTTCACTTTCTACAGTATTCTTAAGCATCAAAATACATGCAGAAATAAGCTATACATAGTGCCCAATTGGGGTTTAGTGATTCATAGTATTGCAAAGGGGTCAAATATTCCCAGTAAATTTCTTAAAAACTTAAAAAGTTAAGCTGAGGATTTTTTTAAATAATTATTGACTCTGGTACAGCAGATTTAATTTATCCAAGAGTAGAACTCTTTTCTCCTTGAGGGAACTTCTGGCACTGTGCAATACACTGCTGTATTTTTGTAGCATGTGTCTTTCCACAATATTAACACATATATAAAGCAGTTCCTTCAACATTAACTTGTGAGAAATGCTTTCACACATCAGATGGTGAATTTGGCATTTTTCTGTCGAATAGAAAATCAAAACAGCTAATGCAATGAACAGAAATAGAGTTAGCTAAACAACTGGAATGGTTTTCAAAATACTTGATGATTCATTCCTGTTTATTTCAATATATTTCTGTTAATTCCCATGTATTCACGTTAATTCCCATGGAAAGTTTTCAACTTTGAAAATTCATAGAATTTTGCCACCCTAGTGACTCACCTGCAGGTACAGAGTGATGGTGAGGAGAACCAGTGTCACAGACATTGCCAAATATCCTCTGAACAGCAGTACTTTTTTGCCTGTGCTCTCAATTATCATGAACTGCAACATCAAAAGAATATTCAGCAATAACTGCAGTGAAATACGTGACCACACAGGGGAGCTCTAACTGTACATTCAGACAGGTGTGGTTTATATGACTTTAGAGGGAGAACATTTTTAGAGACTATGAGAAATAATAAAAAAAAAAAAAAAAAACATGTTCGAGTAAAGTATATTTTTCAGGCCATAAAACATGATGGGATTTCAGTGAAATGAGACTTACACAGGCGACAGAGGTGGTCAGCTCACACAAACCTGTTCCCAAGGCAGCATAACGTAACTGGTCCTCTTGGATTCCTGCTGCACGAAACACATCAAAAGAATAAAAGTACACCTGAAGAGAAACGGTAGAGAGATAACAAGCCCTATGTTAAGTCTATATAAACCCTGATCTTAAAGAGATGATTTATATAGCTACCATATATTCACACAGTTTTGAATGTAACATGCAAGGTACACAAATTTAATATGTAAGTTAATAAATTCTTTCATTAACGTATGTTTAACCCATTAGTACCCAGACCTATTTCTCCTTCAAGGAAAATTATGGGGGACTTAAAACTGACCAAATATACCACATGGAACATATTACTGAATGTGTAGCACATATTTTGTCATTTCCTTATTAACATATACCACAGTTATAACTTATCTGGTCATGTAAAAAAAATAAATTATTAGAACAATGGAAACTATATTATTTAAAAAAAAATAAGCGACTGAGCTAAATTAATTGAGCAGCTCATTACCATTTTTCTTATTTTGACATATATGTTACATAACGTTTTCCATGACTATTTTATTGTTAAAAGCCAGATGTGACATATGTCACCATGATATTTACCTAACTTGTTCAATCAATCAATTTATTTCAGAAATTTTGATCAGATCAGGTTAAATTTAATAAAGTACATGTTATTAAACCATTAGAAATATTAAATAGGTTGAAATTTGTTATAACTACTACTACTAATAATAATAATTAGTTATAACTAGTTATAACTTTGCTGGTTAGGTTTAACAAGAAATGGTTTGAACAATAGAAATCATATTTATTCAAAAATAATTGTGCAGCTCATTACAATTTTATTTATTGTGGCATATATGTTACATGATCCGTTAACTTTAACTCCAGTGCATCACATCATATTTTTTTAATGTGTTCAATACTTTGATTTAATCACCAATTACCTGCAAAACTAAAAATATTCCCATGATCCCCATTCAGAATGAAAGATTTATTAAGAGACATTTATTTGTACCAAACACAGAGTTAACTTCTTTCCTCAAGCTGACAATAAAATGAAGGTTTCACTTTTCTAGGTTTTATTTAAAGTTGTGATATCCCTAATGTGATGTATTTGCATATTAAAGAACAAAAACCATCTCTTTATAGTGTTATATTTCCTCACTGAAGCTTCTACCTGGCGCACAGGTGTTTTTTTATGTTGCATTAATATTCATGAGCCTCTTCTCCGATTGGCCAATGTGAAAGATGGTGACTGTATAGGTGTGACAACATAAATTCACAGAAGAATAAACAAGTTGTTTTAAGGCAACATTTCTGAATCCAGACTGTGTGTGTATTGGGACAGTATTCATATAAAACCTAAAACCTAATTAATATCATACCCTCTAAATTTCTCCTGCTCCTGAGTAAAGATTTTAACTTGTTACTGTTACAGTACGGGGGCGACACGGTGGTGCAGGGGTTAGCGCTGTTGCCTCACAGCAAGAAGGTCACAGGTTCAAGACCTCCTTGGGTCCTGGGTCTGGGACCTTTCTGTGTGGAGTTTGCATGTTCTCCCCGTGTCTGCGTGGGTTTTCACCGGGTACTCCGGCTTCCTCCCACAGTCCAAAAACATGCTGAGGTTAATTGGTGACTCTAAATTGCCCGTAGGTGTGAGTGTGTGAGTGAATGGTGTGTGTGCCCCACGATTGGCTGGCGACCATCTGGGGTGTATCCCTGCCTCTCGCCGTAACGCGCTGGGATAGGCTCCAGCAGACCCCTGCGACCCTAATGAGGAATAAGCAGGTATAGAAAATGACTGACTGACTGACTGTTACAGTACCAATATACTGCCAATATCCACATCATCAATACAATAAGAAAAAGTTTAATGTAATTAATTATTAATCACTGAACTTTACATTGCAGATAATTTTGCTTATTTCAAGTTTATTTTTCCTTTTTTTGGGTCAGTTTGGTCTTGTTTTAAGTTTTAAATAAAATATTTTTTTCTGTAGTGAAAACATTTTAGATTTTTCTTTTTGCAACTATAACTATATTACTTATAGTTAACTATATCTAACTATATTTCCTCTGTAACAGCAACATACATTGATTCTGATACTTCTGTAGTCACCTCACATGTTGTAAATTTCTTTTGACACCAGGTTTAAGTACATCACCTTTGTGGTTGTATAGATATTCCATTTTTATTATTATTAATAGTAGGAAAACTGAAAAATAGGCCTGGGGCTTAATTGATAAACCTTATCACTTCAATAGAACAGCTATAGATCCTTGGGTGCATCCTATAACTTTCTCTTTGAGTGCACAACTTAGACACATTGGCTTTAATATTTACAAAAGTAGACAAATATTATGTAATGTAAACACTGTAAAAATATATTATAAGGCCAAATTAACATCAAAATTAGATTACATTTCTAATATACTGACACATTTGAAGGCCTCAAAACTGCTCAAAATATGCCTCATATTTTAAACATATATGAGTGTAATTATTCATATAAAATTCTCAAAGAAAATAAACATTTCACCAAACAGCAAAAAGAGAGCATTGATGCGACCTTTACTCACAGCATTGATGCCACAGAGTTGCAGCGTGGTGAAGGTAACAAGGATGGTGAGGAGCTGCCAGCGGACCGTCTGGTTCCGGAGCAGCTCCATCACCGAGTGGCTGCGGACCCCTTGCAGGGCAGCTTTCCCCTCCAACATCTCCTCCACCTCTCTGCTGTAGTCCTTATCACCCCATAACCTCTTTAAAGCTGCAGGAGAGCACAACGACGCAGCAGATTAACACCCCTGAGCATCACCACAAGATTAAAGATAGGGTTCCAAAAGGGTGGCATATTTCCAGTAAATTTCTGGTAAATTTCCAGAAACTTTCCATGGGAAGTTAGAAACTTACCAGCTAATCTAGTTACTGTCTGAATAAGTTTTTATTTAACATTTGCAAGTTAAACATTAATGTTATAGATTAAATATATTGACCCCATAATATTATCAGAACTTATTTCACCATGCTATGAGATAATAACAGAATGTTAGGAGACAGAACTGTTAAATGTAAGGTAAATGTAGACACTAGACACAGTGCAATTACTGAAGAAAGTAGTCCTGAGTATTTGCTTCATGTTTTATTAGCTACAGCTATTGTTTTATAGTGCGGTGAATATACACGTCACAACTCGTCCACCACAGCATTTGGGAGTTGCTGGATTGTGTATTTGCTGAGTTTTGATGAGGGTAAACAAAATCTACCATTAGCCGCGTAGTAGTAGCTGAGCAGCTCACAGCTCTGCTCCACTGGTCTGTAAATAGCTTGTGTTGACAAAAAAGCACCTATTGCTATGACAATGGGCAAATTTTCGAACATATTGAACTATCTTTTAAATATGGTTGTTTTAGCCAAGATTATGCTACAATATATTTTCTCCAACTACAATTTCGTAAATTCTGGGTTTATTCCAATTCACATAGTCAATACCCCTATATTCTCACTAATTCCCAGGGAAAGTTTCCAACTTTGAAAATTCCCAGAATTTTGCAACCTTAATTAAAGACTTAAAAGTTTGTAGGATTCCCTGAAGCCGAAAACTTTTTCTTGCACCTTTCTCGCAGGCCTGCCGGTCTCCTCTATCCAGCAACAGGAAACTAGGAGACTCTGGCAGCAGGGGAAGAGTGAGGAGCTGAAGCACTGCCGTGAAACCGTTGAAACCAAGCAGCCAGGGCCACCTGCTCTCTGTTCCAAGTAGCTCACTGCAAGGACAAAACCAAACAATATAATATAATGTGTTAAGAGTTTGTATTTGTGTATTTCAAGTATGTAAAATACATAATATAACCAATGGGAGTCCACTGTGATTCTGGTGTCATTGCCCCTTTAAATGCTAAATTTGGCCTTATATTATATCATTATTTTATGTTACATAATAGTTGTCTATTTTTGTAAATATTAAAGCCGATATGTCTAAGTGGTGCACTCAAAGGGAAACTTTTAGGATGCACCCAAGAAACTAATGCTGCTGCTATTAAAGTGATAAGGTTTAAAATTGTTTTATATGATGTAGGAGCAGGATCAATGTGGAGGATATAATTTTAATTTATTTAATTTATTTACTAGCTTTAAACGTTTTAAAAAATACTTAATTTTGTGCAAAATGCAATATTGACCCATAAGAACCCACTGTGATACTGGTGTCACTGCCCCTTTAAATGTTCTGGAAAATTCCACATCCAGCTTTATCCTTAACTTAAACTGATGAAGGCCTTAAGTGACATATTGTACCACCTGGTGTGGTCATGTGACGGTGTGTGACAGGTGTGAGATGGCTGACTAATTTCAAACAGCTTGATTTTCATTACTAATGGTACATTCCAACCCATTTTACAACATTAATGGTTTAATAACATGCCCTATATTACATTTACCTTGTTCTGACCATAATTCTTGAATACGTTGATATAATACAACATAGGAACATATTGTGGTGACATATATGTCACATCAACAACATTATAACCTTGAAATCGTCATGGAAAACCTCCTGTGATGTACAGTATATGTCACTATAAGAAAGGATCTGTTCAATTCATTTAGCTGATTGACTTATTTTTGAATTAATATAGTTTGTTCGAATATTTTTTTTAAACCTAACCAGCAAAGAACTGTGCAAATAAAAAGACAAAATATGTTGCTACAAAGCAAAAAAACCTGCCAAGCTGATTCAATTTTGAACGAGGAATAACTTGTGACATATATTTGACATCACAGATTTCTGATACTGGGAGTTAGTATTTCAAAAAAAGTTTCAGAAATGTGTTCCATGTGGTCTATTTGGTCTTTATATCCCCCATAATTTCCTTAAAGGAGAATGGGTCTGGGTTGTTATGTGTTAAAGGTGTCTTAATATAGTATTATATATTATATAATAATATAATATTAATTATTAATTCATTATATATTAATTATAATATTAATACGGTTTTAAGTTTTAAGTATGTGAATACTGTGCCAACAAAGACACATACACAGTTTGAATTCAGAAACTTTGCCTTAAAACCACTTATTTGTACTTCTGTGAATTTATGATGTCACACCTATACAGTCACCATCTTTCATATTAGCTGCTCGGAGAAGAAGCTCATGAATATTAATGAGATAAAACAAAAAAATCACCCTCTGCTCTCTAGAGCTCCAGAGAGAAGCTTCAGAGAGGAGATATAACACAATAATGTGATGGTTTTTGTACTTTAAAATGCAAATACATCACACTGGGAATATCATAAAACCCTGAAAAGTGCACAATATTGTTATGTCATTTTATTGTCAGTAGCTCAAGAAAAGAAGTTAATTTGGTGTATGGTGCAAATGAATCTCTGTTCAACAAATCCTTCATTCTGAATCGGAATCGTGGGAATGATTATTAGTTTTGCAGGTAAATGGTGATTAAATGCGAGTATTGAACAAACCTAAAAAAAATTGACATGATGGCACAAGAGTTAAAGTTAATGGATCGCCAAAGTTATTCCAATTCATCCCAAGAGAGACATGAATGTACCAAATCAAGTTGTTTGTAAACAGAATTGCCAACATCCATAAAGGTTAAGTCAGGGAATCAGAAAATGTCAGGATACAGAGTACCTGAAACTGAAATTGAATTCCTTTATTTTATTTGGGTGGAAGCAGAAATGTCAGAGATATATATCGCAAAATTTTTAATAGTAAGTACTTTATAAAACGTGTAATTTGACTCAACCCTTTTAAAAATGTTCCATATTACTGCCTAGCTTTTATTTGAAGTTTTGATATCCTAATGAGATATATTTCTGGCGTTAAGTAACAAAACCCTTCACATTATCATCAATCACCTGTCATTTTGTCTGTCTCATTGGTGAGTTTCTCCTCTGATTAGCTGCAATTACAGAAAAAAAACACATGAATGAACACATGTGATGACTTGGTCATCATATTATTCACATGTGGGAAACATTTCACATGGGAATTTACATTTTCTCCCATGTGCAAAACACATGTTGCACATATGTGATTTTGCATCGTGTTGCATGTGATTTTTTCTGTAAGTGCGATTTAAATAGCTGTGAATGTGAATATATTATATCAAAAACATACTAGTGCTGAATGCAGTTGTTCATTTCAACTAACAAATGCCATTTAAAACAGGATGAAATTCTTGATTTGATTGTGAAACCCATTCGTTTTGCATTTAGAGACATCAAGTTTGCTTTATACTGAACTAAATATATGTCCAAAGTAACCAAAACAAAGTTTTTGATATCCCTTTATATATTTTATATATAAAAGGGATATATATTTTTTTTTTCTTCATCACCTGCAGGTAATATTTTTAGCTTGAGTCAAATCATAATTTGCACACAGTCAGAGTACATGTCAGGTCCTGTAGTCTCTTGCAGACATGCTGGTCAAGATGCACCATTCGACACTGTGAATATTGTGTTACATCCTGGGTGAATTTCATACAAAAAATAAATATAAGTAGCAAAGCATTTGTTGATAATTAAACTTTTAGTGTGTTGTCAAAATTGCAAAGAAAAGCCCAATTTAAACTGGCTAATTAGCTACATTAATGGGATGATGATTGTAGCTGCAGCTAACTGTAGGAGTGGAGGAAGTACTGAAGTTTAGTACATATGTAAAAGCAGCAGTACCCTGTTCAGTGCTTACAAGCAATATATGTGTATTTTAAAGATTGGTGTGAATATTGTGTGTTCTCTCTGCAATACTGTGCATATTTTTGTACCAGTCCTATTTTAGGGCAAAACAAATCAAGGCTTTTTTATAGAGTTTATAAGATAGAAAATCTGAATTATTTTTTAAGTCAAATAAAATGTAAAAATACAATTTTGTTATATGTAAATGAATTAACTGGTGTCAATGCAAACATTAATTCAGTTAAAATTGAATACATTATGTTGATTCAATTGAAATATATTAGTTTGAATCTTAAGAAAATCAGTTGGATCAAGACAAAGAATTAAAGTCATAACATCAGGTCATACGAATTTAGATTCTGTCAAATATTTTTGATGTAATATTTGGACTTTTTTTAATTTTTTGAGCAGGGTTATAATGTCTTCACTGCATATACATTGATTAACCCCTTGATTAACCTGTTAAAATCCAAAAGCGCAGAATTTTATTCATATGTGGCATGAGAAAACCTCAGCTACACCACTAAATAAAGTATTTCTTGTCAGGATTCTGCTCTCCTTTTGACATTTTTAGACACTGGTCTCTTTGTAGCCCCCTGCTGGCTGGTCTGTGTGTAGCATGTTGTGATGTTCCATGTGCCTGCCCTGCCCCTCCTCCCTCCATTTTCTCCCTGTTTGTAGCAACGTTGCCTCACAGCAAGAAGGTCACAGGTTCAAGACCTTGGTCTGGGACCTTTCTGTATGGAGTTTGCATGTTCTCCCCATGTCTGTGTGGGTTTTCTCCAGGTTCTAGGTTGTATCCTTGCCTTTTGCCTTTAATGTGCTGGGATTGGCTCCAGCAAACCCTCATGACCCTAATGAGGGATAAGCGGGTATAGAAAATGACTGATTGGCTGACAAACGTGGTAAATTCAGAAAAACTGAGCTGTAAAACTAAACAGAGCTGTATATCATCAATAATCACATCATCAATACAAGAATAAAATAGTTTAATATAATATCAGTAGTAGGGCTGCAACTAACAACTATTTTGATATTACATATAGATTTGAGCCTTTATATTCTCCTTTTTAAACGTCTTACCAAATATATTCTTCATGTTCTGTAATGATCCTCAGTGTGGTTTCTATGATTTTATGGACATATAATTAATTAATAATAATAATATAATTAATTGAGCTTTAAATTATTATCTAGGCGACACGGTGCAGGGGTTAGCGCTGTTGCCTCACAGCAACAAGGTCGCAGGTTCAAGACATCCTGGGTCTGGGACCTTTCTGTGTGGAGTTTGCATGTTGTCTGCATTTTTACATATATATATATATATATATATATATATATATATATATATATATATATATATATATATTTATTACATTTATATATATATATTTATTTATTACATTTATATATATATATTTATTTATTACATTTATATATATATATATATATAAATGTAAAAAAAAATGTAAAAAAATAAGCCTGGGGCAAAAGCCATCCATCCCTAGAAAGATCTTAGCATGAGCTCTACTCACAAGCAAGCTGTTATCTGAACCTGCAGCCACCTGACCCTTCACCTGGCTCTGCATCGGTCTATATGACACTGGTTCTCTCACCTGATCCCCAGCAGCTGACCAGTGAACTTCCCCAGCGAGATGAAGGTGGCAATGGTCACCCCCACCATCCCCTGCAGCTTCTTGGGGCTGCACTCCACCAGGTACAGAGTGTGAACCGGGAGACTGACTCCTGTGGGCATAACAGAAAGCAGATTGTACATTTCGAGAGTCGATAAGGATCAATAACAGGGTGACGAATGATCCAAAGAACTTTCAAATATAATAGCCACAAGTATAAATGGAAATTGATTGTCTGTGGGGTTAATGAGGGAGGAAAGAGTGATGGAGCAGGGAGTTACAGAAGGAAGAGAGATAAAATGGGTTTTCTCATTCGGTACCTGAATTGATGCCATAAAGAAACCGTCCTACCATGATCATCTCAAAGGACATGGCCGTTTGGCTTAAGAGCATCAGCACAGCTCCTATTATAGCTGAAAAATTGTTTAACAAGAGGCATTTTTTTCTGTAGAGCAGAGAAATAGTGTTAGAGCCTGAAACCATCATTAAAACAAAACAAAATAACATGAAACAAAAAATGAAAGTTTTTTTTTTCTTTTCTTTGAATGTGCATGCAGTTAATTGTTTCTTCTCTGCTGGTGTGCACTGACCTGCCAAGCTTTGATATCAGTGGACCAGCCACCAGTGAACCCACTAACCCCCCGATGCAGAAAATAGACACGGTGAAGGACCAAATGAGAGAGACCTGCCACTGCTGCAAGGAGACATCATATCTCTGCAGGCAGGATTCCTCCACCAGCTTCTTTATGAACTGCAAGCATCACAAGTGCAGCCTTTCATTTTCATTTACAATCAGAAAGTCAGTAAGCCTCAGAATGTCTTTTGCCACAATTTTGTGAAGCAGCTGTACTCACAGTGGAGGGCGAGGTCATTACAGACACACTGAATCCATATTGAAATGTCCCCCCGATGCCAGTGATAAAAATGGTGGCGATGACTACCGGGCAGTCTAACTGTAGAGATCAGACATATGGACAAATTTAATGGATTTTGTATGACATGTTCATCAAATTCATCATGAACCATGAACATCAACATGTTCCAAATGCTAAGCGTCTATGTTAAACATTGATATATTTAACGTGATATGGGGCAGCATTGAGTTTTATTCATATATTGCATGAGAAAACCTCAGCTCCAACACTAAATAAAGTATTTTTATCTGTAGTAAAATACAATGTTACTCTTACTGTATCAATATATATCATCAATGTCCACATCATCAATACAATAAGAAAATATTTTAATATAATATCAGTGGTAGGGCTACAACTACTACTATTTACTCGATAACAGCAACATAAATTGATTCTGACACTTCTGTAGTCACCTCACATATTGTACATTTCTTTTGATACCAGTACATACACATAACCCTTGTGGTTGTAGAGATATTTCATATTTATTTTGTCATGCTGAGCAGGAAAACTAAAGGCAGGGGTGGTAAAGTATTGTTTTGATATGACTTGTACTTTACTTGAATATTTCTATTTGAATTTCTTTCTCCCATTACATGTATTTGACAGCTTTCATTACTTTACAGATAATTTGATATAAAATAAAATTATTAAATTAAATTTTAATCTTCATAGTTTAAATTAACATTCATCATTCTTTTATTTAAAAATACGTCATATATATAGTAGTTGCTTGATAGTTTAACTAAGTAACATTTTGAATTCAGGACTTTTATTATTATATAGTATTTTTAGATGACAATATTTCAATTTTCAAGTAAAGGATCTGAGTACTTCAGCCTCCACTGATGTTAAATTATTAATGCTGAATGCTCATCTTGGTCCTCAGGCTACAGCAATCACTCAGAGTGTTTTCATTTATTCCTAAACTTGACATTCCCATAAAGAAAAAAATGTGAAGTCGACAAAAAATAATCTTAAATATTACCTACCAGCAGTCTTAAGTACTGTGCCATAGCTAGAGCAGGTCCTTCTTGTGTCTGGAGTCAAATAAAAACTGGTGCTGCAGATTTATACCTCTGCACAGAAATGATTACCGTATTTTCTGTACCATAAGGTGCACTTAAAAGCAACTGACGATTGGAAGTCTCTCCGCTTGATTAACTATCGGACCATTTCACAGGGCAGGAACGTAAGGGACAGAATACATACTTACGCAGGCAGCGATGTACAGTACATGTACAGTACATGCGCTGGCAGCGATAAACCAATCAGAGAACAATACATAATATGTAGAGTACGTATTATGTATAGTACAGTACGTGCAGTACCTGCAGTACATGCACTGGCAGTGATAAACCAATAGGAGAACAATACATAATACGTACATAATACAACGAAAGTCAACTTTCACTACTCTCAGCAGCATGCTGATTTTTCCTAGTGGCCACTCGTGGTACTGCAACAAAAAAATCCCATGCGACCCAAAAACATTATTCCATTTTCAGACTGGTATCCAGCTATATAATGCATCCATGGTTGCCACAGACATTTTCAAGAGGAAGACACTGCCAAAAGAAAAGTTTGCAGCTGGAGTCATTGTTAAGGCTAGAGAAAATGAGAGAGTTAGCTCAAGAGGTTTATGTAAGGAGACCAGATTTTTTTTTTTTTTGCATGCACGCATGCATGTATCACCATTCCTGTTGAATGGTGATGGGACGGGTGCATATGACTGACGTATGCACTCATCTCACCGATAATGTCAAAAAACAAGTGAAGCAAATGAATTTGGAGCTTGCCATCATTCCGGGAGGATAACGAAGGAACACCAACCGCTCTCTCCAACCGGACATTGTGGATATTGGTGTTCACCATATGTGAATTGATTGTGGATGTCTGGGCTAATGTGTCTGCTCTACCTGTTGTCCGAGCTTTGGCAAAAGCCGGCATCATTGCTGAACAGCCACCCAGCAACAAGCCTGATTCTGACAGTGATGAGAGGGAACCCACTGTGTTCGATGGTGGAGCTGCCCAGATGTTCAATTCTGATACAGAAGATGAGGACTTTGACAGATTTGCAGTAGAAGAGCGATTAAAAAATATACGAGTGCATGGTCAAATAAAGTTCAACTAAATTCACTGTTTTGCTTCTGTTGCCTTTTTTGCATTGTTTGTTTTAGCATGCGCCCTTTAATACACCTTATGTAAAGGTTAAGTAAAGAAATAGACCTCGTAATTGAGAATGCACCTAATAATGCAATGCACTATATAGTACATATAATACGGTAACTTTCCTGAAAACAAAGAATGTTAGAGGAGTGCGTGTGTGTGCATCACCTGAGGGATTTTGCTCAATGATGTCGACAGACTTTGGACAAGACACTACTGAAAAAGTTACTCATTCACAGTCTCCTGAGGAGACTCCTGAGGATTTGTCTTCTATTATTTTTTTCAATCAGGAAAATGAAGCATCCATTTTAGGTTGCAAGAGTTCTTGAGCACTTTAACCAGGCTTTTTTTAATTTAATTTTTCCTGCTTGAAATGATAATAAATATGGAATATCTCTACAGTCACAATGGTTCTGTACTTAAACCTGATAACAGAAGAAATCTACATCATGTGAGATGACTGCAGTGTCAGAATCAGACCGAATATAGTTAGAAAAAATACTTAATTTAAAACTTAAAGCAAGAACAAATAGACCCAAATCAAAAAAAAAGTGCAGAGTGCAGTGGTTAGCACTGTTGCCTAAATATCAAAATATTAAAATATTATTTTTCCATAGAATCTTAGAAATCACACTGAGGATCATTAAGAACATGAAGAATATATTCTGTAAGATGTTTTAAAGGGAGATTATCAAGGACTCAATTAAATAATCACACAAATGACTCAAATCTAAATTAAAAATCAAAATAGTGGTTAGTTCCAGCCCTACAACTGATATTATACTAAACTATTTTCTATTACTATTTACTATAAACTATTTATTATTACTATATGTATTGATCATGTGTATATTGAACATATACTGTATATTGATGCTGTAACAGTAATATTGTGTTTTACTACAGATTAAAATACTTTATTTAGTGTTGTAGCTGAGGGTTTTCTATGTAATATATGAATTAAACTCAATGCTGCCCCAGTATCATGTTTTTTTGTATTTTTACAGGTTAAAGGGCTGTGATTATCTCATTCCATACATAAAGTAGAACTGCATGTGCTACAAAGACATCCAAACATAGCTATTCATCACAAATTCCGTTGAACTCCCCCCCACTTAAAATCTAACCAGTTTTACTAGATAACTGACTTCTTTGGTTGACAGTCAACACTGAGGAATGACATCAGAAAGTGCCATGTCATGGAGCCCTTTGAGGACACATTTTGTTAATGTTTCAACAATCGCAATTCTGGAATTCTGCTGATAACTGTGCACACATCATCACCAGATAGAAACTGTTGTAATGCTGAATTGCTGCAATCAGACATGTCCTTTCATCTGCTGCATGTAAATCCTCAGAGCCTGCCCCTAATGAAGCACACACGCACACACACAGAAAAAAACTCACAAACAAAAACGTCCTCCTTCAGTGTCACTCTGTGTAAGGTAGACGTCGCACAGGTGACCTCCAGAAAGAAGCCGGTGAGCCGCCTTGAATCATCTCCGGCAGGCAGAGAATTCAGATGACAAAATACTCCACACAGACTGAAAAGAGATTGAAAGTTTAAAAAAAAAAAAAAAAGCTGTCAGGAGGTGTGTGTTTTTTTCCGCCTGTGGAGATAAAAAGCCCTCGCAGTTGCAAAGAGCTTCTATTTACAGCTCAAGCTGTAATGGCTCACATTGTGTAAACACAGGCATTGCGAGCCATTTTACAAATTGTCTCTATCATTTTATACACAAAAAGAAGCCAGTCAGTCAGCCATTTTCTATACCTGCTTATTCCTCATTAGGGTCGCAGGGGTCTGCAGGAGCCTATCCCAGCACATTACAGCGAGAGGCAGGGATACACCACAGATGGTCACCAGCCAATCGTGGGGCACACACACCATTCACTCACACCTACGGGCAACTTTTCTCCACACAGAAGGGTCCCAGACCCAGGACCAAGGAGGTCTTGAACCCACGACCTTCTTGCTGTGAGGCAACAGCGCTAACCCTTGAGCCACCGTGTCACCCGCAAAAAGAAGCCCAAAACTAAAAAAAAACAGCTGCACCAATGTGTAAACTCATTGTGTAAACTAAATGAAGAGAAATCACTGAGACATCAAGTGCCTCAAACAAAACATGAAGAATGATTTGGTGTCACTGCTGAGATCATTCTAGAAACAGATCAATAGAAAGGAGGATGAAGGGATGTAAGAAACATCCAGTGGTTCTCAAAGTGAAGTCCGGGGACCCCCAAGAATCCTTGAAGAGGTGCCAGGGATTCTAAGGAGAATAATTTATTTGCACTATAATTACACAATGATAGAATGTAGGACCGTATGTGTCACAACAGCGCCCAGGCAGTAGTGTTTTTGTGTTGTCTCGTCATTTCCTGTTTTATTTTGTCACCCTCCTGTGTCATGTCTGGTGTCTTTACTTCCTGCTCGTGTGATTATCTTCTCCCGCCCTAATGTGTGTCACCTGTGTCTCGTTATCTCCCTCTCCCAGTGTGTATATATACCATGTGCTCCCTCTTCAGTTTGCCAGTTTGTATTTTTCCTTGTGTGAGTACTTACCAGTGTTTAAACCTGCCTGCCTCCTAGTGTTTAAACCTGCCTGCCTCCTAGTGTTTAAACCTGCCTGCCTGTTTCCTGAGTTTGCCTGTTCCCTGTCGGTACCTCTGCCTTATTGGACTGCCTTCCTGAGTTCAGCCCTGACAGTACGAACTGGCCAACAATGAACCCAGCAGACCTGGATAGAATTAAGGAGGCTGTTGTTAATCAGGGGCAGTTTCTGGGAAACCACGAGCAGTTAAAGACTCTTGTTGAGAATGTGGCCCAGATCTCCAACCAACTGACAGTTCTCAGTGGCGTCCATTCTTCTCCACCCACTTCACCTCCTGAGGCTGCTGCTGCACCTGTGCCTCCAACCAATTCTGCTGCAGACCCCCATATTCCTGCACCTGCTATGTACTCTGGTAACCCTGATACATGTAGAAATTTTCTAACTCAGATTCAACTGGTATTTAATGCTCAGCCTGTGCGTTACCAACATGAGATTGCCAAAATAGCTTATGTGGCCAGCCTACTATTCAGACTTTTGCCCTGTTTTCCGCTGAATTAAAGCGGGTTTATGATCATCCTGTTCGAGGACAGCAGGCTGGTCAACAACTTTTGAGGCTACGGCAGGGGAGGCACACAGTGAGGGAGTTTGCCAGTGAGTTTCGCTCCTTGGCAGTGGAATCCGGGTGGAATGACCAGGCACTGCTCACCGCTTTTCAGAGTGGGCTCAACCTCACCATTGGCAGAGAGATTGCGCTGAGGAGGGAGCCACTCACCCTGGATGAGGCAATAACAACTGCACTCAACATCTCTGACCAGATGGCTCAGTGGCAAGTCGAACCCTCTACACTCAGATCAACAGTACCCCCTATCGGAGGAAACAATAGTCCTCCCGGCCCTTCCTTTTCCCGTGTCCACGGGTTCTACAGGAGAACAACCTATGCAGGTTGCCCGCACCCGACTCTCTCCGGAGGAGCGTCAACGGCGCATGGCAGAGGGTCGCTGTCTCTACTGCGGCCAATTGGGACATATCATCCCCACGTGTCCGTTAAAAGCCAGGGCTCACTAATGAGAGAGAAGGCATTAGTGAGCCGCATATTAACAGTTTCTAACCCTTCTCGTCTGCAACCTCTAGTGTTTCTGTGCTCTCCTTCAGTGTCTCTCCAGCACCCTGTCTTGGTGGACTCGGGTTCGGACGCCAACCTGATCGACTCCATTCTTGCCAAGAGGCTCAACCTCCGCCTGTTCCAGCTTCAATGCCCCCTGGAGGCTTGCGCGCTGGATGGAAGACTCATCTGCTGAGTCACCCACCGGACCCAGTCACTCACTCTCAGGTTCCCTGATCAACACACGTTTATTTTCACGTTTATCAGTCTCCTATGCAGCCGCTCATCTTAGGTCATCCCTGGCTAATCTGTCACAACCCACACGTGGACTGGAGGATGGGTGAGATTCGTGCCTGGGGTTCTAGGTGCTCCATTACCTGTGGTGTAGGGGTCACTTCTCCATGCCCAGAGATCTCCAAGGTGACTGTTGCATCCACTAGCACCTCCAAACATTCGGACGTGGAGATCATGTTTCCGGCGCTAGATAAGGTCCCTCCCTGTTATCACGATTTAAAACAAGTCTTCAATAAGGCTCGGGCCTCTGCTCTTCCTCCTGACAGACCATACGATTGCGCCATCGACCTCCGCACTGGCACGAGCCCTCCTAAAGGAAGGTTGTATTCCCTGTCCGGCCCTGAGACAGCAGCCATGAAGAAGTACATGGAGGAATACTTGGCTGCTGGACTCATTCGGCCCTCTTCTTCACCCGCCAGTGCAGGGTTCTTCTTCGTGGATAAGAAAGACAAGTCACTCCGTCCCTGCATTGACTACCGGGGGCTCAATGACATCACTATCCGTAACAGGTACCCTCTTCCCCTCATGTCCTCAGCTTTTGAATTGCTTCATGGTGCTCAGGTTTTCACTAAGCTTGATCTACGTAATGCTTACCACCTTGTGAGGATTAGAGAGGGGGATGAGTGGAAGACTGCCTTCAATACTCCTAGTGGTCACTATGAGTACCTGGTCATGCCTTTTGGCCTGACTAATGCCCCGGCCGTTTTCCAGGCCTTTTTCCAGGCCTCATTTTTTTTCCCCCGATGAGTCCTCCCATGTCCAGCATGTCCGTCAGGTGCTTCATCGCCTCCTCCAGAACCAGCTCTACGTGAAAGCTGAGAAGTGCGAGTTTCACCAGTCCTCTGTCTCATTCCTGGGCTTCATCATTGCGGAGGGAAGTGTCCAGATGGATCCTGAGAAGGTCATTGCGGTTAGGGATTGGCCGGCTCCCACCTCTCGTAAGGAGATGCAACGTTTCCTTGGGTTCGCCAATTTCTACCGCAAATTCATTCGCAATTTCAGTTCGGTTGCTGCTCCCTTGCATAACCTCACCTCTCCTAAGCTCCCGTTCAGGTGGATTGATGAGGCTGAGAAGGCCTTCATGCGACTAAAGACTGCATTCACCTCTGCACCCATTCTCTCGATCCCTGATCCGTCCCTTCAGTTTGTGGTAGAGGTGGATGCCTCTGATGTTGGGGTGGGGGCCGTGCTGTCTCAGCGCTCGCCTTCAGACAACAAGCTCCACCCTTGTGCCTTCCTCTCCAGAAAGTTGTCCAGTGCGGATCGCAATTATGACATCGGTAACCGGGAGTTGTTAGCCATCAAGGTTGCTCTGGAGGAGTGGCGTCATTGGCTCGAGGGGGCGGAGCAACCATTCTTGGTTTGGACCGATCATAAGAACCTGGAGTACCTACGAACTGCCAGAAGGCTTAATTCCCGGCAAGCAAGGTGGGCCCTGTTTTTTACCCGTCTCCACTTTATCCTGTCCTATAGACCCGGCTCCAAGAATGGCAAACCCGATGCTCTGTCCCGTGTGTTCCCCTCGGAGAAGCCTGAATCTGACCGGGAACCCATCCTCCCCCTCTCATGTGTAGTTGGGGCGTTCAGTTGGAAGATAGAGGAACAGGTAACAAAGGCACTTCAGAGCTGTCAACCCCCGGACGGCATCCTGCCGAACCGGTTGTTTGTCCCTGTTCGTCTCCGCTCGCAGGTCATCCATTGGGCCCACACGTCTAAGCTTGCGTGCCATCCTGGCATACGACGGACTCTGTTCCTGGCCCAACAGCGGTTCTGGTGGCCCGCCATGGAGAAAGACATTGCCAACTATGTTGCTGCTTGCCCAGTCTGTGCCACCTGCAAGTCCTCCCATAAACCGCGGGCAGGGCTACTGCATCCACTGCCTGTGCCCCGGAGCCCCTGGTCGGACATCTCGGTGGACTTTGTCATGGGCCTGCCCGCATCTGAAGGTAACACCACTGTATTAACAGTGGTGGATAGATTCTCTAAGATGGTCCATTTTATTGCCATGCCCAAGCTCCCTTCGGCCAAGGAAACTGCAGAGGCCTTGCTTCTTCATGTGTTTCGTTTGCATGGTTTCCCCAGAGATATTGTGTCCGATTGGGGTCCTCAGTTTGTGGCGCAGTTTTGGCGAGCCTTCTGCTCGCTCATCGGATCTTCTGTCAGCCTCTCCTCTGGATATCACCCGCAGACTAATGGGCAGACGGAGCGGATCAACCAGGAGTCGGAGACCAGCCTCCGCTGCCTGGTTACCCAGAACCCTTCCTCATGGTGCCGCCAGCTCACCTGGGTTGAGTATGCCCACGTTGGGCCGTTCCCCATCTCAAAGGTTGTTAACCCAGTGACTGTACGTTTAAAACTCCCCAGGACTATGAAAGTGCATCCTTCATTCCACGTCAGCCAGGTCAAGCCAGCCAGGGAGAGCACTCTGGTTCCCGCTTCCCGACCCCCACCTCCCCCCCGTCTCATTGAAGGGGGCCCTGTCTACACGGTCCGTAGACTCCTGGCGTCCCGTCGCCGTGGGTTTCAGTACCTGGTGGATTGGGAGGGGTACGGGCCTGAAGAGCGTCCTTGGGTTCCCTCGTCCTACATCGTGGATCCAGTGCTCATCAGGGATTTCCATCGGCTCCATCCTGAAGCTCCTGGGCCGTCCGGTGCCGGCCTTAGAGGGGGGGGGGGGGGGGTACTGTCACAACAGCGCCCAGGCAGTAGTGTTTTTGTGTTGTCTTGTCATTTCCTGTTTTATTTTGTCACCCTCCCTCCTGTGTCATGTCTGGTGTCTTCGTATTTTTCCTTGTGTGAGTACTTACCAGCGTTTTTCCTGACTGCCTCCTAGTGTTTAAACCTGCCTGCCTGTTTCCTGAGTTTGCCTGTTCCCTGTCAGTACCTCTGCCTTATTGGACTGCCTTTCTGTGTTCGACCTTGCCTGTTTCCTGAGCCTTGCCTCTTCCCGGTCGGTACCTTTGCATTATTGGACTACCTTTCTGTGTCTGACCCTGCCTGTCGCTTCGGACTCTCGTCTTATGCCTTGGATTACGAACTTCCACCCTAGTTCCCCTGAGACTTATCAACTGCTTTTTTTCAGTATTTTATGTACTTATTAAACCCTTTTTTTTGTGAAACCTAATTCTGTCTCCTGGTTCTGCATTTGGGTTCTCTGGTCTGAGTTCAGCCCTAACAGTATGTATAGAGAACTGCCATAATTTACAATAAATAAATAAATTTAATGTAGTATTTGTATATAATTTCTATACTATTTTCTCTTTGCATGAATTTATTTAATTAAAAAAAATATTTTACATTTTATAGATTAAGGTGAAAATGAATGGGGTAAGTGTATACATGAATAAATACATTTAAAAATGAATAAATTAATAAATAAAATGTCAAATCAAATGTGAAAATAATACAAAAATACATTTTATAAATTAATTTAATGAACACGTATGAATAATATTACTGATTTATTTATTTTGGCCTTGGTTTTCTGACACTTTTCTTTCATCTTAAATTGGTCTAGTTTTCATGAGTTTAAGGGTCCTTCATGTGAAAAAGGTTGAGAACCACTCACACATGTGACTGTTGTGTAGGTCGAAGGAAAAAGAGAAACACATTCTGTGTTTAATTAAACCCTACTTTTAGGAGTCAGCATCACACAGGAACCTTTGTCTTTTACTCTGGGGATATGTGAGAAGTTGGTTTGTTGAAATTCCTTCAGACGTTTCAGAAAAGAAATCCTGGTGGACAAGCTAGAAAATGCCACCCTGTTCCATCAGACAAATAATAGAGAAGGACGAGAGGGAATTTAGTGGACTGAGATCTCAGAGAGAAATAAAGAGATGTGCTTCACTCTGTTTGAGAAAAGTGTGTCTGGATACTGATTATAAATGTGTGACCAGGTGATATTAACTGGGGGAGAACTGTAGTCTCCCCCTGGATTGAGCCCGACTACTCCACCCGGGGGAAATACTAGAAATTACCACCCCGGGACCACAAGAGCCCCAACTCGGAATCCCACACAACTCCTATGCAAAAAATCAGCAGACGTGGATTCTGATACAAAAAATATATTTATTGGAAAATCTACCAAATACAAAATACTAAAATCAATCACTGGATTTTCCTTCCCCCCCCACACACACACACTGTCACCCACACAGGCCCACATGAGAAGTCATACAAAATACGTAACAATGAGTAGGACGCAAGAAAAACGTTCAACCACAGGGCAGGTGCGCCCGGAGGGAGATGGTCGGCCCCTGTGAAAGCCTTGATTAGATAAGTACCTATATACACATGCTCAAATACACACACTAAATGAGGGTGGGCTAAGGCACTCACTATCAGGAACCACCCAGGTGACACAGCACTGCACTACACGGCACCCCATGCAATCGGGCCAATACAATGGGCAACGATCTCCCTCGGGACTGCCTGCACCTGTTAAACAAAAAAAACACAGAGACTGCACCCACAAAAAGTTAATGAGCACCACACCAAACAATATAAGGCCAGATGTAATGAATTTAACTGCTTATGCAGTATAGGCCTCAGAACATGGCCAACACAAAGGAAATAAAACACATCAGGACGTCAAACGAAAGAACAATGGAACAATATTAAAGAAGGAAAATCACAACATAATTAGTCGCGCCCTTACCACGACATACATACATCAATTATACAGATTCCAGACACATACACCCCAATAAACACAGTTAACAAATATAGACACATACACACGCACATACACGATTGACAATGGACCAGCGGGACGAAGAATCACACAGTCGCAGCTTGCCCACCGGGCAGCGCGGCGACGGAAACGTTCAAGAGGGGACAGAGCAGCAACACCCACAAAGACACTTGGGGGTCCCCGGCTACACAAGCGTGCCTACAACACAGAGTATAGATTAAAACACGGGCCATAAAGTAGACTGGCAAAGGATTAAAATATGGTACTCACGTTCAGAGGCGGCGAGAAGAGCGCAATACAGACCAGCAAGCAGGAGGAAACTCAAATGCAAACTAGAGAAACAAACATCGGTTTTAACCAAATCAATGTACAAGCTCCGGGCGAGCATGTTAGCCGTGCGAAGGTTGCCTACCTGAGCCAGGAAAAGTGCCCAACTCCGCAGTAAGGAGCGCGGTTGAGACGCGATAAGTGTAGGCGAGCAGCAGCCAGACGCGCTCATGAACGTGCACGAAACCGGACGGAGCTAGGGACACAACACTGCATAAGTCTGCCCAATATGAATAAAGTGTTAAGCCACCAAAGTAAAAGAGCACCTACCGCAACGATTTGCCACAAAACCGCGAGGGATGGAGGAGAAGAAACCCAACAGCCGCCGGCTATGCTTCTCAGCCCGTCAATACCGGCTTCCCAGTCCGACTTAAAAAGCCACGTAATCAGCTGAGCAATCAGCTGGCTATGACGCAAATAATGCAAATGACGCCGGTAGTGACGTCATGATGCCGGTCACGTGGGTAAGGCAAAGAATGCCAATACCCACCTTACTACAATCTACCCCCGGGATTTGCATCGTCGTCCCGACGATGAACCCTTTTACGTACCTTAACGTTATACCATCCTCAACTGGCATCTCCCACTGACCGTGGGAGATGGTGTGGGTTGGAGTGTTGACCTGCAGTTACTCGCGCAGTTCTACGTACACCCTCTGGGGAGTGTGTAACTGTACTGGCTGAGGGAATGACCAACGGCTCGTTACTCCCTTGTTCCAAGGGGAGACTACTTGCTGGATTGCCAGATGGGGACAGTGGGGACACCACTAGAGGCATCCCAGACTGAGGTAGCATACTGGGACGAGCAATAGCCAACGGTGGCACAGCAGAAGCCTCTGCCGGTTCTGAAAGAGGAGGAAAGATCGACACTCGACCCTGTAGCCACCAACCACCCAACGTCTTCAGTATCATCATCCTCCTGAAGGGCCACCACAACAGGGGTCGGAAGTGGAGGACCACACCCAGGGTCTGAACCAAAATGAAGTTTCAGCATTGTGCGGTGCACATGCTTAAGTTTGTTCAGGGCATTAATGGGGGCAATGGTGTACACCACTCCCCCAGGTTTCGGGACCTTAAGCACCTTGTGCAACACTGGATGCCAGAGGTCTTGAATTTTGTTGCGACCACGGAAACTATGGTCCCGGACATAAACTAACTGGCCCTCCTGCAGCGGCGAATCCCGCACACGTTGGGTGTGAAGCTGCTGACGGTGTTCTGCTGCCTTAGCCAGCCCGTCCCTGGCCCCCCTAAAGGCTAGATCGAGTCGCCGTTTGTGTTCTACTATCCAGTCGGTTACAGTACCCGACACAGGGTGGGCTACCCTACCCAACAAAAAGTCCACTGGGAGTTTGGGGTCTTGGCCAAACATAAGAAAGTACGGAGACTCCCCAGTGGATTGGTGGGGGGTAGTATTATAGCAGAACACCAATTGAGGGAGGCCAGTAATCCAATCACGTTTCTGCGATGCAGGCAAAGTCCGCAACAAATTGTGCAGCGTTCGGTTGAACCTCTCACACTGGCCATTACCAGCCGGATGGTAAGGTGTGGTTCGAGACTTTGTGACCGCATACATCTGACAAAGCTGATGAATTAAGGCACTTTCAAAGTTTCGGCCCTGGTCTGAATGGACACGACTGGGGACCCCCAGCTTGTAGAACCATTCATTGACCAGGACTTGGGCTACAGTAACAGCGCGTTGATCCCGGGTAGGGATAGCTAGGGTGTACTTGCTGAAGACGTCCGTCATCACCAAGACATTTTCAATACCACCACGGGTAGGCTCCAAGACTGAAATCTAGGGCCAGGATTTCATTAGGACGAGAAGCCAGCAGGTGCCCCATGAAACTATGAGCCACCGGCTGGGTGTCCTTACTAACCTGACAGCGCTCGCACTCCTGACACCACCGCTTAATGTCAGCGAACATACCCGGCCAGTAGCATCGCTGCTGCACCAACCGGCCAGTCCTCTCAACCCCTTGATGGCCATGATTCTGGTGGAGCTGGGTCATTACCACCGAATGCAAAGGGGAGGGTAGAACTAACTGGAGGACCTCCTCCCCCCCATCAGGACGGCGGATACGGCGGTGTAGCACACCATCCTTAAGCAATAAACGGTCCCATTGGCGCAGCAACACCAGAGCTCTGGGTGGAAGTAGGCCCCGTTCAGATGCACCTGGACGCCTCTTCCTCTCGCAGAAGGCCAATATCGGCTGAATGACAGGATCGGCCCTCTGTAGTTCCTGTAAGTTGGAAGAGGAGTGGTTGGGGAGAATAGAAATTGAAGCTTGCACTGCAAGCAAAGGATCTTGGCCCACCCCCGTTGCCTGTAGTGATGTCGGAAGGGGTGTCCCCCGTGTTCCCTCGGGGCAGATGCCCGGATCTACATACTGCCGTGATAGTGCATCAGCATTTCGGTTTACCCGTCCTGACCTGTATCTCAACTCATAATCAAATGCAGCCAACTGGGCGGCCCACCTTTGCTCGGTGGCCCCAAGCTTAGCTGTGGAGAGGTGACGGAGAGGATTATTGTCCGTGAACACAATGCACCTCTGACCGAGAAGATATTCACGGAACTTCTCCGTCATAGCCCACTTGAGCGCAACAAACTCAAGCTTCATAGAGCTGTAATTTGACATGTTGCGCTCAGTGGGCCTCAACCCGCGGCTTGCATACGCAACTGGCCGAACCTGGTTGCCTTGTTCCTGGGACAGGACAGCGCCTAGGCCAAAGTGACTGGCGTCAATCTCCAAAATGAACGGCAAAGAGAAGTCCGCATAAGCGAGCACAGGTGCCTGCACCAGTTTACTTTTCAAACCTTCGAACCCAGCTTCGCACTCTGCAGTCCAGGCCGATGACAAGCTGCGACCAGAGGCCTTTCGTGTCTTGGTACCCACCAGCTCCGCTACGACCTTATGCAAAGGAGCAGCCAACTTTGCGAACCCTTCAACAAAGCGTCTGTAATAACTTGCGAACCCCAAAAATGACCGAAGCTCTGAAACATGGGTGGGACGTCGCCAGTTAGCCACTACCTCAATCTTCTTGGGGTCAGTGGAGACACCTTTATCTGAAATCACGTGGCCAAGGTAGCCTACCTCCCTCTGGAAAAACGCACACTTTTCCAACTTTGCTTTCAATCCCTCCTTTTGTAATCGTTCGAGCACTACTGTGAGCCGCTGCAGGTGTTGGTCGACCGAAGAGGAAAACACCACGACATCATCCAAATATAGCAATAGTGATTGGCACTGCTGATCACCAAAGAGTCGCTGCATTAGCCTTTGAAAAGTGCTTGGGGCATTGCAGAGCCCGAAAGGCATCCTGTTCCATTCGAACAAGCCGAACGGAGTACAGAAAGCTGTTTTTGCCTTGTCTGGCTCTGCAACGGGAACCTGGTTATACCCGCTGGCAAGATCTAAGGTTGAGAACCAGCGGGCACCAGAGAGGGCATCCAGAGTTTCCTCAATACGCGGAAGTGGAAATGCGTCCTTGCGGGTTTTGCTGTTTAACTGGCGGTAATCTACACACAATCGTGGGCTACCATCTTTTTTCCGAACCAGGACAATAGGGGACGCGTACGGGCTGCAGCTCTCCCGGATGATATCAGCTTCCAGTAACTGTTGGATGTGTGACTTAACTACATCGTACTCAGACGGTGGTAATCGACGGTAACGCTGGCGGACTGGGACCTCATCAAGCAAAGGAATCTCATGGCAGATAAGGTCAGTGCACCCGAGGTCTCCCTCATGGGCGGCGAACACAGAGCTATGCTTAGATAGAAGGGAACGGACTCGATTCTGTTCCTGGCCACTCAAAGCAGATAGATCAAGAGCCTCGATTTTAGACAGGATGGGATCCACAGGGTCCTGGACCTGGACAGAGGTACAGGTTGCCCGAACTTCAACAATGCCTGGAGGCATGGAAGTGATATTAACGTCAACCAAACTGCCCAAGACAGTCCGCGGATACAACAAGATGTCATCAGTGCCGACATTAACCACCGGGATGTATGCAGTGCCCTGGGAGAGGGAAACTAGCGCCGGAGAAGCCAACAACCCCCCTGGCAGCCCATTGGGCAGTGGCTCAAAAAGTGCAGATGGGGCAGAGCCAGAGCTAGAACATGTGACGGCAACAAATTTAAGCGTGCCCCCACTAATGCGATGCGGCCTTCTACCCCGCAGTCAAACAGTCCGGTCAGTCACCCTGGAATTGGCTACGCTGGCTTGATGGCATTTCTGCAGGGCCTCAACAATGGGACTGGAAACCTGGGCCATGGAAAGAGATTCAACAGAGAACGCAGTCTTACCACCAAACAGTTCAAGATAACACCTACTGATAACATTCATCCCCAGAACACCAGGGACCTCTGACATGGACCCACCAAGCGGGTCACTCACCACCAGCACCCCGCACCCGGGAAGGACCTTGCCACACAAGGTGACGTCCAACTCCAAGTAACCAAGGTATGGGATTGCCAACCCATTTGCAGCCCGTAGCTGCAACCATTGGCACTGTTGGAGGCGGTCTTGACCCCAGGGTTCAAAATGCTGTTGAAAGAATGACTCAGTGATGGTCGATACCATGGAACCTGTATCCAATAAGCATAGTACATCTACACCCCCCATGTTTACCTGTATGTTTGGGCACGATGACAATAAATGCGGCAAGACCCCAACTTTTCCCTTTGCCCTCTCTGAGCCCTTAGAAACCCCATCCGAACTGCGACTCAACAGATCGGTGGGTGTTAGTTTTCCTGAACCTGGGAGGGAGGTGTTGGGCCAGAATAAGACACGGAAGAGGTGGAAGCTGTCCGGGGACGCGGGGGGCGCCTCGGGCCATCACAATCACGCGCAAAATGCCCTGGTTGCTGACACCGCCTGCAGATCAGAGGACCAGTAAAAGGGGGCCTAACAGGGGCCTTAGCCTCCTGAAGGAGGCTGATGCTACGAGCAAGAAGGTCCAACTGCTCTTGCTGGCGCGTTAGAATCTCCTTCACTTCAACCCAATCAGGGTTTGGCGCTGGCCTATTAGCCACGGGGCGAGCATCACCCTGAACACCATACACTAAACCATACGCGGAGGGTACAGACTGGCTTCTGGCCCTCATGGCCACGGGCATGCCCTCGCGCTCCCACCTAATCGCCTCCCCTCGAACGTCGAGCAACAAAGCTTGCGGAGTATTACGAACGAACTGCTTCAGATCCCTGCGCAAAGCGCCATCCAAGACGTATTCTATAAATTGGTCTCTCAGCAAGACATCTGCGTTTGGTACTGCGTCTGGTGCAACCTGTTTGATCTTCTCCATTAAGCTCATCAAACCCAAAGAAAACTCCAGGAGGCTCTCACCCTCCTGTTGTTTTCGTGAAAAGAAAGCCTCCTGTAGTGACACATGGGACTGTGAGCAGCCATAAAGCTCCCGCAGAACGGCCAAAATCTTTATTGGGTCTTTCCTCTCTCCTACCGGCCTATATTTTATCTCCGTTCTCGCCTCCCCCTCAAGGTGATCAAACAAAAAGTATGCTTGGTCAGCAGGAGCCAAATGGCGGGCCCTCATGCATGCTTGCACTTCTTCCTCCCACTCATCAAGCCCCATACCACCCTTTCCTGAAAATGTAGGACACTTTTTATCACGAGGAATGAACACAAATTTTTCAGCTGGTGTCGGCTGAGATGCAGAGGCTGCCCCTGACCCCCCTGGCTGCTGCAGCCAGCGATTCTTCTCAGCCTGAAGCTGCGCAAGCTGGTCACGCAGTTGCTGCATCTCATCCGCAGGCGCCATATTGCCAGGTTCCTGTAAACCCTGACTCATGTTTGTTACACTTACCAGGAAATTCTTGGCGACCAGCAAATCACTTTAGCTCCACCAACAAGTATCACCCACTTGGACTGTTGCTGCTCTGTCCCACTTCCACTGCACCAGATCAGAAACACACATGCAACGACACACCAACTGAATTGGAAAACCAGCGAGAGAATTAAACAGACAAAAATAAAAACACAGATATCCACGTCTTGCTATGCGATCCTGCCAACAACGCCAAAATGTGACCAGGTGATATTAACTGGGGGAGAACTGTAGTCTCCCCCTGGATTGAGCCCGACTACTCCACCCGGGGGAAATACTAGAAATTACCACCCCGGGACCACAAGAGCCCCAACTCGGAATCCCACACAACTCCTATGCAAAAAATCAGCAGACGTGGATTCTGATACAAAAAATATATTTATTGGAAAATCTACCAAATACAAAATACTAAAATCAATCACTGGATTTTCCTTCCCCCCCCACACACACACTGTCACCCACACAGGCCCACACGAGAAGTCATACAAAATACGTAACAATGAGTAGGACGCAAGAAAAATGTTCAACCACAGGGCAGGTGCGCCCGGAGGGAGATGGTCGGCCCCTGTGAAAGCCTTGATTAGATAAGTACCTATATACACATGCTCAAATACACACACTAAATGAGGGTGGGCTAAGGCACTCACTATCAGGAACCACCCAGGTGACACAGCACTGCACTACACGGCACCCCATGCAATCGGGCCAATACAATGGGCAACGATCTCCCTCGGGACTGCCTGCACCTGTTAAACAAAAAAAACACAGACTGCACCCACAAAAAGTTAATGAGCACCACACCAAACAATATAAGGCCAGATGTAATGAATTTAACTGCTTATGCAGTATAGGCCTCAGAACATGGCCAACACAAAGGAAATAAAACACATCAGGACGTCAAACGAAAGAACAATGGAACAATATTAAAGAAGGAAAATCACAACATAATTAGTCGCGCCCTTACCACGACATACATACATCAATTATACAGATTCCAGACACATACACCCCAAAAAACACAGTTAACAAATATAGACACATACACACGCACACGATTGACAATGGACCAGCGGGACGAAGAATCACACAGTCGCAGCTTGCCCACCGGGCAGCGCGGCGACGGAAACGTTCAAGAGGGGACAGAGCAGCAACACCCACAAAGACACTTGGGGGTCCCCGGCTACACAAGCGTGCCTACAACACAGAGTATAGATTAAAACACGGGCCATAAAGTAGACTGGCAAAGGATTAAAATATGGTACTCACGTTCAGAGGCGGCGAGAAGAGCGCAATACAGACCAGCAAGCAGGAGGAAACTCAAATGCAAACTAGAGAAACAAACATCGGTTTTAACCAAATCAATGTACAAGCTCCGGGCGAGCATGTTAGCCGTGCGAAGGTTGCCTACCTGAGCCAGGAAAAGTGCCCAACTCCGCAGTAAGGAGCGCGGTTGAGACGCGATAAGTGTAGGCGAGCAGCAGCCAGACGCGCTCATGAACGTGCACGAAACCGGACGGAGCTAGGGACACAACACTGCATAAGTCTGCCCAATATGAATAAAGTGTTAAGCCACCAAAGTAAAAGAGCACCTACCGCAGCGATTTGCCACAAAACCGCGAGGGATGGAGGAGAAGAAACCCAACAGCCGCCGGCTATGCTTCTCAGCCCGTCAATACCGGCTTCCCAGTCCGACTTAAAAAGCCACGTAATCAGCTGAGCAATCAGCTGGCTATGACGCAAATAATGCAAATGACGCCGGTAGTGACGTCATGATGCCGGTCACGTGGGTAAGGCAAAGAATGCCAATACCCACCTTACTACAAATGGAAGGAGGGGGATATGCTGCACCTGAAAGAGGTGGATGAGAAGGATGACTGGTTTTATAGCTACTAAGAAACAGAGTCTAAAAGAGCAAAGAAAGTAACAACCTCTTAAAAAAAATATTCCAGGAAAAATGATACCAGTAGCATCAAACTCTTTATATCGCACATTTTACAAAAAAAAAGCACAGCTGTTTTCTGCAAATAGGCTGAACATTATCAGCTTCATTGTTGGATGGATGTTATTTTGAGAAGCTGGGATTCTGCCACACTGCATACTGTGAATTTCAAAATTTCAAATTTAATGCTCAATCTGCTAAAATCCCCCAAACCCTGTTTTTAAGTATCTGTAGTAAAACACATCATTACTGTTACAGTACCAATATACAGTATATCACCAATATCCACAACATCAATACAATAAGAAAATAGTTCATTTTAATATCAGTAGTAGGGCTGCAACTAACCAAAAACCACAAATAACTGATCTTTGCACTCTTATTTATCATTTAACTTTGCACTGCAGATAGATTTTTTTTTAGTTTGGTCTTATTTTAAGTTTTAAATGAAGTATTTTATCTGTATTAAAACACAATCAATTTTCGATTTTTTTGCAATATATATATATATATATATATATATATATATATATATATATATATATATATATATATATATAAAATAAAAAATAAATAAAAAAATAAAATAAGCCTGGGATTTTGGTGGTTAACCAAACAGGATAAAAAATTAAGGAGAATAAATTCTACTGACTTTGGTATGTCAGGCCTATTTTTAGTTCTCCTGCTATAAATGATAATAAATAGAGAGTTCAAATAAAGTTCAAAGATCAATTATTTGTCTATAGAATCATAGAAATCACACTGATGATCATCACAGAACATTAAGAATAGATTCTGTAGGATGTTTAAAAAGAAGATCATAAAGGACCCAATTAAATATTCACACAAACAGCTCAAAATAATGGTTAGTTGCAGCACTACTACTTTTTACACAATATACTGTATTATTATATGAATATATTAAACTATTTTTTATTTGTATTGATAATGTGGATATTGATGATTGATGCTGTAACTAATGATATTTTATATGTGTTTGCTGCATTTGACACCATTGGCCATCAGAGCCTACTACAGAGATTAGAGCATCTTATTGTATAAAAGGGACTGCATTAGTAGGCTGGTCAGATCGTTCCTAATTTGTTCATGTTAACAATGTTTCTTCTATCCATGTAAAACTTAGACATGGAATTCCATGGAATTCAATTCTGTGCTTGAACCAGTACTTTTAACATTTTTATGCTTTCTTTAGGTAAAATGATTAAGAAACTTTTCCACAGTTACACCGATGATACACAACTGTATCTGTTAATCAATCCAAAACCAACCAGCTAGCAAAGATTCAAACATGTCTTACGGACATAAAATCCTGGATCACCTGTAACTTTCTGCTACTAAACTCAGAGAAAACGGAGGTTAATGTGCTTGGGCCTGAGCACCTGAGAAATTCAATATCCTGTTGATATAGCTACTTTGGGTGGCATCTCCTTGGCCTCCAGCACCGCTGTAAGAAATCTGGGAGTCATCTTTGATCAAGATGTGTCAATCAATGTCCACTGTGGCAGTCTCGCTGCCCCCGTGGGTTCCCCCGGCACCGAACAGACCCACAACAAGTCCAATTTGGGTTTAAACGTCTGATCACAGGCCCGGTACACTGCCGTCTGCTGGGTCTCCGTTGTGTCCGTTCTTCCCCCCCTTCGGGTCCAGCCTGCTACTGTGTTTTAAAAGAGACGGTGAGAATAATTAGCACACCTGTACTCAACTGCCCAATCATTCTCACCTGGCGCAGCTCCACTGAGCCCTCCCCACACCTCTCTCCCACAGCTGATGCACCCCACACACACACACACACACACACACACACACACACACACACACACACACATCCACATAAACAAATTTTCACCTACGCAACATAGCAAAGGTTAGACACTTCCTGTCTCTAAAAGACTCTAGGCTGGCCTAGAACTTATGCTGCTATGGGTTTAGACTGAGCCTCTCTTTCTCTCTTTCTCTTTCTTCCAACCGTAACACTCATGACCCACTGATGCATCGTTTATGAATCAACACATACACATAATCTACGTAGACCACAATTCAATATATTTCCGTCATACTCAACTTTTCCTGTTCAAATGTATTGTTTCCATCCTATGCACACTTTATCTATTGCATGCCTGTCTGTCCTGGAAGATCCCTCTTTGTTATTCTTCTTGAGGTTTCTTCTATTTTTTTGTTCTCCCGGGAGTTTTTTCTTGTACAATGTGAGGGTCTAACGACAGGGGATGTTGTGTTGTACAAACAGTAAAGCCCATTGGGGCGAATCTGTGATTTCCCTGCTGGAGCCAATCCCAGCACATTACAGAGAGAGGCAGGGATACACCCCAGATGGTCACCAGCCTATCATGAGGCACCCACACCAATCACTCACACACTCTCACACCTATGGGCAATTTAGTGTCTCCAATTAACCTCAGCATGTGTTTGGATTTTAGGAGAAAGCCTGAGAAGCCGGTGAGAACCCATGCAGACACTCCACACAGAAAGGTCCCAGACCAGATCAAGGTTTGGAACCTGAGACCTTCTTGCTGTGAGGCAACCGCGCTAACTCCTGCAGCACCATGTCGTCCTTGATTTTGTGCTATACAAATAAAATTTTCTTCACTTCACTTCATTTCACTTGACTTGTAACAGTAACATTGTGTTTTACCACAGGTAAAAAATACTTCATTTAGTATTTAGTGTAGGTTTTCTCATGTAATATATAAATAAAACTCTATGATGCAGCCATATCAGGGGGTTTAGGATTTTAACGGGTTAAACATGCATTTACTGATATTTTGGCCTCTTTGGAGCCACAGAAACAAGCTGTAATATCATCACCAATATGTTCAATTTACACATCCAGCTAATTTTGTCCACCTGATGAATATGACTACAATACTCGCTCTATTTTTGCTCTTGTTTTGGGTCTCTATCGATGCTCCCTAGGGCTACTGAGGTGATAAATACTTCACTATAGCTGGTTGCTAAATGTGTCTGTTTGGTGCTGAGCTAGTGAAAACAACTGCCTGAGGTGGCCAAAACCAACACTGGTGAGTGCAATAAAGTTAAGCAAAGCGTTACAGAAGCCGGCATGACTGTACTAATTACTGGAGTCTGCCTCTAATGAATTTAGCCTGCTACATTGTTCATTTTTCCATTACAATTATCATAACGACATCCATCAGACCTGAGCAGCAGCAGTGAGATAAATCCTTCGGTGGAGTCCAGACGCTGGTGGCTGACACCTGAGACTGATAGTAAGATGAGAATGATGAAGGGTTGAAGCTGATGAATCTATGAAGACCGGGCAGTGGTGGGAAGGTGGAGGGTATCACAGCACTAAATGAAGCAGAGAGAGAGGAACATATTTAAAAAAAAAAAGAAAAAAACCTCGTGAATTTGTTATTGGATTTATCATTTTTACTGTGGCCTTTTTTAAATATCAACATTAATTAATTAATACATTTTTATTATGCTGTTTTTTCTTAGTTCTTTTTTTCTTTCAATGTTAGTAGATGCAGGTTTTCTTGCACAATGATCTCAAACATGTTAATAAGGAACCTGTGACTTTGTCTAAAAGGGAAAACTTGGAACCCAAAATGAAAAAGTAAACTCTTTTTTATAAAAGGTTAGTCAATTCTTTTCTGTGGTATTTTGGATTCACTTTAAAAAAGAAAAAAAAGAAAAGAAAAAAGCCCTGCTATTTAGGGCAATTGTTTCAATTTTTTGGTTTGTTTTTCTGGATATTTTAATTAATTGAGTATTTTTTTATTGTTTTTCAGGGAATTATTTCTTCTATTTTTTCTGGCTAATTGTCTCCCTGTTTTCTGATTGTTTTCTGAATTAGACAAATGAAATAGGTAGAATAGACCTTATTATACAATTAATCACCTAATAGTGTAATTGCAACTGAAATAACAGTATTTAATTGTCTTTTTTATTATTTTACAGCAAAGACACAATACTGTAAAGAAAGGTACAGTACTTCTACTGTAAAAAATAATTACAGGAATTTTCTGGATAATTGCTGTCAGTTAGTTACTCTAAAGTTTAAGGTAACATCTTTAAAATGTATTAAAGAAAACTCAATTAAATGCTGTCATTATAATTGTATTTACAGGACTAAGTGATTAATAGAAAATAAAAAAAAATTAAATACTGTGATTTCAGTTGTATTTACAATATTGGTTGATGTAGTGAGCAGTACTTTCCTCACACGGGGCAGCTATAAATATGTTGTGCCACGTTGATACCAAATAAAATGTGGTTTATTTAGTCTCACGTGGAGTATGATAAAAATGTTGGCTACGCTGATACAAAATAAAATGTGTGATTTATTTAGTCTCAGCAGCCCTAAATGTTGTGTCTTGCAATAATTCTTCAGGTAGAATTGACTATCAGAAAGAATCAATAATTATTGGAAATAATTATGTATTTATTAAAAGTTTTAGAATTTCGGGGCACCACCTCTCGGTTGAGAGGAAAAGATAGTCAATTCTCTGATTCAGTCTCATGAATTGTAATAAACTATTACTTTGGACGTCTGATTAACAATTAACTTAATAATAGAAACCAGGGTCATCATATTAATAACTAATATAATAATAGTTGAAGGATTCTGAGTTCTAAAGTAGAGGTTGGCAGAATTCATTATTGTACAACATTAAAGAGGCAGAATGTATGACTCAAAAGCATTTATTCACAAAAATACAAAAGTCAAAAGACACAACAAACAATCTAACTAAATGGCTTTTTGTACATGTGAATGTGCGTGGATGGATGCTGTGTGTGTGCGTGCGTGTGCGTATCTGTGGGGGGGACTATAAAGATGGCTGCCATGGTGGCTGTTCTATGTAGTCCAGGCCATGTGGGGCTCTTTGTCTTTTAAGAACAAAGGGAAAATGGCAGACCGTGTTAATGTGTGTGTGTGTGTAGGCTTAATGTCACTTTGTGTGTGTTTCAAGATATCATGTTAAAGAATGGTTAGTATCCATGCGGGTTGGGACACTAACATCAAACTAAACTTTCTTACAAACCTAAAACACAGTGAACTGTAGCCTATGATCATCACATTAACAAAGTTCAACAGTCTTGCTTAACTGTGTTTGTTAATGTTCTGTTCCGCCCAAGTCATGTTACCAGCGGAAGGGAAGAAGAAGGGTTGCTCTTTGGTTCTGCTTCCTTGAGTAGCTGGAGATGTGGAGTAGATCCGTTGTGTAGTTCACGTTGCTCTTTGGTAATCCTTGTCTGGTTGTAGAACCAGGCCTGAGTTTCTTCAGTGGTGCTGGCTGGACGTCGTTGAGTCCTTGGTCACTTACAGGTCCGTGAGACGCTGAAAGCAGTTGGACAATCCCTTTAGAGCAGAGAAGCTGCTGAAGGCTTCTGTCCTACAGCTTTCTCCTGCTACAGAGCGGTGCTCTGCTGATGAGCAGGAGCCCGGGAGAGTTTGGAGCTTGAGAATTGAAGAGAGTCTGCCTAAGAGAGCGAGAGCCTAAGAGAACCCGAGAGGGGCAAAAGGCCGGTGCCTTTATACCTCTGGTGACATTCCTTGAAGGTTCGAAACAGGGTTTCCTGTCGGGGGGAAGGGTCACAAGTTCCAGGCTCAGCCAGACATCTGGCTGAAAATGTTTATTACCTTTGTGGGCACAACAGTTGATTAACAGTAACTTTTGACTACTGTGATTTATTGTAAAATATACAAAAATCTCCTGTAAGAAACATTTACAGTAAGATTGCTAAATAGCTGCAGATTTCACAGCAACATTTTAAAGTGCAGAAATAATTGCTTTTCTGTTGCTGTGATCCATCAGTAGAATAATATGACAAATAATCAGTGAATCCTTTATATATTGTCTAAAAGTTTTCCACAAGGTGGCAGCAGGATGGTTCATATTCATAGCATGTGTGAGTCTCGTCAAACGCTGCATGTTTTCCAGAGGCCAGACTCTTTGTTTCGGCCCAGCAGAGAAACACTTGGCAGCAGAAATGGACACTGTAGGAGTCGTGCCAAACCCGTAAGGTCCTCCCAAGTAGACAGAGTCATGGTAACGCTTGATCACAATGAATAATGAATGACTCACAGGTTCACTTTACAAGGAGCATTTCAGCTCCAGACACACACTCAATATATTCTTACTATGTGAGCGTGAACTACAGGCAAAGCAGGTTGACATTGATATCAACTGTTTCACTTACTATGTACTCTCTGCTGATTTATTACTTATTATAACAGGACTCAAGTACTGTTTCATTTTCTCAGATCAAGTTAAGATGAGATAAAAACAACAACTTGTGGATTCAACAAATCATGACTTCTATAAGGCAAGGCAAGTTTGTTTCCAACAACAATGTACTTCAAAGAGATTTAGATAAAACATTAAAAGCATCAAGATATGATTTAAAAACAGTTGATTAAAAAAATTAAAAAATCAAAACATTTTAAATTAAAAATAAGAACAATCAGAAATTACAATTTTATTGAAATTAAATAAAACTAAAAATCAAAAAATGAAATTAAAAATAAGTAAAATATAATTTAAAAACAGTTGTATCAAATCTTCTGTTACATGCTTATTTCAGAATTCTCCTAGAAGTCAGGTTTTTAATCTCTTAGAAGAAAAAACTGTGTATTTCTAAAAAATGTTTTATGTGTCTGTCTTTTAAATTGGATCATTTCCATACCTAGATGCTCTCTAAAAACCTGATTAGTTATCTACATTTGAGTCTCTCTAGACCTGAAAATAATCATAATATTATTAATCTTCAATCCAGAGTCCTGTTTTGTAATCTTGAACAGTTTTACATGATTCCCATATATGTTTAGTGGAAAGAAGTGATCTCTTTACTAAATGAAAAGTGATTTTAGTTTTGACTTTTCACATATAAATATATGTCAGTATTGTTTTAACACACAAAATGTGAACTTAATCTTAACAACAAGCCTGGAAAATCATACTTTAGTATTCTAGGTTTTATTTGACTCCAGGCAGATGTTAGCTATATTTGTCCCAGATTAAGTTTTCATCTGTAACTGGATGATTTTCTCTGCAAAAAGAAAATATCAAACACCAAATGTCAGACTTTGGAATAAACAGCCGTCAGTGTTAACTGTGTTTAAAAATATCAATGTATGTCAGTAATAGAGGCTTATATAATCATTCCAAAATGACAGCTTCTCTCTGAGCGTCTCGAAGTTGCCATCAAAGTTTCTCATGATGGATTAATTTTTTAATCTCCAGTGAAAGGAAACAAGTTTTAGGAAATCATTTAAAAAGTATTTGTGTTAAAAATAACATTCCAATATATCAAATATAATGTGGGGTAGCAGTCTTCATGTCTTTTTTGGTGGCACTGCGAACAGACAGAAAACACACTCCTTATTCTGTGATACATTTGTCCTCAAAGCCTTTGGGTCATAAAGCACATGCGGAGGAACAAGACTGACTGATTCCTTGCAGGCTTGCTGCCCATTCCCCATTTTTACAAATGACAAATTTACAAAGAAACCGGTACAGTGCTGATATATCACTCAGCTCCTGGAAATAAACCTGAAACTCGAGAGTTAAAATCCCACGTTGTATATTGTGCCATCATGCCCTTGAGTGTGGCACTTAAACCAGATTGCCAGTAAATCTCCTGCTCAACACAAATGGCTCTTCTGTCAGGTGTGACGTGAATAAAAGCCACCTGGATTCAGGTATCAGCGGCGTTAAAGGAGGAATTGGAGTGAAAACAGCTGCAGAATGCTGCTGCAGGGCAAGTTTCTCACTAAAGCCAGGTATCCAGTGTCCATACGACTTGCAGCTAAATAAATCATGTTCAATTAATTTTCAGCACAATTGCAATGAGTCACAGTGGATTTTTGGTGAAACTTGTAAGAAGAATGCATCTAAAATTGGAATTTTACACTAAATTGTTAACCTCTGGAATGTGTATTGCTTTAGTTTTTTCACATATTTAAATATTTTTTTTTCATTGCTCCTTTCATTGGCTTAATTTCTGTTTGATAATGTTGCAGTGTCAATGTAAACAGATTTTTGGATTTTGGGTATAAAAGGTGTAATCATTCATTTTATAATTTGTAACAGTTCAGATTTAAAATTTCTGGTTTAGGATTAAATTAACATGCGATTATTTTGTGGTGTCCATTGTACAATAGGAATGACAGGAAACTTCCCAGCTTGGCAATAGACACATAGTAGAGCTTTTTCATGCACTGAAAAAACCTATAATTTAGTCATTTGTGTTAGTAAAACTTTGAAAATATAAATTATTAACATTTAAAACAATAGTGCAAGTTAACACACAGTTTTACGCTACTAAATAATTGTTAATACCTAAATCCTTAAATTGTGGTTCAACACAAGGGACAACAGTTCTGCTAACTCTTTATTCTTTCTTGTGAAATGCATGAGATGCGGGAAAGACAGTTTTCCTAGCTTTTCACTAAGTCTTGTGGCTGTGCTGCTGCACAGGTAAGTTTTAACAACCTTTAATTTATTCTAATGTCAAATGATACATGAATTTAATTTTGAGTTGTGTTGTACTGGAAAAAGAGACCTACAGTCCTTACAGTTTTCAGTCCTTAGCAGCTAGTGACTAACTGATGCTTGCAGGGCTGCAGCAGTTAGCCGCAAACATTAGCTCATCTGGGCAAATCCCAGATAGGGACTGCATGTTGTCTTCTTGGTATTGTGCTAAAGAGATAGTTTAGTTTAGTTTTAGTTTAGTTTGTTTGTTTTCAGCATGTAAAATCAAAATAAAACAACATAAAGATAAAAAATACAATCATTTAACATCAATTTACACCTTCAAAAAGGAGTAGGAAGAAGTGCAGATTTATATTTAATCCTACCCCTCTATCACTCATATCAACAGGCAAATAATAATGTAATTTTCATTCATAATTTTCATAACTTCAATAATATTAATTCCATTAATAATATTAAGGTAATACTTATTGTTTGAATTGATATTCTATTATCTATTCAGATTAAGCTCTGCAACTGATAATTCATCATTTTTTTTAAAAGCCCATTGTCATATTTCCCATAGCAGTTTTCCCATAGCAATTTTCAAGGGTTAGAACAAATAACGTTAAAAGTCAGTCAGTTATTTTCTTTACTTGCTTATTTCTTACTAAGACCACAGAGGTCTGCTGGAGCCAATACCAGCACATTGCAGGCAAGAGCCAGGGATATACACCAGACAGGTCACCAGCCTATCGTGGGGCACAGTGAAAAATTACTGCAATATAAATTTATAACTTATTAGAACTTAATGTTGAGTTGACAAAAATCTGAATTCAGAGTTAAGAAAACTCAGAAGCAAAACTTAAAATATTTAGTTTAACTTGCCCAACCAAAATTTTAATGAAGGTCAGTCAGTCAGTCATTTTCTATACCTGCTTATTCCTCATTAGGGTCGCAGGGGTCTGCTGGAGCCTATCCCAGCGCGTTACGGCGAGAGGCAGGGATACACCCCAGATGGTCGCCAGCCAATCGTGGGGCACACACACCATTCACTCACACACTCACACCTATGGGCAATTTAGAGTTGTAATGAAGGTTGTTTTCTTAAAATTTTGAGTTGACCCAACTTTTCTTTTTTTTGCAGTGTGGTTTAATCCATTGAACGTCGGACTTTGATAGTTCTGAGTCGGTATTCCTGACTTTCTCCCAGTGCATCAGCCCAGGAAAGCTAGCCATCAGGCAATGCCATAAAGATAGAACACACACACACACACACACACACACACACACACACATAATGTGCTATGACGTCACATTTATTTATACATGAATCTTGCCAGAGTTTCAAACTTCAGTCTTTGACTGTTCTACTGTTCTGTTCCGTGACTGAGGTCATTTTTTTTCCAGGTTCCAGGTACAATGGATTGTTCCATTTCTCACGGAAGCCATTCTGACATACTTGGATAAACACAGTTGGTTCCAATGATGCTCATTAAGGTTCCATTACATTCAGGTCAAACAGTCAGGATGCTGCTATTGTGCATGTTGGCTCACTGGAAAGGCTCTGCTACACTAAATGAAATAGAATCTTAATTAGTATCATTGGTAACAAGGTTTTGACTCTGTCATCCAGACTCCGTGGTTTCAGTGGCCTTGAAAGTTATCAACAACAATTTCTAAATCATATGTTTTAACTCTATGAGTGTTTACATTCAAGCAATGTTATATATGATTAAGTGTTGTGTAAAGCAGACTCTTTACTGGAGATTACTAGAATGGTAAAGAATGGCCACAACTCTCAGGATCAAACTTCATGTGTCAAGTCAAACTCGAGGTCCGCGGGCCAAATCTGTCCTGGCTCCTCATTTCCTGTGGCCCCTAGAGAGCCTGCACAGACTTGCATGATTTCATGAGATGAGACAGTGAATAAATGTTCAAACTTAATGGAGACAAGCTGGTCATGTCTTCTTTATATGACTTCAAGGTGCATTCAAACACACCTTGTTAAATCCAAAATCTGTTCTCGAGTGGCCATGAAGGTCGTTTAAAACAATAAAGTTTCCATTTTCTCTTATTTTCTTTTGTTGAAACACATCTGTCATTACTTTCTTGTTCTTTCACTGTGGTATGTTTAATAATGATTTTCATAGCAATGCAAAACCATAGATTCCAATCTCTAAAAATCCATAAAATTAATAAATACCATTTTTAATAGTGGCTGTCAGCATATTCTTGCAGGAGTCTCTAGATATCTGTGATGGCTTTCCATATTTTGCTGCAGCATTTTTAATAATACAATGCTAAATATTATAACATAACAACAATATACAATCGATTTTTCATATTTTTATATATGTATTGGTATTTTTCATTGCTATTTTAACAGCAATTCAACCAGATGTGTGAGCAAATATGCAAAAAGAAACAGACCCATCATCAATTGTCTAACAAATAAAAAATGACTTAGGCAGAATTGTGGCTTGACTTGCCTTACATAAATATGAACTATATCTTGAAGCAAAACAATTAAAGTTTAAATACACAGTTCATAAGCCCTTTGGTTGACTGGTGACTGAAATTACATTTGTCTAGAAAACTGAAAAAATACATCTGTTTCAGTGTTAGTGTCTAAGTGGCAAAAGACATAGGCAGAAAGACAGCATGATGATGATGATGTGGTAGGAGAGCAACATTATGGCAATATCACATGGCCAAAACATTGGGCAGTTATGCTATGATGCTAACAATATGTAATATAATAATCAGGCTTTTGAGGTGATAAAATTGAGTTTGATACCCCTGCTGTAGAGGATCTTCTCAGTGTTCGTACTGCTGAAGAACCAGAAACTTCATCTAAAGGAAAATGCCTGCTGAGCATCTGCGTGGCTATTTCTGTCAGCTAAGCAGGTCACTCACTTTTCTATTCGCCTCACGTCACTTTTTTTTTCACCTACTTGTCAGCATGATCAAAACCACAGTCCAGTAGGTAAACACATGGCGATGGAGGACTGCTGACTCTGTAATTGTGCAAGGCAGCATTATGTTTCCCTTTCAGAGAGCTGCACGGTCATAGCTCTGAAGCAAGCTACCTATTTAATCATAAACCTAAATGTCGGCCCTTTCTGTAAACAAGATAAAAACAGACTTGGTCTGAATGACAATAGTCTAAAGGTGATTCAAACCAGTAGTGACATATATATTCAGGACAGACAGGGGTGGAATGAAATAAATTGATGAATTAAAAATTAATTGAAGATAAAATATAAATATATATATAATATATAATAAATATAAAGTAAAGAACAAACATTTGTCTTCTTATTTTGTCGGAGTTGTTATCATTATTTAATAATTTATTGATGCAAATTCTATTTAAAATTGTGAATCCAAATATTCTATAGTTTCACACTTGTTACTGGAGCAGCTAACAGACAATTTTTCACAGCAGCCATATTGACATGAAATAGTAGGTAGACAGGTGTTACCGGTCATACTAATTAAGGTTCCATTTCAGGATGCTGATAGTGTGCATGTTGGCTCACAGGAAAGGATCCGCTCCACTAAAAAGAACCTTCATTAGTACCATTAGTAACACCTGTGTTCACCTACTAGTTTAATGTCAATATTTGCTGCTGTAAAAAAAACAAAAAAACACCATACCAATAACTGTACCTTGATCATAGGTCTCTGATGAGAATTAGAAGACTTCAGGTTGAATAACAACCCTTTAAGAGACTTCATGAGAAGCTCAGAGCATCATCACAAATCCTCTTGAGTAAATTTTGAGAGAATTTGTGTTTATACCTTCTACTTTTCCTCCACTCTGATGAGAACTATCTTTCACATGAACTCAGGCATACCTTTAATATGTGAGCTCACCTTAAAGGGGTTCACCTGACTGAATGAAGCATCAGCAGTAAACAATGTTTTGAGATGTATGGGTAATGCAAAATATGTTTATATTATATATGAATGTATTTATTGGATATGGATGTATGCAGTATCCAATCTGTTTGTCATATTCCCTGCTTTCTTCATTTTTTGTTTTTTTTTTCATTTTTTTTCTGTTTTTGTTTGTGTTTGTTAAATACACAATTGTCATTCACAAAGTGTTGTCATCCTGAATTGTAAATTTGGAAACAGCTAAGCTGCATATATGAAAGTGGCAATTGGCTTTGAAGCAATTATGTTTTCTCTCTGCAGTATGTGATCTTGCTCTTCTGTGATGAAACAATAAATGACAGTGTGATTATTCTGTAGATAGATAATCACATACAGTGTGAGGACACGCAGGCTTTTTTTATGTAAGACGACGGTAAAATAAAGAAAAAAATGGCATGTGTTGCATCCAGGCGAGAGTGAGAACTAGAAATATGACCCTTAAACCTCTCCAGCCGTGCGTCCTGTGGCCGTGTCCCGTGTCTCCGTGTAAGCCTCCTTTTGGCAATAATGTGACCGGAATTGATGTAGTCTGCCTTCATTCATTTAACTCCACACACACACAACAGAAATAGAAAGAGAGCGAGCGAGCGAGCGAGCGAGCGAGCGAGAGAGAGAGAGAGAGAAAGAAAGGCAAAGCTTCCGCCTCAAGTAGGTGGGAGGTGTCAGGTGGTTCCCGCATCCAGCCAATCAGGAGTAAGTGCGCATTGCGATCCTGTGCAGTTTTATTAAAGGTTGGTGGTGATCAATGACCAAGTGGAGCTGTCCACGGTGCTGAAAGTTAGGGAGCGAGTTTCAGCACTAGGGACAGCTTCGCTCTCATGTTTAATAACTCCACAATTACATTTCATACATATATATTATTAGATATATTAAGACTTGTTATGTCTAACTTTGCATATGTTTATCTGTTAGTGCATTGGTTCCATGATGATGTTTAATAATCTATGTTATTATATATACGTGAAAAATTATAACGAATCCAACGCACCTGGAGCAGCGAAAGCCTCGCCCTTTTAGCTCTGACTAAAATCCTACCGCAAATGCAGGGGAAAAAACATAACTCCAACACAGTCTAACAGCACTAAGACTAAATTTGTTGCTGCTGCAACGCCGGGACGTGTGGATGATTGGGTTTCAGGCCGTGGTTTATGCTTCCACAGCTGCTCAATCTCGGGCAGTTGGCTGTATTTCCTCAGGGTGATATAACTCTTCTACTCCATTAATAACGCAGCCACCAGCGGTCACATCAATCTGCGGCTGCGGAGCATAGGTGCTACAGGCCTGCATGGTCACATGCTCAGCGGCCAATGAGCTGAATGAAATCAACCCGTCGCGTAAATCAGCGGGGACAGCGAGCTACGTGTGTTTCCTATAAAGTCAATAAATGAAGGGGAATCAGTCGAGGAATTTATGAATAGGCCTGTCTGACGAGGTGGTGTCTGACGGTGGTGTGCGCAAAAGCTAACACACAAAAAAGAAAAAAACACATTTTCTTTTTTGTTTTTGGCTTCAGTTCAATTGTTAAAATAACAGCGGAAAATTCAGCTAAATATTCCAGCAGAATTTAAATTTAAAAAAGCAATAAATTAGTTTTTGTTAATCCTGATGAGACAGGAGGGGGAAAGGCTGGGCTTCATGGTTGCAACCTTTTTTCATGACGTCGAGCCAGTTGTTTTGGTCTCCTCTTGCCCAATCGGAGGCTACCGTCCACACATTCTACCGGAGCCGAAATGGGTCTATTCATGCGGCGGCTCCGTCCTCCAGTAAGTACCACAACGCCCTTCGTCGGGTACTCCGCGGTACCCGGCTGCTGCCGCTGCTGCTTTAAACGGCAGCACTGACATGGAAACCCCATTGCAGCTGCAGAACGATTTCTTTCCAGAGCAGCAGTTCCAGCACTGTAAGTACCAGCACTACTGCGGGCGGGAGGACCGGTTCGGCAGCAGCAAACAGCAGCAACAGCAGCAGCAGCAGCACGACCAGTGCTGCACCTGCAGTAGCTGCACCTGTGATGCGCGGAAAAGCCTCATCTTCCGCGGGACGTCGCCGACCACTGTGAGAACTTTGAGGACGCCCTCCGACACGTCTTCGAGGCAAGGCTGCCAGTACAGCGTCTGCGAGTTCACACCCTCTAGTCATGGTAGTTCATCCAGACATCATCATCCTCACCCTCAGCAGCAGCAGCATTGCCGCGATCGGCAGCGGGGCAGCAGCCTGGGCAGCAGCCACAAAGACAGTAACTCCTACAATGAAATAGCCATGAGCAGCTGCAGATACAACGGCGGCGTGATGCGGCCGCTGAGCAACTTGAGCTCGTCCCGCAGAAACATACACGAGTTCGATTCCGAGTCCCAGCCTTTGCAGCCCATCTCCGCCGCAGACGCGTCGGACACTTTGGTATCCAAGCCGGAGAACAATTCCACTACCCTGATGCCTTACGCATCGGGAGACGGGGGAGGAGGAGGAGGCTGCAGCCACATCAGCGGCAAATCGGGTAAAAAGAAGAACCAGAACATTGGTGAGAAGCTCGGGCACCGGAGGGCCCTGTTCGAGAAGAGGAAGCGGCTCAGCGACTATGCTTTAATCTTTGGGATGTTTGGGATCGTTGTTATGGTTATAGAGACTGAACTCTCATGGGGAGCCTATGGAAAGGTGCGTATCTGGAGTTAATTAGGTGCGGAGCCTTTTTTGCATTAATTAACTTCGGCCATAAAGTGTGTTTTTTAACCCATTAATGCCCATTGTGGATTTTTGTCCTTGACAGCATTTAAAGTATTAGAACAAACCCATTGGAATTTCAAAGTGTGGAGCTACATCGTTCCTCCCCTAAAAATGCATTCGAAAATATGTTTTGAAAAAGTTCTCCCTGGCCATTTATTGCATTGTTTTTGAATATGTTGTCATAGAAACATGTATTTTCACTAGCTTCTTTGTATAAAATCAGCACCATTTCGTGACTAACTGCTAACAAACTAATCTATGTCTGGTACCATTGGATTCAACTTCAGATTTAATAAAACATATTTAAATCTGATATTACCAATGTCAAATTTCTTATTTATTGCATTTAAAAAACGCACACACTTTTTTTCTTACCAATTGAAGCTTCAATATGTTAAATGTTCAATTTGTCACACAAATGTTGTTTCCCGTTCTGACAGAAACAAATTCTGCGTTCCTTCACATTAATTCAGAAGTTAGTCATTAATGGGTTAAATTAAAGCATGTCTGCTTAGAATAGGAAGTGTGGGCTCACTATTATAAAGTGCCCTATGCATGAAGGGGAATCCCATAGAAGATAGAAGAAGATATCACATGTCAGCAGAAGATGAATTGTATTGAATTATTTATGCTCTTTTTTGTCACATGTGTTGTTTTGCACATGTAAGAATGTGATTTTCTATGCTGTGATGTTGCAAAGTTGTTTTGCTTTAGTGTTGTCGCTCTTTTCCAGGAGTCCCTGTATTCATTAGCTCTAAAATGCCTGATAAGCCTTTCTACAATCATTCTCCTGGGGCTGATTATCATATACCATGCCAGAGAGATACAGGTAATGACACTTTTCTTCTCACTTTTCTTTTAATTTCGTGGTTATCAGAATGGGGAAAGGTCTGCAGTAAATAACAGCAGAAAATGCTTATTCACATTTAGTAAATGAACAGTTTGATGTAATATCTCCACATGTTTGGCTTGGAAGCAGGAAAACTAGAATTCAGCAGTTGCACTGCTGGGGAAAAGATAATTGATTGAGCCGAGCAAATAACTTCTGAAAGCAAGTGAGGTGTTAAAATTGAGTTTCTCTCTGTGATTATTCAATGAAAACGTGAACATTCTGCAACAACTTCATTTGTTCTCTCTGTTTTAATTCAAAAGACAATCTCCATTATTTTATTTTTTTATATTTCCACATAATTGACTTTGATTGCATAAAAGACAGCACAGTTTTTGTTTGGACTGTTGATTGAAACGGCTGCTGCCTTCATTATTTGAAACCATGTTTAACAGTAAATTAAACATTGTGATAAGATAAAGGGATCCTCATAGTGTTCAGTGGATATAGATTGTCAGCTTCCCTCCTGAGATGTTCCAACACTTTGTTTTATGCTGTTCAATTTTATGACCTTGCCCGGGACTATTGTTGCATTACTTACAGTTCTTCCTGTGCTTCAATCAGCACTTGTGTCTTTGTTGAATAGCTGCAAAATTAATGGCATCACTTCCAGCAGCGTGGATGTATGGTGTGTCAGAATGCTTTCATGTTCTCCCTTTTTTTTAATTAAATCAACTCCAATTGGGGAGAGAGGGAATGGACTTCACTTGAAAAGAAACACAGCTCAAGCATTTTATTTTCCCCTTTCTTGAATGAGGGCACGTTTAATCATGTAAATGTTTTTTTCTTACTTTTAAATCAGATGGTGATTTTTTTCAGTGCCTGAGCTGACCCAGCTGTTTTTATCTGCTCTAGATGTAGGATAAGTGTGTTAATTAAACATTTGCAGTTTTTGTTTTTTTTTTAAATCCCATTTCATCATCCCTGCAACCCTAATGAGGAATAAGCAGGTATAGAAAATGAGTGACTGACTGACATTTCATCATATTTGGCACTTACCAGTCCCAGGGAAATAGTCAGTCATTCAAACAGTAAAATGTCTCTCACCCCTTCAGATGTGTCATTGTAAACCTTTTCTTCATGAGGGAAGAAAGATACAAAGGCACAGACAGCATTACCATATTTTGATGCATAACTGAAGCCTGTTCATTTTAATTTTCCCATGCATGCAGACACTTCCCAGTAGCTGGGAGTAGTAAAGCATACGTTTACGTGGAAGGGTATTCCCCCCCCCTTTTGTAATAGCTTTTTCACCTCTTGCTTGTACAAACTTTCCTTGATGCAATGTAAGTATGTCGCCGTGACCTCTCTATCTTGCCCTAAGGTCTGTTCTTCTTCATCACAGCAGGTTTCCGTCAGTGATCTTCTGCAACAGTTGGTGTTGCAGTGGTCATTCAGCAGCACTTTTATAGTACCCTTTCACAATAAACCAGTTATATTACGTACTGTTAATCACTATGCCAGCCCTATTCTTTTTTTATATACTCTTATTTTCATGATAAGGGCTGCAACTAATGATTATTTCCATTCTAAATTAATCTGTTGATTATTTTATTTGTTAATCCATTAAACGTTTTGTCCATAAAACGTCAGATGGTAGTGAAAAAAAGCCCTAATGCCTTGTTTAGTCCAGACCAACAGCATCAAACTGTAAGATAATCAGTTTGCTATAATGCAGCAACAAAGAAAATCATCTGAGAAACCTAAACCTGCACATCTTTTCTTAACAGATTTTGTGTGTGGAATAATCCTTAAATCGAGTACCTGTTCCAGCTCTAATCCTGATGCAGAAACGTGTGGATATTGATAAATATGATCAATATGCTGACAATATCCAGTTTTACAAAGCTTGAATCTTCTCTATTAGACCTTAAAATGGTTTTAAAGCCATATTCATTACACAGGAGCCAAAAATCCCTCATTTTGGCTCCCAAACCTTTATTTGTCATTCCTTTGTTTGTCAGTAGCTGCACATTTACCCAAAAGAGAGTTGTTCAAGCCTTGATCCAGACTCTTCTGACAGTCACATCAATATACAAAATCTTTTTCACCCCAGATAGCTCTGTCTTCACGATAAAGACGCTGACCTAGAAACTTTATTAAGGCAATTGTTTGCCTGAGATTTGATTACTGCAATGCACTTTTCCCCAGATATCCCCTCTCAGTCCTGCTTCATATACAATTTATTATTAATTAAATTAATGTAGCAGTCTGCATACTCACATGAATCAAGAAGCATCATCATGTCACTGCGGTCTTACATCACTGCTAATCGTTAACATACGAGTTGATTATATATTGTTTCTTCTAATTCATTATTGTGCCTTTGGAGCAAATTATCTGCTCACTTCCTGGAAACAATCTCACTATATAAATCCAGTTCATGGTGTGTATATTTTGACTTCCCACCGCACCAGCTGCTCCCTTCTTTCCCTGCCTGAGGGGCTTTTGTTCCTGTTGTTGCTAGTCTGTCATTACTTGGTTCCTGCAGACTGACATATGTGCTCGCCTGCACATATGCACAAGCACACACAAAGGTGCACACACAGGTTCACACGCATGTACGCATGGACACACACTCAAATTATTTCTAAATCTATCCTGCTAATGGTGCACAGGAACACACAGCAGCTCTGGGATTTGTTTTCCCTTCACCATGTATTCTGCCCACTACAGCAATTTTGACAGGCCCGTTAACCTGATAAAAATGTGCTGTGACTTCATGTGTGTTAAGCCCAAAGACATTTTAAAGGTGGACTAGGTCAAACAGGCTTTAATCCTCCTAATATTTAAATATAATAGAGTGGCAGGATTATCCAGGGCTGAATACTGTAAAAGCTTGAATAAAATGTCAAAGAAAGGAAGGAATTTACCTTCATATTCACAAGGAGCCCAGACATATGTTGGGTTTGTGATTTAAACATAAATATTAGTCTGACAGTCCAAACTGGAGGAAATACATTTTACATTTGCTTTCTAAGTGAACTGTTTATTATGTGTTATAGAGAGATAGATTTAAAAAAGCATATATGTGGTCAAATCTGAAGCAGCAGACAACAAGATAACCTGAAGGGTGCATAAAATCCAACAACCCAAAGATATTGAGTGTACTGACATAGAAGACTAAAGAAACCAGAAAAAGTTGGTGGTTCATTTTCTACTAATCGACTACTAATCGACTGTTCCATGCATCTCTAATTAAGGTAATAATCAACCAAAAATTAAGTTTCTTCCTAACCTGGCGAACACCAAACCTCATATCAATTTAGATTTATATTCAATCTAGGAACCAGACCAGCGGATTATGAAAGCCGCTAAGAATATTTATCAAATGCTTCATGTATGTAGCTTATAGCCAATCATATATAACATACCCGATACCCGGTGTCTATTAAAATAGTTTAGAGTTAAAATTAACCTTTATTTGTACATGTAAGTACCTTATTGAGGCCCACAGTCTTTTTCAAAATAAACCTGTTGTTTAAATTACTTGGAACACTTACTAAGGCTGCATCGAAAGGTAAATTACCCTCTGCACCATATTGAATCCACAGTTAGATCTACTGCATTTTGCCATCTTGCTGCACCCTCCCCCGGTTTGTGATTGGCTCCTTAGATAGGGGGAAAATTGGGTCCTTGGTGTCCATAGTAAATTTCACAGCGAAGTGAATTAGCGTGGAATGAAGGATGGACATACCCAGGTTAGTTTCTTCCTATAATATATATAAAATAATGTATATGGGATGAAGTCAAAATTGTCATGTAGTGTAACCCTAAAAACTTGGTACCAGATAGTTAATTCTCTTAAAAAGATTTAAAGAAAAAAAAAGCATGTTATCAACTAGTTTTATATTCTAGATGGATTAAATATTTAAAACATATTCTTTTTGGGTAAAACATGAGACATTTCACGTTAAAAGAGTCACATTCCATGTGATTTTTGTAAAAAGAAAAAATGGCACAAATGGACTTTCAAATGACATGAAACCAACGTGAACACAAAATGTACATTTTCAGAGTTGATGAATGCTTTTAAAACTCTATTTTAAAATTCAGTTTTCACTGAAATTTAGTTTTCACTTTCTCATCTTGCCAACCCTTATTTGTGACAGAGTCATGTATAATCTCTTGTGACAAGTAAACTGACTTTGACTTGAAATTGGTGGACTTCCCCTTTAAATCCCACACAATTCAGCTTTATTGCACAGTTCCTGTCTAAGTGAGTCCTCATTTAGTAATATAAATGAAACACTCAATCCACTGCTGCATTGTTCATCCAATGTGCTTGGTTTGTGACCTCCATTTCATTTGATTGTGTTATTATATTATATCAGAGTGCAATTTATAAAGTGCCCTTTTTCCACGTGGTCCTCTCCTGCAGTGAAAGCAATTATGCATGCACCCATGTGTACTCACAGATGTCTGTCCGATGTAGAACCATAACTCAACCCCAATGAAATATTTCTTCCACTTTTATCCCCCATTAAAACTGATTTACTTGCCAAATCTTTCAGTGAAGATCATGCCTCTCTTTTTTACCAACAAAACTCTTCAGATCGACTGAAGACTCAAAAGGTCAAACTGGAGAGGATAGATGTTGGACGAAGCTGTCAATGTTTAGGGATGTGTCTGCCATGACCCACTGTTCCAAGTGCATTAACAGACAGAGATAGTGTGTCCATGTATCTGTTTCTCCTTGAAATGTCAGTGGCCCGATTCGCTCCAAATGATGTCTTTTGTTGACAGGAATTGGATTTTTTAGACATTTTTTTCCTTGAGTTTGCTACGTCGGCAGGTAGCATCTTACTGTACAGCAGGAGTGGAAAATGGAGAATAGGACTCAGCAGCGGCTCCCCGACTTTGATTTGTCATTGTCAGAGTCTGATACAAGATGGTTGATGAGTTCATGTCATTCCCCAGCAGAAAGAGTTCTCCTCTTCTTCTCACATTAAAAAAGTCTCTTTGCTGAGGGGCATTTGTGTTAAGGTCGATGCTATGTTGCTGCGCCTTGTGATGACAGTTCTGCTGTTATATTAAACTGTTTTGTCTTAGAAGTGTGTGCTTTTGGGATAAAAGTCTGCACAGATGTTTCCCGAGATGTGCACAGTGTTCAGTTTTTACAACCTGCACAAAAAAGATAAAATAACCCCCCCGGAAAACTGTGCCAGCAGAACCTGCTGGAGCCAAGCTTGGCTGGTCTCAACAGGCTGGGCCCTGGGTGGTATGAATGTGTCAGAGATACAGCGTAACTGCAGGAGATGCTCCGGGTTTCTCACAGTGAAATCTGTCCTCCACCTGAGACTCCAGAAGGGAGTCAGATAACCACCACCGCTGGCTGCTGCTGACCTCCACATTTTCACTGAACCTCACCGTTCAGAGATGCCCCTGAAAGAGACAAGAAACAGAAAAAAGAAAAATTATTTTTATCTGTAGTAAAACACAATGTTACTGTTACAGAATCGATATCCCCATCATCAATACAATGAGAAAATAGTTTAATATAATATCAGTAATAGGGCTTAAAATAACCAATATTTTAATATTTATTTTGGTTTTAAGCTGTTTGTGTGATTATTTAATTGGGTCTTTTTTAATATTTTTAATCTCCTTTTTAAACTTCTTACAGAATATATTCTTCATGTTCTGAGATGATCCTGATTTCTATGTGATTTCTATGATTTTATGGACAAATAATTGATCTTTGAACTCTTATCTTATTAATCATTCTGCATTGCAGAAAATTTAGCTGCAAATTTTTTTCCTGAGTTGGGTCAATTTGGTCTTGTTTTAAGTTTTAAATTTAAATAAGTTTTTATCTGTAGTAAAACACTTGTGTAGTCACCTCACATGTAGATTCTTTTGATACCAGGTTTAAGTGCATAGCGTTTGTGGTTGTAGAGAATTTTCAAGTTTATTACCATTTATAGCAGGAAAACTGTAAAATCAGCCTGGGGCTTATGTGGTTAATGTGCGCAACTTGGCTTCAACAGCAACATACTGCAAAGATAGAAAGATTTATTCAGGCTTTTAATTTGTCTCAGCAAGTTCTTACTTTGCCTGAGTAGAAGAATCCGTATGCAAATGTCCAACTTGATCTCAAAAAACAAAAGCAAACTGAATCTGCAACAGCTCCAGATTTACTCAGCAAAGTGGCCTCTCAGTGGCTTACTTTGATATCATAAATAAAGCATTGCATTAATGTCTAATTGGAATGAACCTCTCAACCTAATTCGCTAATGAGATTGAGCGATTTCATTCTCACTGACAAGATATATGTTCCCATCTCCACATTACACAGATTAAATATTGAGCCGGACTCCATTAGTTATATTGAACATAGTGAAACCAGTAACCAACCCAGCTACTGTAGAGGTGATCTCCTCTGAGGCCGTACAGTGAAGACGCAGGATGGCGGCAGGCAGGGGGATGATCTCAGGACATCTTCAGCTGCGCTGCCGCTCACCCTGAAATGAATGAAAAGTTCTCATGCATTCTTAATGATTCCACTCGGTCAGAAGACAGCCAGTTGGTCTCGTTTGGAAAACGACCGCTGTATTTGCCTATTTATTCTCTGAGATCTGTTGTAGCATGCATGTAAGTCATTCTGCCACTGTGGCATCCAATTTGACTTTTTAGACCTTGAGAATGAGGGTATTTTTGGAAAAAGTATGGATATTTTGTCCTCTCCTTTACTCTCAAAAGAGCTGTTGTTGAAGGTAAAGCCTGGAGATGTGGGGTTAGGATGCAACCTCACGTGCACAAATAAACAGATAAAAAACATGGATAATTCATGAGCGATTTTGAAAGAGTAAAACATACAGTGTTTTCTCATTTTCTTGAAGAGGTATATATCTGTTCATGCAATAGGCATCTATTTGACTTGCTCTACAGTTTTTGTTTCGTTCATTTTCCAGAGTAACAGGGGCACTGTTTCAGGAACGGGTTTATCAATTTTCATGCTGTGTGCGCCACAAAAATTTTAATTCTATTCAGGGAGGAGGCAGGAAACTCAAGAGACAGACATCTCAAAACTTGGACAAATAAAAACCCAAACTATGCAAGTGTTAAATCAAACAAAATGTTGTTTGTGGAACTGACCCTTTAAGTAACTAAATTAGCATTGCAAACTCAGTGGCAAAGTGAATGCAAATTAGCAGCATTTGCCAACTCTGTTTATACCCAATCACATTATGTTCTTCACGTCTGTGCTGGTTTCACCTTGAAGTGATGTTTGTTTTTGTGTTTTTGTTTTTTGTCAACAATTTTGTAAGGTTTTGCTTCTTTTTCTGGAATGTGATTTAACCTTCTTTGTTTGTTTCTCCCTGCTGTAGTGTGTTTTCTTGGAGGAAATGTGTAGAATGTGTGATGCATTCCGTTGTGACTGAAGACACAGAGGTGGAATTTACCATAGGCAGGTGCCTGGGGCCCAAATAAATAATTACAGATGTGTTTGTTTAGATATGAAACATAGATTAATAGATTATAAACTCCTCGAAGTGACATAGAATTCAACACAACATCAAACATTGAAGCAAAGTTCTCACAGAGCACCTCTACTCACTCGTTAGATGATGGGAGAATCGACCCTGAGAGAATGATGATAATATCAGAAAAAAACTGCATTCAGTGAAGAGAGCAAATATTAGTCTATAAAAATACAAAAAAATGCTTTTAGGACAGAGAGGAAGACAATATTCAGGTCTTTAACCCAGAAATCTGACCCATTTCACCTTAAAGGAAAATTATTTGTCTCATTTATATTAATGAGCCTCTCCTCTTACCGACTAATTTGAATGGGGCAGTTGAGTAGGGACTGTATAGGTGTGACATCATAAATTCACAGAAGCACAAACAAGCTGTTTTATGGCAAAGTTTCTGAATCCAGGCTGTGTTTGGGTTAGGATAGTATTCATATAAAACCTTCTCTAACCTTCTTCTCTTTTTTTAATACTAACTCCCAGTATCAGACTTTATGGTAAATGTATTCCTCATTTGAAAATTAATCACCTGGGTATTTTTCTTTTGCTTAGTACCACATATTTTGTGCTTTTATTCAACATGTATCTTAGTTAAAGCCTTGCTGGTCAGGTTTAACAACAAATTAACAATAGAAACAATATTAATTCATGGCAACACGGTGGAGCAGGGTTTAGTGCTGTTGCCTCATAGCAAGAAGGTTGTAGATTCAAAACCTTGGTCTGGGACCTTTCTGTGTGGAGTTTGCATGTTCTCCCCGTGTCTGCATGGGTTCTCTCTGGGCCCTCCGGCTTCCTCCCACAGTCCAAAAACATTCATTCATTCTTCTTCTATACCCACTTATTCCTCATTAGGGTCACAGGGGTCTGCTGGAGCCAATCCCAGCACATTACAGGTGAGAGGCAGGGATACACCCTAGATGGTTCCCAGCCTATTGTGGGACACACGCACCATTCACACCTATGAGCAGTTTAGAGTTTTCAATTAACCTCAGCATGTCTTGGACTGTGGGAGGAAGCTGGAGAACCCAGTGAAAACCCACGCAGACATGGGGAGAACATGCAAACTCCACACAGAAAGGTCCCAGATCCAGGAGGTCTTGAACCTGTGATCTCCTTGCTGTGAGGCAACAGCGCTAATCCTTGTTCCACCGTGTCACCCCAGTCCAAAAACAGCTGAGGTAATTGAAGAATCAAAATTGCCCATAGGTGTGAGTGTGTGAGTGAATGGTGTGTTTGCCCCACAATAGGCTGGCAACCGTCTGGGGTGTATCCCTGCTTCTGAGCTGGGATTGGCTCCAGCAGACTCCTGTGACCCTAATGTGAAATATTAATTAAAATATAAGCGAATCAGCTAAATTAATTCAGCAGCTCAATACCCTTTTTCTTATTGTGACACATACATCATCACATCACATGAGGTTTTCCATAACTATTTTAAGGTTAAAATCCTGATGTGACATGTACAATACAGGCCAAAAGTTTGGAAACACCTTCTCATTCAATGTGTTTTCTTTATTTTCATGATTATTTATATTGTAGATTCTCACTGAAGGCATCAAAACTATGAAAGAACACATGTGGAGTTATGTACATAACAAAAAAGGTGAAATAACTGAAAACATGTTTTATACTCTAGTTTCTTAAAAATAGCTACCCTTTACTCTGATTACTGCTTTGCACACTCTCGGCATTCTCTTGATGAACTACCATTCACTGTCCCCTGAAGAAGTCACCTGTTTTCAGTTTATCACCCTTGAACATACGTTCATTCATAGTTTTGATGCCTTCAGTGAGAATCTATAATGTAAATAGTCATGAATATAAAGAAAACACATTGATGAGAAGATGTGTCCAAACAGCTTGGCCTGTATTGTATGTCACCACAATATTTTTCTTACTTGTGTTATATAAATTTATTCAAGAATTATGGTCAGAACAGGTTAAATATAATATCGGATGTTATGTTATTAAATCATTAATATTGGTAAATGGGTTAAAACCTACCTATAGTAAAAAAAAAATTCAAGCTGTTCAAAATTAGTCAGCCCTCTCACACCTGTCACATCACCACACCAGGTTGTTCAGTAAATGTCACTTAGGACCTTCATCAGTTTAAGTTGAGGATAAAGCTGGTTGAGGAATTTTCCTGAACATTTAAAGGGGCGGTGACACCAGTGTTACAATGAGTTTTTATGGGTAAACGTTGCAAAACTCCATTACACGTTTTACCTGTGTTATATAAAGTTGTATTATATTATATGTAGCTACTGCTGGGTCATTTAATTTATAGTGATGGGAAAATGTAGTGGAGCATCAACAGAGTAGCATACAACAAGTAGCATAGGACATATAATAATTATTATGAAACACAACGTGATAAACAATTGTGTCCATGGTAACCAGAAACCTCCATAATACCATGCAGTAAAATTTACATTTATTCAAATATTAGCTGTTTTTTTTTAGCTATGAGGTAGATATATTTTATTTTACTATTTTCATATTATGTAACTGTATATTTCTACTCAATTACTGAAACAGTGATTTAGTTATTTTTATTTCAGAGGGAAACACTGTATTTATCATTCAACTACATTCTTTAGACACCTTGTTTCTGGTTATTTTACACAGTAATTTTATACAAAATAGTATATTTATAATAGTAGTGTTTGAAGTGCGCTGCTGAGTTTCCCATATCACTAAATCTGCCACTGTAAAGTCTTGTTTTTCTTGGATCCTGTGTGCAGGATTTCCTCATTTACATATTTAATAATAAAACAACAAGGCAACAAATTGATTTGACAGATGCAAATTAAATTGGAGCAGAGATAATTTGGCCTCTTTGCAGCTCTGTTGGTCATTTGATGTTGGTTAAGATATTTAATCAAAGCAAAAAATGCCTTGATTTTATTTTAAGTCATGATTAAATTTAAAATAATTTTACTTATAATATATTTGTTTATGTGTCTCTTAATTATCTGTAACTCATTTCAAATGTTCCTTGCTCATTAGCTGTCTGTTTTAATTCACTGTCATAATTGCTGGTTCCGCTGCTAGCATGGAATATTTGATGCTCTGAGGTAAAGAACTCTTGCGTATTGTATTTCAGGTCATCCATTACCATAATTGCTTTTAGCCACCAAGTAGGCTTCCCTTATGCAACCTGCTTTTAAATGTTTAATTGCATTGTTTTAAGGTAACACACTATGTAAATACTTTTGACAAGACATATTTGTTGTGTAAAACATCAAATAAAATGCAACTTGTGTGCTGCAAACAATAGAATTAACTGTTTTCAAAGCCTTAATTCTGTAAGTAAAGAGAGCAGAGGGTGTGGAGTCACAGCTTGTGTTTCCATGTCTACATTACACTCAGTTGGAAAGCTGAACAAGATGAGCTGTGGTTAGAGTTACACACTTCTCTGACAGATGTCAGTTTGTTAAAAAGAGTTCAGTGTCACTAATTTGATACGAACAACTGCCTCTAAAAATTTAATTGGTGTGTTTTCTGTTTGTCTGGGGGAAACTTTGATTGTAGCTTTTAAATAAATATAAACACGCTGAACAGGCTTTGTGGGACAGTTTGTTTGGGGTCAGGGACATGTGTCATGTTGTACCTTATTGTGTTTTTGTGCACTGCTTGCTGACAGCTGATATTTCTTGTACAGTAGCTGCTGGATAGATAATTGAGTCATAAACAGACTATAATGAGCCTGCTGTGTTTGCTGTTGTGGGCTGGGTTAGTGCTTCACTTTGAGAGCAGCATCCAGCAGCTTTGCAAGCTAATTACTTCACACTTGAAGAAGTCAGACTACAGTAAAGCTACTCTAATCTAGTTTGGTTTAAGCTACTTAGAGAAAAGGAGTTTGAGGTAATTTATAACAAAAAAAGGGATCAAATTGACAATCTACATTATGCACAAAATATAATAGCTAGCAAAAATACCAATATACCAGTACTCTTGAGATTTGTGCCCACTTGATCAAAAAGATCAAATCAAATCATATTCATAGGTGTTAAGTTAGTTAGTGTTAGTGCTAAGAAGGCCAGCTTTTGTCTTGATTTATATATGTATATGTATAAACAAATCTGACGTCACAGCACATTATGTGTGTGTATACATTATTCTTGATTTTAGTCAATTTAATCTTTTTAAAATATTTTGTTTAATATAATATCAGTCTTGTTTTCTTTAAACAAGACTAATTGCCCAAATCAGGAAGAAAAGCTTGAAAAAAGTCTCTGCCAGTGGAATAACATATTTTTACTCAATATTGGACTAATTGTACAACAAGATATCTTCACCTCTCACATCTTGATTTCAGTTTTTGCAGTGAAGGTAGCATCATAATTTGGATTAAAATGATCAATATACAACATGACAGAACAAACATCTGGTAAAATGACAGACTTATCAGGACAAAATGTGGCGTTAACGGTGTCCCCCGCAACTTTCCCACTCGAGCATCGCTCCATCTACTCAATGTTCCTCCTCCCACTAAGAAGCATCCAGGATCAAATTGACCTCACTGTTTCTTCCTTCCTTTTTTCCTTCAAAAACCTGAAGGACAACATAAGGATAAAAAAAATGTCATAAATTTAACCCCCCCAATTCAGAGCCACTCAAATCAGCCAATCAGAAGAGAGAGTCTTTGATAAAAATGAGACTGTTATATACTATATTGAGGTGATTTTTAGTTCTAAAACTGCACATATATCTTATTAATGATATTACAACTGCTAATAAAACCCAAGAAAAATTGTAGAATATGTGACCTGTAGCATGCGTCCCTTTATTTTATATTTCATTTATATTTATTTGTCTTCCTAGTAGAGAGTAGTCAAGGAGTTTAAATAGTAATCAACTGGACTTTTTTCTTTGAGCTTGAAGATGTTTCACCTTTCATCCGAAAGGCTTTTTCAGTTCTAGCCTGATGATGGAAACCAGGAGCTATATCTCTGGGTGGAGGGTGGAGCTATAGACCACACCCCTCATCCCATAACAAAGGAACACAGATTACCCTTCAAGGTGTGAATTGGGATGAGAGTCGTTGTAGTTACAACTCTCATTCCAATTCAAGGTGTGAATTGGAATGAGAGTTGTTGTGGTCAGATGATCCAAAGAAAGAGTCCTGCTCTGATGGTGAAGAGCAGTTAAACTTCCTGGGATGAGATCTCAAGGCAGGATGGTATGTAGCAGATACACAGCCAACTTTGAACAGAAGTCCAACTTTGAACAGAGGAGGGGGGGTGCGTCATAACCTATTGCTAACCTGTACTGCTCTTCACCATCAAAGCAGGACGCTTTCTCTGGATCATGTGACCACAACGTAACATAACCACAACGATTCTCATCCCAATTCACACCTTGAAGGGTGACCTATGTGACCCTTTGTTATGCGATGACGGGTGTGGTCTATAGCTCCACCCTCTGTGATCCAGAGAGATAGCTCCAGGTTTCCATCATCAAGCTAGAACTGAAGAAGCCTTTTGGATGAAAGGTGAAACGTCTTCAAGCTCAAAGAAAAAAGTCCAGTTGCTTACTATTTGAACTCCTTGACTACAATGACCTGGATGACTGAGAATCTACACAGACCTAGTAGAGAGTATTTTCTTTCAGCCTGCAGCCAGCAGCTCAACATGGGTTGTATGAGCTCATCATAGAAAGTCACAGAAAGGATGGGGAAGGGCTGGTCAAAGGGGTTCAATAAAAGAAGTAATAGTAAAATAAAAATGTTCTTTTATGGCACCAAAATATTTTACATTTTCAGTAGTTAACTACAGTTGAATTACCAGTAATCTACTGTAGCTGCGAAATGTAGTTAAACTGCTAGTTTAGTTAAGTCACTACTCCTTAACAATGGCAGTGGCAGACGTTTCCAAGGGTGGAAAGGGAAAAGGGCGCACATATAGCATGAAGAGGGCACTTAAGCATGCATTTTGGTTCCTAGAGGGCACTTTAGCATATATTTTGACACACCCCACCCCAATGTCTGTGAGGAAATAGGTCGATTGGTGATTGATTTTTTTATGTGCTTTCTTTGTCCTTGAGCTGCACATGTTGAACTGAAGCTTTCTTTTCCCCATAAGAAATATGGCCATTTCAGCAATTCAATTTTATGTAACACATCAGGGCTAAATTTAAAATCTAGCTCAGTGATCCCATTAGCCCTCCAGGGTCAGTACAGTTTTTTTACTTCTATAATGAGAAATTCCAAATTAAACTAAATGGAGACTTGTTGGCAAGGTCCTGAGCTGTGATGTGTGGCTCCAAGTGTGTGTTGAATATACAGTGTTTTATTTCTCACACTTATCTGTGCTTGATGCCAGAAAGTTGTTTTCATATTCATCTGCTCGAAGGTGGAAAGTTTATCTGTACAAATCAAAAATCCAATTTATAAGGGGGCGGGCCTAGTAGCATGATTTGTGAAATCACAAATAGTTTGGAAGCCAATCCTGGTCCAATATTAAATTTTCATAAGTGCGGTGTGGAAACTTGAAGCCTCTAGTGCACAAACACTGAGAACAGACTTTACAGTGAAGCAGGAGATATCTGGATTTTTAATGAAGGTGAAGGAGTATATGTTATTTCAATGATTTTAACCCATTAAGCCCCAGGTCTAGTTTTCAGTTTTCCTGCTATAAATGACAATAAATATGGGAAAAAAAACTATAACCACAGAGGTTATTGTACTTAAACCTGGTATTTTAAAGAAATCTACATGTGATATGACTACAGAAATGTGAGACTCAAATTATGTTTCTGTTACAAAACAAATATTGTTTGAATATTGCAAAACAAAAATCTGTTTTAATACAGATACATATACTTTATTTAAAACTTACCAAATTGATACAAATCAGGAAAAAAAATAAGCTAAATTATCTGCAGTGCAAAGTTCAATGAATAATAAGAGATCAAAGATCAATTATTTGTCCATAAAATCATATAAATCACACTGAGGATCATTACAGAACATGAAGAATATCCTCTGTAAAATGTTTTAAAGGGACATTATACAGGACCTAATTAAATAATCAAAATAGTGATTAGTTGCAGTCCTACTTCTGATATTATATTGAACAATTTTCTTATTGTATTAATGAAGTGGATATTGATGATATATATTGATGCAGAAACATTTTGTTTTACTACAGATAAAAATACTTTAGTGTTTTAGCTGAGGTTTTCTCATGTGATATATGAATAAAACTCAATGTTGCAGCTCTATCAGGAGGGTTAGGTTCTTAACAGGCTAACAAGATTATTGAGCTTTTTTTGTGAACAAAATAAATAAAAAAGAGACACAAATTACTTTTCAAAGTAGAGTATTTTATACACACCTTAAAACATGCCTGGAGGGGGATTGTTAAACATTTAAGATGAGCCACTGACCTCTTCACAGTCTTTCTCAACTGTAAGCAGAAACATTGCAACGTGCATATTTTCATTCACCGGACAATCCTGTTATTTATTACCAAGGTCCCCGACCCAAATGTATTCATTTGCAGTATTTCTTTCCTTTTCCTAAGAAAGACTTCTGCTCTCATGGCAGACACAGCCCACTAGGAAGCCTGGCCCCTTATTTGCTGACAGCAACATTTTGTGAAATATCTACTGCCAGTTCTGATGGCCTGTGCACTGGCAAAGGACCTTGAGGTGATTGAGTAGATAGAGCAGAAGCGAGGGATATCAGCGTCCCATGCCGAGGGAGGGAAAAAAAAATCTTTGACAAATTCAGGGGAAGCTAATATAGTTTGATAGCATTTAATCTGCAACACACACCGGCAAATATAAAACTTATCGGGGGAAAAGATTGAGATATGAACATAAGTGTGATCAGAGATCACTAGTGGTATCTGAGGCTGAGTATACTGGGCTGTGAATGTGGGTAGATAACTGTAAATTGGATTGAAAGAAATGAAGAGGAGGGAGGTAGCAGCAGCAGAGGTGGCCAAATGAAGAGTATATGACAGAGGACAGGATGGAGAAGAATGATGAGGGGTGTTAAAATCCGCCCACACACAGTCCCCAGTGAAGCGGCCTACCTTCTGGTTGGGGTGGCCAGGCGTCCACAACCTAATGTTAATGTAGAGGCGACAGATGTTCTCATGCATACAGTGCTTTGAAGATGAAAATGCTTACTGCACTCTGCTAGTGTAATACATTGTTTGTTAGTCTCACTGAAAAAGGATACCCTGTTCAAACTGAAAAAAAATATGTCCAAACATCACATCTGAAATATTTGACTTTACAGAATCTAAATTGAATCACTTGTTTTGACCTGATTATTTTATGTTGATACTGAATACTGAACTTGACCTGAACTTAATTCTTTGCCTTGATCCAGAGTTTAAATCTAACTTAACCTTTAAACCTAATGTATTCATTTATTAGCTGAATTAGTGTTTGCATTGAAAGCAGTTGATTAATTTACATATAACCAAACCAAACTTGAAACTTGACTTCAAAAATAATTTGCATTTCCCATCTTATAAACTCTATTTAAAAAGACACTTGGCCAACAGATTACTTTATATGTACAAATTTTAGCCCTGGATGTTAGCCTAACTGTTCTAGTGATGTCTTTTGGCTGGCTTATGCTACAGATACTTGTAAAAGCACATTATAAATACATTCATTATTCATGGTCATAATGTTAGTGGTAAATGCTAGCTAGCCAGCTACTGCCAGTTAGCTAGCTACCTACTGCCAGTTAGCTGGCCAGCTACTGCTAGTTAACAGTAATCAGCGAGCAGTAATCGGCAATCTGTGATTGCCATTTATTTATTTTTGTCCACCCAGAACATAATATATTATTCACAATGTTTAATGGTGCCTCTTCACCAAATCACTGTTCAACTCAAACTGAAAATATGATCTGCAGGTAAGGAACAGAAAGAGAAATCAAAAACTTTGTTTTGGGTCCTTTGGATGTATATTTAGTTCAGTTTATATCTAAAAATCTAATGGTAGTTATTAGTTTGAATGAACAGGGTAAGGGAATTGAAAGTTGTGAGTGGGGACGAAATATGTCGCAATTCAGTACTAAAGTAGTAGAGGCACACAAGCAGTAAAGAAAACATTCAGCCCCTTTAACTGCAAATAAAATCTATTTTGAATTATTGTCATTATGTGAGTGCGAGAGAGATTATGGTTAATTTGTGAGATTAATGTATCTTTAATAACTACATTGTGGTACTCTTTATATTGTTGTTTGTTTCTATTTGTTGAGTCTGGTATAGGGGAAGAACATCCGGTACTAGACATTTTCATTAAATTTCATCATTAAATTTCATTAAAATTATTTGTAGACTGTTTTTTGCTGATAATTTATTCGATAAGTGATTCCATACAGAAATGAATAGACACACTCAACACAATCAACTGGAAGACATAAAAAACAACATCATTGTATTCTGTGGGGAAATAAATGATCGCAACCTTCATTAGACTCCGATGAATAAACGCAGCACATTTTTTGGTCTTAAAACAAAGAGGCTACACTTCTTGCAAACGTTGTTTTGAGCACAGTGACTTGGATCGATTGTATTCCCCAGGAAATTTACAGAAATAATCTTATGGTCATGCATCAGAGTAGTAAATGGCCGACAACCTGCACAAAAATATAATATCAAAAAATGTGATTCAAAAATGTGATTTAATGACTCAAGGCTATTTATAACTTGTTTTAATGGGTTTAATGATTTCATGTAGCTTTCTGTGTCACCGTGAGGAAAACAGCAGGCTTTTACCCTTCCTCGGCCTCACCGTGCCCTTTTTCCCTTTTTTGCAGTTATTTATGGTGGACAACGCAGCAGATGACTGGAGGATAGCCATGACATATGAGCGCATCTTCTTCATCTGCCTGGAGATCCTTGTGTGCGCCATCCACCCCATCCCAGGGAACTACACCTTTACCTGGACGGCACGCCTGGCCTACACCTACGTGCCGTCCAAGACAGACGCGGATGTGGACATCATCCTGTCCATCCCCATGTTCCTGCGGCTGTACCTCATCGCCCGGGTCATGCTGCTGCACAGCAAGCTATTCACGGATGCCTCATCACGCAGCATAGGTGCACTCAACAAGATCAATTTCAACACACGCTTTGTGATGAAGACCCTCATGACCATCTGCCCTGGCACCGTGCTACTGGTCTTCACCATCTCGCTGTGGATCATCGCTGCGTGGACCGTGAGAGCATGCGAGAGGTGCCCGGATCAGTTTCTCACAGCAGACAAGGCGTAAAAATAGATGAATATACACATCCCTTCACTTTTTTATTGTCAGAGCATTAAAGATTATCCTGATCTTGTTTTTTGATGTGCTTATAAGAGAAATCACCACCCGACACATCTTCTCTTGTGCAAAGAGTTTGATTCCAAAAAGAACAGTGTCAAAAACACACTGAATCTGAGAGCATCTCTGAGGGCCGAATTGTAGATCTCGCTCTCTCTTCATGTCAAAAGTTCTTCTATATATACTGTTGTTAGGCCCACTCTTCCAAACATTAAGGAGTATCCATACTATTTCTATTTGGTCAAAACAACTCACCATTAACTCCTATTTCTGATATGGCTTTGACCTCTGACCTGGGCTGAAGGCCTTTTTGACCCCTTATATGAGGGTAGCATACATTTTGTGCATTGAACAGGGTAAAGCACAGGCTCACCTGTATCAAACTATTGCATCCAATACATAAATTCCATGAGAAAAGTCTTTGCTGCTAAATATCACATTTTTTTCTGTAGTAAGCACAATTCATTCTGGTACATGGAAAAGGTCAAATAGCACAAAATAAAGGTCCGCCTCGTTACTACAGTTCTAAAAAAAACCTCTAAAATTGCACTGGTTCAAGTTACATGCATCTGTCTTGGCAGAAATACTCATCATCATACATTGGACTACTGATTTCTTATTTGGGCTAATAATAAATTTTTACAAGATGATATTCACTGTAAAACAGGAGTTTTCTTAGATGGAGATTGAATTTTTAGTTTTTGCAATAATCTACATTTTAGCTAGCATATGAATTGATTCTGACTCTTCCATAGTCGTAGCTTCCATTTGATAGATTTATGGACAAAGCCCTTGTGGTTGTGGAGATTTTCCATACTTATTTGGGTATGTCATTTCAAGCAGGAAACCTGCAAAATAGCCCTGGAGTTGATCTGCTTAACACATGCTGTAAGAAAAGACTAGAGCTACAGTATGATGACAAAATATTTTATATTTTTTATAGTTGATTTATATTTTTATTTTATATGTTGTTGTTATAACACCACTCTTTTAAACTGGAAATAGTCATAAGCAGAAGCTGGGGTGAGTTGCAAGTGCATGAAAGATGGTCAACCTGTTGTGTTCATTATTTATTACAGGTACCACGACAACCAGGACATAACCAGCAACTTTCTAGGAGCCATGTGGTTGATCTCAATCACGTTTCTTACCATTGGATATGGAGATATGGTCCCGAACACGTACTGTGGGAAAGGAGTCTGCCTCCTGACTGGCATTATGGTGAGAAAAGCAGACTTACATTGCAAAAAGTGAAATAAAACGATATCTTGGTTTTTGGTTCAATATTGAGTAGAATTATCTCATTCCACTGGCAGATCATTTATCTTATTTCAAGTTTATTTTCCTAGATTTGGGTCATTTTGGTATTCTTTTAAGAAAACAAAAGAATACCAATTGTTTCTATGTGTGTGTTGCAATTTCTTAAAAAATGATTAAAACCAAGAAAAAAAAACTTGAAATAAACTAAATTATTTACTGGTTGAAAACAATTGAACGATATTCTCACTGTTCAGCCATTTCCTGACCTATATTCATCTTAATACAGAAGTTTAGGATCACATCCTGCATAGTATACCTAAAAATCTCTGAGATAAGGCTTGTGAAAAAACTACCCATGAAAAAAACTAAACAATAAAAAATGTTATCTAAATTATCGGCCAGTGGCAGCTTGTACACTGCAAAAACTGCAATCTTCATAGGTAAAAATAGATGTTTTTTGTACAATTAGTCCAATATTGAGTAGAATTATCTTATTCCACTTGCAGATAATTTTGTTTGTTTTGAGTTTTTTTTCTCGATTTTAGTCAGTGCTTAGAAGGTTGAAGGTTCAAGACCTTGAGCCGGGACCTTTCTGTGTGGATTTTGCATCTCCCTGTGACTGTATGGGTTTTCTCCGGGCTCAAAAATATGCTGAGGTTAATTGGAGACTCTAAATTGCCCATAGATGGGAGTGTGTGAGGAAATGGTGTGTGTGCCTCACGATGTCTGTCTATTGTTATGTGAGAGTAACTTGTATGTATGTTGTTAATATTTAATGACTGAAAAGAAACACAGGTGACAAACAAATCGCATGTGTGAAAATTTGTGCCGGTCCATTCTTGTTATCTTGCAGGGTGCTGGCTGCACTGCCTTGGTCGTGGCTGTAGTGGCAAAGAAGCTGGAATTAACCAAAGCTGAAAAACATGTCCACAATTTTATGATGGACACCCAGTTAACAAAAAGAGTAAGTGTAACCAGTGCTCTCAGTTCTCTATTATTATTGAGTTATTTACTTTACTTATTTCACCTGTTTTTCTTTATTTGACCAGATTGTTTTCGGGTTTTGTTTTGTTTTGTACTTTTTGTACTTTAGGTGAAAAACACAGCTGCGAATGTTCTCAGGGAGACGTGGCTCATCTACAAGAACACCAAACTGGTGAGGAAGATGGACCATGCCAGAGTCAGGAAGCACCAGAGGAAATTTCTCCAAGCCATTCACCAGTAGGTACCGAGCCCTCAACGCTGAACCCCGCCACCCGTGTTGCGCTAACACCTTTTAATCCAGCAGCGTGTTCATTTCAACCTGAAATCTGAATTGTTTGACACCTGTAGCAAAAAAACATGCTTCTGTTACCAAGGATCCTGTGCTTGATGTTCATGTTTCAAATGACTTGACAAACTTTAAATTTCCACAGACGTTATGCGCTGACCTGACTCTGTTGTTGATTCTGCATCACAAAGAGCGGTAGAATATGCAAAGGAACTAGATTTATGTAAACTGTATTCATTGATACTTGAGAGGAGAGCTTGTAACATATTTATATTTAAACAGGCTTGGGATGGTTGGTATGAAAGAGACATTTCATCTGTGTAAAATGGCTTTTTCCTCTCTCTCATTATTGGGATCTGGAAAACTTGCCATGGGAATCCATAAAAATCTGTCTTATTTTATCGTGAAATATTCAAGTTAGAGAACAGAACTCACATCAGCGTGATATTGATCTTCATCTCGCCTTTTGCTGTCAGAACTGTTGTCTCGTGTCTCGTTCACTCGTGAGGCTGATGTACTCGTGAGGCTGACCCGAGGCCTAACACATTTGGGTTTCTACTTTTTCTACCAGCTGGTCAGACACTCACCTGTCAGCTATAGTCTCTTTAGCGGGTCCCCGAGGAAACTCAAAGTGCTACCCAACTCCAAAGCAGTATCGATTGTAGCCTCACCTCGCTCTTGTTTTTTCTTCAGCCTACAATGCTTACAAGCACACCTCTGCTCTGTGGCTTCTTTCAGTAACTGGCAAACCACCTCTGTATTAAAATAGGTAATTAGATGTGCAGTGATTCTGTGATTACGTAGTTGTATACTCAAGTCAAAATGTCTTGTTTCTATGTGTGTGTTGCTTTCTGTAGTTTTATGTATGTATATACGGGTCTTTGTGGTCCTCCTGTGTGCAACTTTGATTTTGCTCATGAATATTTTTAAACATACATTTATGTTTTGAAGGCATTAGGATGTTTAATTCCAAAGGTAGACAAAACACATAAATTGTCTGCTGCTGCAACCCACATCCAGATTCATGCCGTTGTAAAGGCATTTTTATTTATTTATTTTTTGTTTTGGTTGCTTTGTTGAGTCATTATGCCCTTGCTGTCATGTTCAGCCGATTTGCTGCAGTGATGACACGTTGTATCATGTCCACCTCCTGTTCTCTAGGACAGCCTAATCATGCAGATCCCTTGGAGCTAAATCTATAAAGAGCCAAATTTTAGAGGGGAAAAAAAGCCACATCCAGCTTTGCATGCAAGGACAACTTTCTCAAAGTGGTGTCAAGATCCTCCCATTACACTTCTATCTTACAGAGATTCTGTTTTGTTCCTGAGGCAGGCCTTATTTCTGCGAGTTTTAGGTATTTCCTGTAGCTTTTATGCAGGGTGTGATCCTAAACTTCAGCACCAAGATGGATATAGGTCAGTAAATGTAAAAAGTGAGAAGACCTGTTCAAATGCAGGGGTTTGGAATAGGCTCACAGCCTCTATCGGCCTGTCATTCACAACAGTAAACACATCACATCAGATATCGTTCTGTCTGTTTCCTCCAGTCCAAGCTGTGAGACAGTGCCCCATCAAGTCCCCATCAGTCACAGTAAAGGATGTGACATGGAAACAGTTGTTACTGCTTTGAGGCTCTGATTGCGTCACTGAATGTGGCTGACGTTAAATGGAAAGTTGCTTTAATTTACTGTATTTCTGATAACTGGGAGATGTGTAAAGAAAAAGGAAAAGGAAGCAAGCTACCATAGACAGACCATAGATTACAATAAAAGTGAGGAAAACATTTCTGACCGCCGCTCAGGGTTGAGATGAGGGTTACAGCAGCCAGACTTAAGCGAACAGATTTTTTTTTTCAACCATCTGAATATGTTTATCTGATGTTGTAATAATTCATTTGTCTACTTCATGTTTCCTTTTTTCCTGTTTGTGTCAACACAATGCAATAGAGCTCGAAAGTAAGTCTTCGCCTCACATGTAGATACAGACCTGTTGTGTGCATGCTAACGAGAGCTTGTCCTCGAACCCAATAATGTGACCTAAAAAATTACACTCCCTCATTTGATAAGTGAAATTCATGCCACACACACACACACACACACACACACACACACACACGCACACACACACACACACACAAAAACGTTGCCGCAAAGGATTTTCCTCACATTTTCCATTAAATCTTTTAGCATTTTGTGTTGCAAACCGCTTAAAAAAACAGCACAAACACTTTTTTTTGTTACTGAGTAGATTCATGCTGCACATTACCAATACACCTATAGATGCATATAAAGTGAATTTCAATTATCAGTGATGGAGGGTGTTTTTCTTTCCATTTCTGCATGGATGTGATGAGAATTTGATCTTTAATCAGAAAGCCACTGATTAAACCCAATCAACTGTGCTTTCACAGACCGAAGGATGACGACTAGAGCTCTAGAGGAGATAGACCTCTAAGCAGCACAAATATATAATTCATTATATACCCTACAAGTCCTTGTTATACAAGTTAGTGGTCACTCTCGTACAGATCAGGGCTTGGGGTCATCTTTCGGCGTGTGGAACCATTGTTACGCCTGTTACTACATTTGCAGCCACATTTCCTTCCATTTCCCTGTTGGATGACCCAAATAGAAAAATCCACTGTTATCATGGCTGGTAAACAGCATAATAACGGACGTGCAGCTTTCATGCATCTCTGTTCTGAGAGGATTTGATAATAGACACAGTTCAGGTCATTTTTGGACAGTGCATTTTGACCAACACAACAGGCATGATGTTGCACACGTGCAAACCGAAAGTCTCGCAGTGTGTTTAAAGGGGTGTAGCAGCTGTTGTCAAGCTGTTGTCCCTCGTACAAGGTTGACGTACGGGGGGGGGGGGGGGGCGCTCGTTAGCTCAGAGATCAGTGGATCGGAGAAACAGGAACGTGACCTGAGAGGAAGGTCAGGGTAAAAAGCCTCTGAGCAATCCCGACTGTACCCGAGAGGCTGCAACTGTGACCGACAGTGTGACGCTTTGTCAGTAGGGGGATGGAAAAAAAGAAAAAACACAAAGGCTGCCCGTCCTTTACCCCACCAGCCTGATTAGCATTTCCGAACACAATCAAGGTAAAAACAGAGGTCATGACAAACGAAAAGCAACTTGGTGGGGGTTAAAAATAAATAGTAATATGGTGCAGCACTAACTGAGATTGCCTTTTACAGATTTAGTGGGGTATTGAAAGGCTTAGCATAGCCGTTTTTCTCCTGATGAATAGCAAGCAGATTTAGAGTGCCCATTCAAAAGCAGAACTGCCCAGGAGGAAGTGATTGACTGAGGGAAAAGAGACACATAGAATTTGAAAAGACGGGGGCCATCATCCTGATCTTAATCTGCCCCACGCTTTTCGACCCCCATCTGGTCATCCAACTGTGAAATGCAAAATTCTAACAGGTCTTACATCAACCGGAAAGCCATTAAACATTAAATATCTATTATCTTTCACCACTGTGGATATACTACCTACCTTTTTTTCTTTCGTATTATCATAATAAAAGTGCTATTGTGCGATAGTATGCTGTTCTTGTGTGCAGAATCTGCTCTGTATGAAGCTGTTAAGACATCCTTCCTCGCCTGTAGTTTTCCTTTATTGACTCCTGTGGCACCCTCTGTTGGTCTAAATCTCATCCTCACTCCATGTCTGCCAGTCATCAGGAAACAGAGAAAAAATATCCCTGCACTGCATGAGAATGGGTGCATCTGGGCTAATTATAAGACACCCCTCCCCCCCAAGGACCCCTTGAATCCATTCTTGATCTTCATTGCTGTTTGCATTCGCACAAACTAATGATCACCTCACACATTGTGCATCAATGCCTCGGTTAGTTATGGAGGGTTTTATCTGAAAATATCGGCAAAGCTGCCATCATGATGTTATTCTGTAGAAGATAGAAGAGATAACAGGAGACGTGGAATATTTAGGCATGTTGTATGGAAAAGGCTCATTGGTTGATTAAAAAAAAAATGGAAAAAGAAGTAGGCTATATCGCAATGCATTTCATATGATAATTTTTAACCAGAAACATAATTTTCCATCCATGATTCAGAATGAGTAGGATCCCTTTAAGCAGCAAAATGTCTCAATTCTGATGTATTTCTGTGAATGTACTCCATCTGCCGCTGTTAACAGTTAAACATTAATCTCTATGATTCTATATTACAGTGTTTGATGTCTGGTTTTAAGTGACCAAATAAATCCAAAAGTTAAACAGAGAAATGATTTAAAAGAAGAACAAATCTTTAAAAGTAAAACAAAAATACTGCTGAATCATCAGTGTGTTTTCGGTGTATTTATAATCTGACGTGTCAAATAGATATTGGAGTTTGGATACAAGTCCTCCTCACTCCTGTAGTTGAGTTTTTGTGTGTTGGTTGAGTAGGAACGTACAGTAGAACTGGTTTCATTCTCCTCAGTGACTCCACTGTGGTTTCTTTTTTTTCACTTGCATGCAGCTCAACCAAACAGACTGACCCCTGCATTATCTACACATCCTGTGCATGTCCTAGGAGTGCTCTCTCTCTCCATGTGTATGCCTTGTGTGTGCACAACTTCAATGATACAACCTGTTAGCATTTATTTATTGGGTTCTGAATGGTCTTGTGTTCAGATTGAGAAGTGTTAAAATGGAGCAACGCAAGCTGAATGACCAAGCAAACTCACTAGTGGACCTTGCTAAGGTAAGCTAGACTTAACCAGTTCACTGCCACATTGCACATTAGGATAGAAAACTATCCTGACAAGTTTCTCTTCTTTTGTGTGATTGAATTTAATGCATGCTAGTTCACTCGCTGGATTATATAATCAAAGTCTACAGGTGTCAAATGAACAGACAGGCGTTAAAAAAATAATAAATAAATAAGGACTGTATGCATGATGATTCTGGTTGTCTGCACTCACTTGAGATTCTGAACTTTTTCCCATAATGACTTGCTTTTGTTTCACAGAGTAAATAACAATGCCCAGGACAGGTTCTCCTGAAAATTACTGAATGAGAGCAACAAGAAACCCATTTGTGCATCCAAACACCCCTCCCCAAGGGCTATTTCTCACTTTATGCATTCTGTGATGTTTGTCTCCAGATGCACTAAACAGAAGTTGACAAACCTTAGGGAAAGACCAGGCAGCGCGCCAGCCTGACGCAGCAGAAACAGTAACCTGGGAAGGGAGACACACTGTGATCTAATGATTCAGCCAGATGTAAAAAAAAAAAAAAAAAAAAAAAAAACAGAGAAAGAGAGGCAAAGGAGAAAGGGTGGTAAAAGTGCTTTGACATTCAAAAGTACGCCACAGTCAAAACTGGACTCTGGCCAACGTGTCATGAAAGGTATTCGTTAATATCGTCCAATCGCCTCGTGCTGTAAAACAGCAGTGAGAGTTGTGTCATTACTTAATGGCTCATGGCCAGTGTCATTCTGCTGGCTCTGTAATCACTGTCATAAAAGCATGGAGCCATAAGAGGGCAGTGTGTGGTTTCCTCATGCTCTCAGTAGGAAAGATTTAACTAAACAGAGATGAACATATCGTTGAAGGCTGCATCACCACTGCAGTGTAATGTAAGATTCTTCAGATCACAGCATTTTCTCTTAACTTAGCTTCCTCTTACCATCTCTTCTACAGTCTAGTAAAGGATATCTTTTATTTAATGTGCTTTAAGAAATGCAGGATTTGGTTGAATGTTTTTTTTTGTCCACAGCATTTCTCTTGCAAGAAAAACAGATGTCTTAGAACTGCTTTTTGAAGCAATCTCTGGCCACAATCTCTTTCTCAGTTCTGCTCTCATTCTCTTGGGATAATAGTGTCTATTTGTGTTTTATTATACAGCCAAAGTGGATCTATAATAACCATATACACTATATTTGTGCTCCATCGGTTTCATCCTCCATTTATGAGCCTTCTGCTGCAGTGCCACTCTGGAATCCTCCGCCTAAAGAGGCTCAGCATTGCACTTCTTAAAATCCCCTTAAACATGACTTTAACAACACCTGTTAGAAATGCTGTCGTAGCAATATATTCTATCACTGTTAATGTTATGTTCTCTTTATTTTTTTTGTATCTGTCTGCAATTTACAAATAATTATATTACAATAGTTATTGTTGATTATATTTATTCCCTCTTCGTTTACTATGTTTTTATGCATTTTTATGCTTTTTCTTGGTTTCTAGCATTTTATGTTATGTATGATGCACAGACTCTACATGCAGGCTGGTAACTCATTGCACTTGTCTGTTTGTGTGTGTGTGTGTGTGTGTGTGTGCGTGTGTGTGTGTGTGTGTGTGTGTGTGTGTGTGTGTGTGTGCGTGTGTGATATGATATAGTTCCTTGGTTACGTTCCTTGGTTTAAATTTAAGTTTTGATATCCCTGACAAGATATTGGTCTGTGTGCAGTTTAAGTAATAAAAATCACCTCAATATAGTTTTACATCTCCTCTCTAATAATAATGAGCCTCACCGCTGATTTGAAGGGTGGGCAGTGACCTTTTGACATCACAACTTCAAGGAATCCTTGATAGCTTGTTTCATGACATAGTTTTGGAGTAGAGCCTGTGTGCATTTCTCTGTGGATTGACTGTATTTATAGAACACCTATAGCTTCTTATAATTAAAAAGCAATTAAAAGTTCCCTTTGTATTCTGCTTAAAGATCAACATATAACAAGGAACCATGTATTAGATCAGTGTTGATGTAAGTAAAAGGATGAAATGCAACCCCAGTCTCCAGTGGCTGCTGGGTTGAGCTGTGTCAGCACTACTTTAGTCGTCACTAATTCACATAAACAACCTATCGCATTATTGCTGCCTCAAATCAGAAAAGGGCCTCTGCTGAGTTATTTACCTCAGAAACCAGCCTCCAGCAGCATCACACCCAGTCATCATTTGAATTTCCCAGTGGGATGTTGAATATTTTTGGTGACTTGAACCTCAGAAAAATAGTACAGTACGCTATATTTTAGATTAAAAGGTTTACAGGGATACAATTAATGCAAAACAGCACAAAACATAGAGCAGTCCTTTTCTGTCTCCTCACGGTCATAGGATAATGTACACTGGTCTGCATGGAAACATTCTTGCAAACTATTTAGACCTTGTAGACCACAGCTTTCACAGAAAAAATGCTAAGGTTTTAACTGTTTATCATAAAACAAAAAATGATAGACTCAAGTCAGGACTAAACCTGATACTGCTCTGACCATTTTTTATGTGGGATTACCTTGGAATATCCAAGAATGAAGTAAATAACTACTAAGTATTTTCACAAAAAAGGTTTCAATATGTTGAATTAAAGGCCCCAAAATGCAATGGGTCCACCAGACTCAGTAGGAACCCCTGTGTAACAAAAAAACAAAGACCCTTTAATGGTTAACGATAAAAGGGTTTACTGTTTCTAAAAAAAAAATTTGTTTCTTCTATCTCTCAACTGTATTTAAGTCTTTTATATATTTTGGACACAACATGCTGTCCATCAGAAATCAAATTGTAAATGTTAATCATGTTTCCTCTCCCTTTGTTCCAGACTCAGAACATCATGTACGACATGATATCGGACTTGAACGAGCGAGGTGAGGACATGGAGAAGCGGATCGCGCTGCTGGAGACGAAGCTGGAGACTCTGCTGAGTAACTTGCAGGCTCTGCCAGGACTCATCAGCCAGGTCATCAGCCAGCAGCACAGGGACTTCCTGGAGGTGCAGCTCCAGCCTTACGACAAACACAACCCCGAGCGCTCGCAGTCCGTGTCCCGGCGGCGGTCGTCCTCCACGGCGCCGCCTACCTCCTCCGAGAGCAGCTAGAGTCCAAGGGGAACGCCCCCGCTGAAGACTTTTGCCATCATATGGCCAAGTTGCATTTATCGTAAAGCCTTATGGTTTCAATAAGTATTATCCAAAATTCTGATGACAGAATCCAAGATACTTGGGGGACGGTGCGTTTTATTGGATAACTTCATGCTGTTGTTGTTGTTTTTTATTACCTCAAAAAAGATGTTGTTATCCTTGCTCTGGTGACATGACCACAAATATTGGCGCTTCCCTAAAAACTAAAAAGGCCCATCGATGGGGATAAGAACTCTTCTCCATCTCTATGCAGAGGTAGCCAGTTTTAGGTGGCATGGGTTACCAAGTGGGGAAACTATTGCACTAAAATAGTGCTTCTCACAGACTTTTGTGCTTCCGCCGGCCCGATTCAGTTGCCGCGTTTACTCAAAGCAACCTGAGAAAAACCACTGAGAAATCAGACGGGGAGCATGAAGAAAAGTGCTGTGTTGATGGACTGGAGTGAACCGACAGCAGAAGGAAGATGAAAATCACTCCTACACGCTGTCACTCAGAGATAACTTAAAAAGCTTGAACGAGGGAGAAAAAACATATATCTTTTAGGTTAGAAACAGCATCAACTATAGCAGTTTTCTTTTGCAGAGTGCCCCCCCTCCCCCATAGAATGACTATTTTTGGGGCGACGTTGCAAACAATTTAATCCTCTAGTCAAAAAATGAATGCATCAAAATCTGTACTTGCACTTACTTTTTAATCAATGCACTTCAAATGCTGACTGACGTATGATATAAAGATGCGTTGCTCATTAAAAAGAAGAACATTTAAGATGTTTGGGCATGGGTTTATTACTGTCAATTCTCAAGTTGTGGCTATAGTGTCAATGAATCAAGTCAAAGCCCTTTTTTGCTCCTGTTTTTCACAAGAATAATTAACTTAAAGGTCTACAGCGATGTATTCAGTGGTCACAAACTCAGTAATTATCCCTTGTCTTGCTGTGTCTCACCTCCTGTCCTTCTTTTTTTCCTTCCTGTTATTTATGCTTGCTGTCACCCAGCTGGGCAACAACAGATGCTGAAACAACCCGCTGAAACCGTATCTACCTTTTAAAAAGAAAAATGCCTATTTTTATATATTTTGATGAGGACAAGCACACCTCCTACAATTCAACACACAAACAAAGGGGATCTATAAAGCGACAGATTCAGCATATCTAGCATGTGGTTTAAGGTATCTTGGACTGGAGTTAAGATATATACAGTCTATAGGTTCTTTCCTGAACTTAATATAGACCGATTTTTAATAATTACATTATTCTTCAGATTGCATTTATTTTTTACAGCAGATGCATTAAACAACACTGTTGGCTGAGCTGGAAGGGCAGTAAGAGCAGAACTGGTAAATCTACCTTTAGTGGCTGGCATTTATTAGGTTTTAACATGTTAACATAAAAAAATCTAATCTATTTTAATTTGATTTACTACCCTCTTTGGCTTTTCATGCAGTGGTTCTCTATGTCAATTGTGAGAAAAGCCCTGATGTGGCCAGAACACTTTCTAACCATAAATATTCATGTGTGAACATTGTTGTTGATGCAGCCTTTGCGAGGTTCACGGAGTGTAGCATGGATCAGAAGAGATGTGGTGGCCACTTATCAAATCAACCAGCCCACCCACAAACCTATGAGGTTAACAAAATGACAGATGTTTTGTCCACAAACTTCAACAACATAGAAATCAATGAGAGATTATACTGTATGCGACTTAAACAATAAACAATTAAACAATAAAAATATACTATTTGACAGGCTTGCATCCTTTTTTTATTTACTGTGTGACCATTTTTATTATAGGACAACATAAAATGTGTGTTTGTGTGTGCCTGTGCATAAACAACTAAATCAATTCCATCAACATATTACTGAGAATTTTAATTTACTTAAATTTGTTGTGGAAACCTGCTTGAATTCTCCCTGATAGTGGAGCTAAATTAAAGGACGTATGGCTCAAATATGTACATTATAGGTACATTTAACCCCAGATGGTAACCTCAAGGCATCCTACTGTAGACTAGTGCAGGTTACACGTTCAGCCATTCATACATTAAATCGATAATTTATTGCAAGGTAAAACGAAAACAGCCACTGTTACAATAAATCCTCCCTTAGGTTATGATGTGCAGCTGTTGTTTTAGAGAGGTATCTTGATTCAATTTAATCATGATTTAGAAGGCTGTCATTGTGGTGGTGTTAAAATGTATTTGATTATCCTGAGAGGGGGGAACATCTTTCAAGTGGGGAGATAATGCAATATGTGTGAGTTGGGGGGAGTGGTCTATATAAATGATATATGCTGTAGAATGTGCATTGGTTGCACATGTTTTCTTACATGATTATTATCTTAAAAAAAGGTTGTATACTTTGATGAACATACTATATTTTTATCCAATATTAACCTCTTAGTAAAATCACAGTAACATTAAAATATGAACATGAGCAACAAAAAATAAATGAAACTTCTGTTGTATAATGTCAACATGCAGGGTCTCTATCATCCACCAGGGGGTACTGCATCACCCTCTCCACTCCTACTTCCCATGGCCTTGGGTGTTTCTAATATTTTGTCTATTCTAGTTTCATTATGTACAGAAGCATTATGATCCAAACCCATTCTGCACTGTCATGATTCTGCATAAAAATGGTCCTTGTCTTATAATATTTTATAGCCTATAACATTATTTGATTGTTACTGATGAATCATTGTGTAAATATAGAACTACTAGTCAAAAGAATGGGTAGTTAAAATACCTTTATACACAGTTAAGTACTCACAGTTAAATTTAGGTGTGGTTGGGCCACTACAAAGGATCACTAGATAAATCTAAAAGGTCAAGGAATAATTCATAACATAATGACATTGGTATTCAGTTACAAAGTCGTTTTTTCTCTAATTTGTATTGATTTTTGTAAAACACTGGGTAATTTGCCCTATATGAGGCTGAGAGCATTTTGCAATTCTGCTTTTTAGTGCTTTAGATATAAAGTTTATTAAAATAGAAATCAAATGGGGTGACAAGGTAGGGCAGTGGGTAGCACTGTTGCCTCACAGCAAGAAAGTAAAAAAAAATAGAGATTCTATAATAGGTGTGAGTGAAGAGTGAATCGTGTGTGTGTGTGTGTGTGTGTGTGTGTGTGTGTGTGTGTGTGTGTGTGTGTGTGTGTGTGTGTGTGTGTGTGTGTGTGTGTGTGTGTGTGTGTGTGTGTGTGTGCCCCATGATAGGCTGGCAACAATCTGGGGCATATCCCTGGCCGTCCCCTGTAATGGGCTGGGATTGGCTCCAGCAGACCCTAATGAGGAGTATAGAAAATGATTGACATATCTCTTGATATCTCTTTGGGGCAAAGGCTATAATTGGAAACATCAAAAACTAAAAAATCAGGGGTCCAGATACACTATCTCACTGTTTAACAAAATATTCTATATGATATGTTTTTGTATTGAAAACCTTAATTTAATAAGTAACTTAAAATATAAATAAATGCACTTCTTATACTTCCACTATTATAAGTATAAAGAGTATAAAATGGAAATATATGTATGGAAAGTATAGCAAAAAATCCTTTAAGACTGTAAGTAAATACATTAATCGAATCGAATAAATGCACTTACCGGTATGTACTAGAACTACCACACACCCACCCTTTATTCATCATTTTCATCCTGCGAACCAACAAATTGAGCAAATTTGTCCTGGCCACGTCTCGCTCCCGCTCATAGACTGTATATAGCTCCCGCTACGCACAGATGTTGTTATCGCGAGATTTATTGCGAAGCAGCGCGCAGGCGGCATTTTGCTGTAGATGTAGCCGTATCCTAGCCTGCTAGCCTGTAGCCTAGAGACGGTAGACCTGACTGTGTGCATGCTAGAGCGTCTAACTATCCTTATTCCCATGTAAAATCTCTCCAACGCCGTAAACTCTCGTCGATTGTACACCAGAATCTCCGCCATCATGAGTATACTCGCCAAAATATCGGAGATTGAAAATGAGGTAAGTTTGAAGTAGAAATATGGCCGATTCAATGAATCACGTTTTTGCTTAGTCTTAGCTGTCAATGCTAGCAACTATTAGCTTAGCTCTCACATATGAGCCCTCGTTTTGTGGTATTATTGTTTCTCCTCCACAGAATCTTTACGTGTTTATTTGGCTTAGAAATTGTTATGAATGAAATAGTATAATGTTGCTTTCCCCTGAGACAGCAGCATTACAAATAACTTTAAGATTACAGCTAGCGACTTCATGTATTAATATGACTTGTTGGCAACAAACTCAGAACAAAATTACTGAAATATAAAAGAGGCAACATGTTTTTTGTACTTGTCAGATACTTTCCTTACTATAAATAGGATAATAAGCATGTTATTAAATTAAGGGGCCCTGATTCTGAGAAAAACAACATTTCATTCATATGGTGGTTTATTCATTGATTTGGGCATTTAATTATGTGTGTGTGGGGGGGGGGGAGGTCTTAAAATCTAGAAATTAGAATTGAACCCTTCTGGATTAACAGTAACCAGTTATTTTACCACAGCAATTAATCAAGTAGTTGCTAACTATTAGAATAATTACCAACTCTTTTGATGAGCAATTAATCTTTGAGCAAATAAAGATTATTAAGTGTTAACTTCAATTGACAGGACTTATCATTCCTGTTCTTTTCTCTCTTTTTATCTTTCAATCTTCAGCTTCTTTTAGTCTTTGTGGTAATACTGGATCGGTCCAGCTGGGAAAAAGAAAAAACATCCTCAGCTGAGCTTCAGATAATCTTCAGGGGTCAAATCCGTCACATTTTCATTCAATCTGAGCAGAGTAGGAAAGTCCACCGCTTCTCAGCGTCTTCCAATGAATTCATTTCTTATTACAATTGGAGTCAGCTTCATTTGCCAATTATATCTGCATGAAAGAAAGAATTTGCCTTAGTTTTTTCTTTGCTCTATAGAAACAGACAATAAATATTGCAAAAAATATGCTGCAGTGGCTCTCATTAAATACTATATATATATATATATATATATATATATATATATATATAGTGAGTCTTGCATAAAAAATCTTTTTTATGCAAGACTCAGGTTTAGTCATAAATACCAACAGCTTCTTTTGTGTGATGCAAGATTTTGTCTTTATTGACATGTTTCCTATTCTATTCTCCTGCTGTGTAATCTTCCCAGTTCTGTCTGACTGCAAACAGTGAAAACTGACAGTAACGCTTTATTTTACTGGTCCTTTAATTTTATACAAAGTCGTTTGCAGGTATTTTAACAGCTCATTTATTCCATAGTTTTCATGAAAAGAACAAGAGTGAAACCTCATGCTGCTGTCTTTCAATTCTAGATGGCCAGAACACAGAGGAACAAGGCCACAGCACACCACTTGGGGCTGCTCAAGGCACGTCTGGCAAAACTCAGGAGGGAACTCATCACACCAAAGGGAGGCAGCGGTGGCGGACCAGGAGAAGGTTAAAAAAATAATCTTTCCTTTGTGTTATTCCAAAGATGCATTTGTTTTCCACAGTGGATATTTGGTTTGATTTGTGTCTTTTCTCGTTTCCCAGGTTTTGATGTAGCAAAAACCGGTGATGCCCGTGTAGGTTTTGTTGGTTTTCCTTCAGTGGGAAAGTCTACGCTGCTGAGTAACCTTGCAGGCGTGTACTCTGAGGTCGCAGCCTATGAGTTTACCACTCTTACAACGGTACCTGGAGTCATTCGCTACAAAGGTGCAAAAATCCAGGTACAGGCATTTCTTTTTTTCAGTACCTGCAAAAGTGTTTTCAGTTAATTTTTTTCTCTTGATTGCTTATTTTGCTTTTTTTTTTCCTGTCAGCTCCTGGATCTCCCAGGAATCATTGAGGGTGCCAAGGATGGCAAAGGCAGAGGTAGACAGGTTATTGCAGGTAATTTTGGTATTTGAAGATTTCTGTTTGGATCTTAACTTCATTGGCAAAGTAAAATTATAATACCAGTAAATTTTTGTTTTTCCACTAGTATTAACATCTGCGTTTGGGCTGCCCAATTATGGAAAAAAAAATCATTATCATTATGATTATTTTTGGTCAATATTGAAATCATGATTATTTAAACAATTATTTTTTTTTTTGACTTGGTGTTTTTTTGTGACGTGTTGCCACATAGATTTTTACCTGTATAGCAAATATTGCATGTTATGTTGCTTCTGTTGCTCATTCTTCAAACCCAAAGTGTTCCAGATAAGAGAACTTTTCCGACATACTGTCCTTCCTCTGATATTTAACTCAGGCTCTCTCATTTTCACTCGCATTCTCTCTTTCAAAAATTGTGTAAAGAAAAATGTCAAAAATTGTTTCAATTCGATTATGAGTTTGAAAATCATTTGACAATCAAATCTAAATTCAAATAATTGCACATCCTTAATCTGAGTCAACAAAGGGTTTGCCTCTCATTGTTTTTTGTCATTTTTATTTCTTGATTTCTTCTTAAAGTGTTAGTTTTTTCATCAAAAAGACAGCTCTCTTTCTGTAAGGGAACTCTTGATATACTATTTAAGTATTCAGAGCTAATATTTTACCAAGCAGAAAATACTGTGACAATGCATTTAAACATGTTTTACCCTTAAAAGGTGGTAGAAAAACAAAGCATCATAAGTTATTCTTATGAAATGACACTGAAATGATTCCATACTGTATCCAGCATGAAAATGGCATGGCTCCTTCATCCACTCTATTTCTGTCTGCTTCTCCCTCCCTCCTCTCCTTTAGTTGCTCGAACCTGCAACCTAATCCTGATAGTGCTCGATGTGCTGAAGCCTCTTCTTCACAAGAAGCTAATAGAACATGAGCTGGAGGGCTTCGGCATCAGGCTCAACAAGAAACCACCCAACATTGGCTACAAGAAGAAGGACAAAGGAGGCATCAACTTCACAGCTACAGTATGTCTCACGCAGCATGATGCAATTTAAAAACAGAGATGCAAAGGTCTTGCAATTTTCTAAATAAATAATCTAATACTGAGATTTTAGTCTTAGTGGTAGTGATGGTGTTATACAATACTGGTTGTCTGCTTGTTGTTCAACCTATTGATGAGCTTGAAAAGTGAGATTATTTCAAGAACTCTTCAAAGGTAGATAGTCAATTAGGTTCAAGGTTACTTTATTTGCCATTTGTGCATAAACCAGCAATCAAAATACATTGGAATCTAAGTCAGCCAATAAAAGAGTAGAAAATAGAATATAGTAAATAAAAGGAAAATACACAAAGTAGTAATAGTACCGTATTTTCCGGACTATAAGTCGCTCTGGAGTACAAGTCGCATCAGCCATAAAATGCATAATAAAGAAGAAAAAAACATATATAAGTTGCACTGGAGTATAAGTCGCATTTTTGGGGAAATTTATGTTGTGAAGCAGAGGTAATTAGGGGGCAATTTATTGTTTATCCAGTCGGTGCCGCTGTGTGATCATTGTGGCCGGCAAGGTTTACTGAAGAAGAGGGAAGTTTCCCCACATGCGTGAGTTGTTGTTCTCCCCGGGACTGGAAGGAATCAATTGTTTTTGTCTATCTCGATAAAAAATGAAACTCAACATCTCCTTTGTTTTGACAAGTTATCACAATTTATTTGATAAAATCCAAAACCAAGAACAGACGTGTCATTTAAAATTTAAATGACGAATAATTCAAAATAAAAATTGAATAGAGGCAACAACAGGCTGAACGGTATGCTGATGTTACATAACACAACTGAGAATGTGACTAGTATGTTAACACAACCTATTAAGAGTTATTCCGATAACTATAGCATCAATAACATGCTAAGAAGTTTACCAAAACCATCCGTGTCACTCCAAATATCCTGTAACTAAAATCCAATGAAATCTTCATCCTCAGTGTCACTTTTCATCAACTCTTAACTCCGGAGGTAGAAGACGTGGCGCTTCTTCTACGTCGCTGTCGTCAGACGTCATATTTTACTACTTGCAGCTTGTAATCTGCAGAATATGATTTTCTTTTCGGTGCCGTTTTTGTTAAGCCCTTCTCAGTTGTTTATAAAAGGTACCGCCAATGTTGAAATTATCAACACAAGCCTAGAGCGGTTTCGTGTGAAAATAACATATGAAATGATATACCAGTAATAATGTGTTAATAATTTTACACATAAGTCGCCCCGGAGTATAAGTCGCACCCCCGGACAAACTATGAAAAAAAACGTGACTTATAGTCCGGAAAATACGGTAGTAGTAAATACACAGAATAGTTATTAAATAAAAAACACAATTACCCTGTATTAGAGACTAATCATGTATTTAACCATAGCTCCTGTATGCACAGATGATTTTAAGTATTCCACCACATGGCATCTAGATTACACAAGAAGATCTTTTTTTTTTTTTTTTAAGCTATGTCCCTTAATACTGACATGCAGGATTTTTTTTTTGTCATGGATATCTGGGTTAGTTGAGATTGTCAGTGCATTTGTTGGTCCTGCAAATAGTGTATCTGATCTCCCTGGCAACAAACCCTGAAACACTTTTCAATGTTGCCCTCTGGTGAATTAACATGAGACTACACTTCACTAGTCTTCTCTGACACATCTATTCTTCAGTCCTGCAAAATATCTGCATGTCTTTGGTCAATTTGGAAGTCAATAAATATCTTGGTTACCATTGTGTCTGTTATTTTACTGATGTGTTTTCTTTATTCTGTAAATAAAGCCTGATGGAAGTCATTCAATGTGTTTATTATTTCTCACTGTATTGATTTACATCACGCCTGTCTTTGTCGTTCTCTCTGTCTCAATTAGTGTGCTCAGAGTGAGCTGGACAGTGACACTGTGAAGACCATTCTGGCCGAGTACAAGATCCACAATGCCGACATCACTCTGCGCAGTGACTGCACGGCCGATGACCTCATTGATGTGGTGGAAGGAAACCGGTGAGCTGCTGAAGTGCCAGAAACGGGTGCCTGCCTTAGTCATTCCCAGTGGGTGTGGCCAGCTGGAATCTGAAACTCCACATCAGTTCCCTACATACTGACGCAGATGCGTTTGAAAACACTGTTCTTGTGTTGTTCAGACAGGCTTGCACACATGCTTGCATTTTTAGACCATTTTAGATGTGTAATGCAAAGTTCTATCTCTAACCCTAACCTACTCCTCCTCAATGGAAATAAAAGATAAAGGCAAGACAGGTTTATTTGTATAGCACATTTCAAAAACAAAGTAACTCAAAGTGTTTTACATAAAACACTAAAAGCATCAAGATACAATATACAGTTGATTAAATGGGGGGAAAAGGTCACAAATGTAAAATTAAAACAACAAAAAAGCTCAAAAACAGTGTTTAATTGTCTGATATGGTTCACATAGGATTGGGACATGCGTTCAAAATGATCTTTCTGAACAATTTCATTAAAATTATTTAATTTTTAACCATGCTCTTTTATTTACAAGGACAAATTAGATTTGGTTTGTATACGTATCTGACAACGTAAGCCTCAATGTTCTTGTATGCATCTTATCAGGTGCTACCAGTAAATCCAGTAAAAGGTTGAACAGCTGGGGATTGTTGTCTTTTCATCACAAGGGTGTGAATTCAATCACTCGATGGTTGCAGATCATTCATTAGTTTCATCCTCGGCAGCCACTGACAGTCTCTTCTCAACTTTAGGGTCTACATCCCATGCATTTACGTGCTCAATAAAATTGACCAGATCTCCATCGAGGAGCTTGATATTATCTACAAGGTGCCCCACACCGTGCCCATCTCAGCTCACCACCGCTGGAACTTCGATGACCTGCTGGAGAGGATGTGGGACTACCTGCAGCTTGTGCGCATGTAAGAGTCATTTATACATTCGCCCAGAAAGTGGTGAATAGTGGCTTAAAGGGGGGCAGACACGGATGTGAATGCTGCAGAACAAGGAGATTATTTTAAATTTGTAATTTTTGTTCAAACTGGAAAATTTGATTGAAATGATATATTTTATTCGTAGCTACACCAAACCCAAAGGCCAGCTTCCCGATTACACGTCTCCCGTTGTCCTCCCCGAGGATCACACCTCAGTCGAGGATTTCTGTCTAAAGATTCACAAAAACCTCATCAAAGAATTGAAGTAGTAAGTAATGTGTATTTGGTTTTCACTTTTTGAAAGTCGTTTTGTCTTGATGCACCAATTTGATCATGTGTGTAATCTTGTACGTGACCTGCAAGAGAAGTCTCTTTCTTATCATTTTATTGTCTTTCTTGCATACAAATAATGTTTATTTCAATCTCTTTACATCAGGATTCTACATTTTCATGCATATAACTTGGAGAAATTAACCCATTGTTAAATGTTTGTTAGTTGTGTGTTATCTATATCTATATAACTGTAGTTTATATACAAAACATCCCAAAATATGTTTTGAGGTGCATAATACCATTTTTTATCATTTAGGATAAAAAAAATGTTTTATTTTGGAGTTTTTTCCATTTATTTCATTCTGTTTCCAGCTTTTATTTAAAGACATTGGTAGTCTACCTTAAACCAGAAATGCAAGTGTTGAACAAACGGTTTTAAAAAAATCAGTTCAGTCACAGCCATTGCCCTCTTTTATGAAAAGGTACACCAGATATCGCATTAGTCTGGATTAGGATCTGAGATAATGTGTTGCACCACCATCTCGAAATGGGAAAGCCAAGATCGTCAATCAGTCAGTATGTTGCTGCTGCTGAGCATTATCTATCCTCTAGGGAATGAATGGGTCAAACAGTGACATCCACCATTGGAGAGCCTTTGTCTTACTGTCCTGTAGGTTGCTTTATAGTGCAGAAGCATTGCTGTACTGTAGAAAGAATAGATCATTTTTCCTTGTGAGAGCTCCATCATCTTGATTTAAAAAAAACTGAAAGTTGCATCCTTGAAATAATCCCTCATGAACAATAATTTTCCTCTTCTTTCAGTGCTCTTGTGTGGGGAGCATCTGTGAAACACAACCCTCAAAAGGTGGGCAAGGACCATGTGATGACTGATGAAGATGTTATCCAGCTGGTGAAGAAGTAAAAAGGAGTCACTGCATGATCCTCAGTTTAAAAAAAAAAGTCTTTTGTGCAGTTGCTCTGTTAATTGCCAAACATATCCTTCAGAGCATCTGAGTTATAAGGTTCCCTGCTTTTTGCTTTATTTAAAAATTACCATGACATGAATGTAAGCATCACACCTAAAAGAATAGTACTTAACATCATGAATATTTCATATAGAATATTGGTTAAGGCTTGCATTAAAATCTTTTAAAGTCTGTACAATAAAAAATGTAAAGGAAATATTGCTGTTTCTTCTGCAACCTCTTTATCTTGTTTTATTTCAACATTTCACATGCACATATTTTCTCTATTTAAATGAAGAGTTAATGTGCTACACACTCTTTGAGAAAGTGTCACAGAATTGTTGCACCATTGAATCCCTGTTGCTCCATTACAATTCATTTTTTCTCCTTAGAAATGATAGCACAAAGCAACAGCATTGCTGCAACTTATTTCAGTCTGCCTCAGAGGGAAAAGTCTCATTTGAAAGCCCTGTCCAGCTAAGTGATTTATGTGACATTGATGAAGAAGGCAGTTATTCAGGCTGGTGGCCCACCCCCTCTCTCTGCTAGGGACAGCCACTCAGGTTAATCAGTTCATTCACTCAGACACAGTTTGGGGACATCATACACCAGCTGTGCACAAGTAACAAGAAGGTAGAGTGAAATAAAGAGCTGGGAGCACTCCTGGCTCACTTTATCTAATGTCGATATGTTGCAACCGGCATGGAGTGTGGCGGCCATTTTGTGTCTGCACAAACCAATTCCAACTAGTGCGTACAGAGGATGGCGCTAATGTATCTAGGAATAGTTAATAATAAAATAATAAAGACTAAATTCTATCAAACCAATAAAAACAAATCTGAAACAGAATTCAGCTTAACATGCTTGTTTCATAGCATATTTGCTACACAGGAGGTGGTACTGGCCTCATTACATTTTGCTTTGCTGGGTTAAATAAACTGACCCTTACATTTCATTGAATATATTTAATATGTACACACAAGAAAAGGCGTGTAAGATATACCATGTAGCCTCGAAGCAATGCAATATATCCAGTTTACATTATTGTAACTATTGCAATCATGTTTATCTGCATCTAGTGGAAAAAAATCCTTTATGTAAGTGCAGATCCCTCATTAAATAAATCTGTTCTGTTTGGTCATTGAGTAAAACCACAAAAGCCTACAATAAATAAGAATCCATTTACATATTTCTATGGAATTTTCCATTGCTTAGTGGTTCTACTGGGTCAGAATTAAACAATGTTAGATGTTCGACAAGTAGTTTAAGAGTCAAGCCGAAGGATGCGTAACAAGCCAGTGTATCCTAGATCCTAGATCCTGGTCTTAAAATGAGCATATGCAATGTTACAGATGCTCTATGGAGTATATTTTCTGGTGTAGAGTACAGTTCTTTCTGATGGAAAAGCTGCAGTTGTTGAGGGTTTTGCATGCCTGTCCAGCAGCAGCAGGATCAACCCTCCTCAGACACCGCCTCTTCCCCTCCCCACCTTTTCCCCTGTAAATTATAGCAGCACTTTAGCTAATGAAAGAGTTGAGGACCGGGCACTAATAAAAGCCATTAAGTGAATAAAGCACTTCCCCCTCTAACAAAATTAAAGAATCTACCCATTTGGAGAGGGAGGACTCTGTATTAATATTTATGAAATGCGGAATTGGAGAGCCCCCCTCCCGTCCCCCCTTGCTCCAAACTCCCCAACTCACGTCCAATCCGAGCCTGACCAAGTCCTCCTTGCCAGTGCACCTATCCCAAGAGAACATCACCAACCCCTCCTAGCTTGAAGGAGGGGCAGGAGATGGGGACTTGAAGGGTGCTGAGGACGCAGACAGGACAGTCTGTCTCCAGCAGAGCAAGCTGGAAGACCACAAGATACGGCTCTGAGCGCCCAACTCGCCTCCAAGTCCTCTTCGACCTGCCTGCACCAGCGCTAGGCATCGATTTTGGCCCCAGTGGATGGAAAAGGTGGGTTTCTTGGAAAAGAGCATATGTTTAGAAGTTACTTTCCAAAGTTATGACTTTGTCTTATATTTGCAGAGTTATATAGATTGTTGGGTTGGTCAATGTAACCCATAACGATCTATGGAATATTTGGTGTAATTATTTTCTTTTTTTTTTGCTTTAAATCAGTCCACCAATGAATGATAAGAAAATTCAGTTGAAATTTAGTTAGTTAGATTCTGAGATTCATGCAAAGACATTGAACGGCAACTCCTGATTGCAGTGGTCGAAGACGCAAAAAAATAAGGTAAGGATGCATAATTCTGTATCACAATCATCCATGTATTAAAAAAAAAACATCAAACCATCCCATCAACCTTTAAAACATCCTCATTTTTGTGAGGTCTGTTTCACCCCCACAACTCACTATTCTCACCCGTAGTCTCACCCACAGTTTTCCCGTACCATTTGGTCGGCAGGTTTCTCTATATGCATCATGGTGTAATTTCATCACACAAAGTGGTACGGTTTGCCAGAGTTTAAGTTGATTATCTCACTCGTTTTAGTAAAATGTCCCAGGGGAGCTGAAAAAAAGGCACAAGAGAAGGTAACGAGATTGTCAAAACCTTTAAGAGAAGCAGCTTTCTTAGTCTTGATGCTATCAAGAGTCTTGACATTGTAGTGGGTGACCGCTAAAATGGTTAGGACTAAAAAAAAAAAGAAAAAAACGTCAGGATCGATTGTATCTTTACTCTGAGGAGATGGAAGCCGTCCTCAGATGGACTCAAAAGGTTCTGTTGCTCTATCAACCTATAGTCCATTGGTGTCTTTGACCGCCAAGACTTATTTTTTAGCAAAATTTCAGCCAGACTCAATGGTAAGTTTTTTAGTTTTTTTTAACAAGGTCAACAAGGATTTACCCAAGCTATGTTTCCATTGGTCAGTTGAAGAATGCGCAACAGACCGATAGAGAAACAAATTTGATTAAGCTGTCATTCTCCAAGGCCTGATGTAAATCTTTTCTCCAAAAAATTTTTGAATATTTGAAAATGCTGATAGAAATTTTAGATTTTTTTTCTTTTCATTTTTTGTCTGGTAGAGTAGGGCACAAAGGACGTAGGGTGGGGTTTGACGCAGTTTGTGCGCAGGAAGGGTGTCGCCCTATTTTTACCGCAGTAAGTGTAATCTATGACTAATCTTTTTTTTTTTTTTTTTACTATTCTGCAGATGTTCTTAACTGTATTTTTTTAATCTTTGTTTTAAACCAATGGCTCATTTTCCACCATTTCCTCAAAACCTTTGGACTTTTGGAGTCGCAGATGCCAACTTGCAGGACTGTCCTTCAACTGCAAAGACACAGAAAATACTTTGATTCTGTATTTTATCTATATTTTTGCTCTTAGTTTCTCCAACCACACACACCTAGGATGAGTTTTCCATGTCTGATGAACGCGATAAGATGTATTCTATTTTAATAGTTTTCTCTTCCACATTTTACATCTAAAAAACCAAATGCCCAGGGGACCCCTGTGATCTGTGTTTGAGGTTTTTTGTCTTTGCCCAGGACCCCATTGTGCTTGATCTAACCATGCAGTGTGTCTTCTGTTCATGGTTGTGCCAAGCACCTTGGAGGCTTGCGAGCACTATCAGCATTCTATCGTTATCAATCCAATGGCAGAACTCCTTTAGAGATTGAGAAAACTTGGTTTCTCAAATTCACTTGTTTGATTGACATTTTTATTTTCATGCATGTTCTTTAATTTTATGAGGCATATGACCATTGCTGTGGCTTATAATAAATATCTAAACATCCTGTGTGTTTTACTGAGAAAACAGTTTTTTTTATTTTGAATGAAGGGCAAAGATGTGTTAAAAAAAGAAAAGAAATGTGAGAGTGTGGGGTTCAAAGGGTTTATAGGACTAATATGAACAATATAGACTTTTTCTACAAGCTTGGTTCCACTACGGCAGATTTGTAGAAACAATCAATTACAGTAAGTGCTCAGTGGCTTTTAACTATAGCCAGTAATTGCAGCCAGTAGAGGTCATGTCATATATTAAAACAATGTGCATGCTGTTTGGACTGCAGACACGTCACTGATCTGTAAATCAGCCCCATGAGACATTGCGCAACTCCTTGGACATACAAGCAGACAGAGCATTTATCATGTACTTGAAAAGATGATAAAATTATATTACTCTGAATTTAGTCTCTGCTGTCCAATAAGTCACATCCCAACAAGTGCATTTAACCAATAAATTTTAAGTGTATGAACCAGACTCCTGCTTTCTTTATCACTCATCTTTTAATGAATTCGCTCTTTACTAGGCTTGCAGACATTCAATGACAATGTACACAACCCAATATTGCTGCAAGACTTTGGGGTTTGAACCACTGTCATAAAGACCATTACAGCGATAAATTATACTGATGTCTCCTTATGAGTCAATGTGCTCTATCCTGGAGAAACAGGTATATGCATTTATCATAGCCTACATATTCCAGGAAAGATACACCCTCCTTTATTTTGGAAATTTAATTTTGGCAACAGTATGTGACAGAATTAAAATGACAGATATTGTCATTCCTTAATATTTATTTGATCAAAATGCACTTGTACCATCAAATTCCTCGGGTGTAGCCTTACTAAATGCAGTTTTATATGTTTTTATGAATAAAACATTTTTTAACCAAAAAAAGGACAACATATTTCTTTTCATTGCACACATGACTTAAAGCACAGTGTTGCTATTATTAACAGTGGCTTTGTTCTAAATGTCCCACTAAGTCATGAAAGTGTGACAGTGAACCAGGACCATGAAACAAAACCGCTTGACGGAATTTAGCCATAATTCATTGTATTATTTATATCTGTTCTTGTCCAAGCTGATATGAGTTAAGCATGCGGTCCACTCAATAGCCCACAGAGTCTCTGCGCAGTCTGTCCCTGACCTCATGCCAGACAGAGAATATAGGGTTTACAGATTATCCCATTAGACTGGGCTACAGCTACAGCTGAGTGAGTAATCAGACACGCACACACCTAGGGTGAGAACCTACAGTGCTCGTTAACCAAAGCCTGAGTGATCGAGCATAATTCTTTTTAATAGTCTATTAAATAAGAAACCGTTACCAGTGTTTATATTACAAGTGTGTATTTCTTGTGATAATGACGAAAACAGAATACATTTCACAAACATACATACGTAGCGTGGTGCTCTGTCGAGCCGTTCAGTGAACTACTTTCCTCTAAGTGGGTGCGAGCCGTTCATTGATCCGCTTCCCTGTTAGTGGGTGCGAACCGTTCACTGATCCGCTTCCCTGTTAGTGGGTGCGAGCCGTTCACTGAACCACTTGCCCGTACGTCTGAGCCAGAACGGCTTCCCGTGAAATAGTTCTGAACGAATCCACTGAATGACTTTAAGGGGAAGCCGTTCAGTGTACGGTTCGTTCTTGTACTGTCGGTGTATGTGATATGATATGATATGATATAGCTTTTTAAAACTCAGACATTTTACAGTAAAGGTTGGTTAAAAACAATAAATAACAACTCAAAGTCACTTTACATTAAAAGCTAGTTAAAACAAGAAATAAGAACAATAATACTGATATTATTATTAATAATAATAACTATTGTTATAATTATTACCCTTATTAAAATAACCAATGAATCAGAAATCATTTTTGTTTCATTTTTATTTTTATTATTGAATAGGAAACACACACCAGCACACATGCACACATATACGCATACACACACGCTCTCCGCACCCCCCCCCCCCCCCCCCTAATGAATATGTACATTAAATTATTGTCTTTTTTATTACAGGTTGTCTTTCTTTGTCCGTTTGTGTATTATTTTTTGTTAGTAGAGTTACTAGTAGATATAAGGATCAAACAGGAAGTGGAGATATATCTTAATTCCTGTATATTCTGCTTTGAAGGCGACAGGATAACGTCCGACTTCACTGCAGTTTGTCTTTCCAGCCGAGGCGCACATAGGGAGGCGCAGTTCATCCCGAACGAGCCTATTATGATTCGTCTTCACGCTTGATGATTGCAGAGCAGCGGCGGCGCCACTAGAGGGCGCCAGGGGTACTAGTGTCCATTTCCTGATTCAGCCTGAGAGCGGCTCTGATTGGAGAAAAGGCGTCATGTAATTCAAAACGTCCGTAAAGGTAAATACTGCAGTCGGTATCATTAAGGATTTATAAAGCAGTTCTCCGTAAAGACACTGCACTTCAAGGCTGGATTATAATACTTATGAAAGCACGTAAAAGCACGTAAAACCGCGAACAAATTTTGTTGATTTTTGTGATGTTCAACTTACAATACAAGGAAGGAAAATGGAAAATATACACCAATACACTAAGTAGTAATGTTTGTTGATGATTTTCTTTTGATTTTAATTATAAAAAAATTAAAATAAAATATATCTTTCATGTTTGGATACTTTACTCTGTGTTTATCTTATTTTTTGTGTTTTATTTTATCTTGTATTTTACTGTGCTTTGTACAGCACCTTATAATTGTGTTTTGAAAGCTGCTATATAAGTACAATTAATTATAATTATTTCAGACTGTAAATCCAGGCCACCGTAATGTGTATTCCCCCTATAACTTAAGAAGTTCACTATATTCATCAATGTTATTAGATTTGATCTGATATAATAACAAATAAAACATAACATGATAGAGCCCTCATTTATTCATTAATTGGGGTGGGGATACACTTCATCAACCTGAATATAGAGTCTGAAATAATATCTCCCTATAAGTTTGGTTAGAAAAGAGAACTAGAAAGAAGAAAACTACTACATATTAACCCACATTATCAGACTTGATCTGACCTGATACAGTCATGCTCAAAATAATAGCAGTCCAATGTGACTGACCAGTTTAATCACTGCTATTTTTCTGAACACACCCCTTGCAACTAATTGCCCAATTGCACAGCCTTAAAAACATGTATATCATGAATGCTGGGTCTCGTTGGTTTTCTGAGAATCTATTGGTACATTGTTTGCCATGTAGCATTACAAAATATAATTTAAAACATGGATTAATCTGGTTAGTCACATTGGACTGCTATTATTTTGAACACTACTGTACATGTACAGTAAAACACAACATGATAGAACCTAGTCTGTTTATTAATCGTGGGATACACATTTTGTCATCCTGGTCATTCATTCTGATTCATTCAGCACCACCTTTTTGTATTATAGTAATTAAAGAAAGACCAAACATACCAGTAGTTTCTGTAGACCCGTCTCCCTGTTTTGTCATATTGGGATGACCCAACTTAAATTGTTTCCCCCCCAGTAAAGAAAAAAACACCACCACACAACTGCAAACACAGAGGTACACAAGACGTACATGAAGATCTCTTTATTTAATTCATTTCACTCTTCCATTTCAGTCATTCTTAAAATCACAAGGTTATATGAACTCCACCTCGATTTTCTACACATTAATTCAGTTCCTAATGTAAATCAATGTGGTAGCTAATCATGACAAATGTTATACTGTCTGCAGCAGGGAAAAACAATATGTGACAACTCTTTCAGACAACTACAGGTGGCACACAGGTGTCCACAAATGACAAAACCAGTAAAATGTTACATTCACAGGCTGAACGTTAGCAAACATCTTATGTTTACAGGGTTATCTCTTTTTTAGCTGCTTGTCCAGACAAAAGGTCAAAAAAGTAGCTCATTTTCTCCATCATATCAGTTATATCTCATATCATGCACTGCCATTTTTTAAAATTATATATCAGGAAATAATTCACTACAGAAAAGGGTTATACATATTTGACACAGTGGGAAAATACAAAAACCCAATACTGAATACAGATAGGATTTCCTCAACAGTGAACGGTAGCTTGAAAGTCACTGTTCTTTTCACACCAAAACTGACCATCACATTGACTTTTGGATACAAGATGAGATGTTTTTAAACAATTAGATTTTGAGATTTGCGCCAGATATTCAGGCTGTAAACAGTGTACTTTATTATTCATAGGCAATGTTTTATTCCACAGCATGTCATGCTCTTTGTACATTCATAACAACTCCAGTGTGAACCATTCGGTACAAACAACATAGATTTTGGAAGGATGAGGTCAATGGAGTTTCAGTAGGACTAACATGACAAAAAAAAGCAGAGCATCACATTTGCAGAAGAGAAACATTACAGAGCTCATCATACTTAAAGAACAAAGGATTTTTCAATTCTTCGGCTATGGTTTTATGAATGTACAATATCACTAGTGCAAACCAGTAATGTTTGCCACTACAACTGTTGCTAACACCAGGGTAATCAAACAATTTGAGTTGAAATGAGTAACTGAATTTTTAGAATGAAATGCATGCGGGTGCGAGATGGCACACATGCCGGTATTTAAAGTGGAGTTTCTCCAAAAAGGGCATCAGTTTATCAAAATGCACTGACTGTTGGGTTGCCTCGCTAGTAAAAACAAAACTGCAGGGCACAACTATCAATGTCTGAGGATTTATGTGGTTGTTATAAGACACTATCCCCTAACACGGAAGGACTGGTTTATCTTCAGAAGGCTGTTTTGACAACGCTGGCAGTTTAAAACAGTCAGACATGGTGAAACAAAGTAATGCCATTCCCCCAAACAAACAATAGGGAGAACCTCTAGGTTTTTCAATTCAAATTATGTGGAATTATCTAAGAATGGCATCATTTTGTTTTATTTTTAAATCCTGTGTCCAGTAATATGAAGATCGATCACTCATGGTGCAAGAAAGTAAGAGACCAGTTGCTTTAAATACATGAAATGAACAAACATGTTAGACAGTGTTCCCTCTGCAAGAGCCTCAGTTCTTCATCTGTTACTGCAGAAATCTTGGCCACAGTTTTACATTTCAGCGACAATGTCCACCAGAGTCATAGTTACTGTTCTATGTCCAATACCATGCAACAGAAACAAATCCAAACGTGTGGCTGCCGGCGTGTCAAAGAACGGAAGACAATGTTAAAATGAGACCAAACAATGCTTTTTGGCAAATGAATCTCTACAATTAGAAAGCTTGGCTCCATCTTACCAACAGTTGCAGCACACAAATTGCAGTCTGGATTACAATTTCCATGGCAGCATTTTTAGAAAAAGGACAAGAAATGCTGTCACAATATATCTCATGTACAACAAATATAACTGTGTCTATATGGATGGACATATTTCTCACTAATGATGGTTCTCATTTGAAGTTCACACAATGTACCCAAGGAGTTAGGGTTGGAGGGTTTGATATGGGTTCAAGTGCAAGTGAAGACACACCAACATAACCCCCAGGGCTGTTAGATATCCATTTTAAGCGAAGATCTGCCCAGGGCCACCTGTATGCTTGTTTTCTCCAGCAAGGCGCTCCTGGCCCGGCTGGCGGTTGTTGTCACTGGATTTAATGACGCCTACGTAGTCGTAGATTCCCACTTCCAAGTTCTTAGCTCTCAGTGCAGCAGTATGCAGCTTCTCCAGAAAGTCAGGCATGCCTGCCAAGTGCAAAAAGGAGACGATTCATTGTTATAATTACAGTGGTGTGAAAAAGTGTTTTTTTATTTTTTTTTTCACGTTTGTCACACTTAAATGTTCCAGATCATCAAGCAAATTTAAATATAAGTCAAAAACAACACAAGTGAATACAAAATGCAGTTTTTAAATGTTTTTATTCTTAAGGGAGAAAAAGTCTCCAATTTTGTATGGCCTGCTCAAAGTTCTGACCTGAATCCTATTGAAATACTGTGGCATGACCTTAAAAATATGGACACACACACACACGGACACACACACGGACACACACACGGACACACACACGGACACACACACGGACACACACACACGGACACACACACGGACACACACACGGACACACACACGGACACACACACGGACACACACACACACAGACACACACAGACACACACACACACACACTCAATGCCAACTCAACTTGGAGCCAAATAGTTTCGCAAGCCACTGTATTAGAAAATTTGAACCTGCAAAGGTCTTTGGTTTGCTGGTTTAAACATAGCAAGTTACAAATTTCAGTATGCAGACAGTTTCTCCTTCTTGTTTTTTGTCCTGGTACAAAACTGGGGTTGGATGTGACGATGCAGCTTTTTTGCAATTCATCAGCTGCATAAACAGTTTCAAACATCAAGACAGCTTACCACTCGACACCATCCAGCTCACACAGTAACGGGGAAAAACAGTCTGTGGGTCATCAGCATAGGTCAGCAGGTAGTCAAATCCATTCTGTGAAAAAAAAAAAACACAATCTAAAACTCTACGAAAAACACAGGATCCTGCAAAACAATTTTGTTTTTTTTTGTTTTTTTTTACAAAACATTTTCCTCAAACCTCATCAAAGGATTTGTGAGGGCGGATGACCATCTTTGACTGGTATGAATGAACTCTGACAAACTCCTGAGACTCCGGAACTCTGGGATGCTGCACAGCTCTGTACAAATACACAATTTAAAAAAGAGACTTAATTTAAGCTATTCCTTTATTAATGCATCAAAAAAGTGAACCATATTTGTTGAATGTCTCACCTGGATACCAAGACCATCAGGTTATTGTCAAAGTCAACATCATAACGCCGCACATACACATAGTCCCTGGAGTACATGGGATACTGTGAGGGGAGATTTACATAACAGCTAAAACACACATTGAAGAATGTAACCTGGCCAGTGGTTGCGATTGGCCAAATGAAGGTCATTCAAACTTTGCTTAGCCAACATAAAAAGTGCTTCATGAACAAACATGTACAGTCTCCTCCCTTTAGGAATCAAGCAAAACTCACAGGAAAATGTGTAGCCCAGTGCACAACTTCAGAGCCTGTACCAACATCTCTGTCCACTACTTCAAGCTTGATAACCAGAGAATCCCACTTCTTCCTGTATTCGGTGTCCAGCTAGGCAAAAGGGGAAATGTAAGTCAAGTGTAAGATGCTAAATATAGCCCACAAGGTCGGTGTTGTGGTTGCTTCTGTGCTGCACACATAGAGCATATATATGGTTGTGTAAGAGCAAAACAGCTGCAACAAATATACCAAAAGCAGTCAATAAAAAAAACAAAACAAACATGCGAAAGTCTAAGTGTTCCCAAGGTTCACAAGTTCAGACGTGAGGAGACTGGCCCGCACTCCTTGATAAGGAATTAAAAACACAGCTCTTTCCTCGCTCCTCATATTTTCTTATTCAAACAAGTACCTCACTAGAACAAGTTAGTGGTTTTACTTCATAGCATCATTAATTGAGTGATTCATATACAGCAGTTAAAAGGAGATTTTAAAAGTCTGTACCTGCACGTTGAAGAACTGTCTGGGTGTGACATCGGTGTAGGAGCCCAACACTACAAAATAAAATAGAAAAATAAGACACTGACTATTCACTAGGGCTGAAGGCTTTTTAAGAAAGAAAGCTTAGGAAGTTTAATTGTGATTTTTCTTGCAGATATTGGATTTTATTCGTGATTTTCTTAAAATCAAGTTTCGAACTTGATAATTAGCAGGCCTAATATTCACTTCACATTAATTTGTCCCTTGAAAGGTAATTTATTGTGCAGCAGTTCAACATACATTCAATAAACAGTCACAGTTCAGGCATAGTAAAGTGCACGGTTTCCTTAGTGCAAAAAAATGGGAAGGAATAAGCACAGAGTATTGGTTGGTTTAGTAGTACTAAACGAGAGCTTATTAAATTCAGATTTTATTGCTGTACATTATTTCTTTTAATGCTTGCTACAGCGCTCTTATTTTGAAATGACTAGCTAAGTGGCACCTGCAAACAGCAGCATGCATCGTCTGTCTCTTCCAGATACTGGTCACAGCATTAATTAAGCATTAAGCACATAATAATCCCTTTTTGCAGCATGCAGCCAACAATGTATTTTTCTGTTTAAGTTCTTTCTGTATTTTTCACTTTTGTGGAACATTGTCTTTTATTTGCTCTGCATGTCGTTTTCTGTTGAATCAATATTATTTAACAACTGTTTAAATTTAGATTTTGTGATGGATTTGAAGATGAAGTGCTTCAAATAAACGAGGAAAAGAACCACAAAGAATAAAACACAGACTATCAGTCATCCTACACACAGTACTCTGAACAGAAGCAAAATTCAGATGGAAACCTATACTAATATAATCACATTTCATATTCATGAGAACTGGTAAATTCCTCAACACAGAGAAATAACTGGGAGAATGTTGAATGTGTGTTTTATCTGCATATCTGAAAGCTAGTTGCACATGTGAGATTGTGTGTTGGCTGACCTCTGTATTCATAGAGGTGACTATCGGGTATCGGCCGCCTCCACACTCTGAAGTCCTTCTTCTCCATCACGACCTCCCAGCCAGCCTCCACTTGTCCAGTCGCGGTTCCCAATGAAGTGCTTAAACCTTTCGCAAAATCCAAGGCCTGCATCTCATATCCACACCTTCAAGATAGATAGAAAATATCAGGACAGGTTGTTTGGCATTATAGATCAGACTCAAATCCATATGCATATCAAATTATTTAACTGTATAAAAAGGACAGATGACAAAACAAAGAAAAGCCGATATAAAGCATGAGTCTGCAGAAAAGCTTCATTGCTCCTTGGCATTAAATATTTCAACCTGTATTCTCCTGTGTATTTCACAAGCCTCATTTAGTGTGTTGTTGAGGGTGCGTGACAGAAGGGTTTCGAGAAAGTTAACTAGGTTGAACCAAAGGCTATAAATGAATCTCATTATTTTCATGCTCATCAATCCACATGATGTTGAAGTTGGCTTTAGGGTTAAAGGTCAAGTTATAAGAAACATAACTATTGATATAAAGCAGATGAATTTCTGCTATTCACAACTTATGAAAGGATGTTAGACATCATACTAAAAGTCTCATGCTGTTATACCCACCTTTAGAGAAGTGAAACTTTATCTAGCTCATAAAAAAGGGGGCAATTTAACTTTTTTCTGTATTCTAGATTCTATTAGTCTAATGGTAGACTAATTCCATATCAAAAACACTATATTTAGACGTGTAAATTACTGACTAGATTACCAAGGAGTCTATATTAAAACACAGTAACCTGTATTCAATTTGGTGTGGATGAAGAAATATTAATATTGTTATATTAATCAACTTCAGCATCAGTGAAATCACTCAATGACTCCTCATACTTGTTTAACCATACTCACTCATTTATAGAAAATGTTGCTTGTCTTTGTCATTGTTTATCTTGTGTATTTAAACTTTGTATCTTCTTTATTAGCATTTTCCACATATTCATTCATTCAAATTCTGTCTGTAATGTGTCACTCATCTACACACATGCATTCCTGTGTGATTTCAGAAGAAAGGATCTCAAAACCTGCTGATTTCTTCATCTTTAATCTTCTCGTTCTCCCACATGAAGACTCCAGCCAGGGCCGCGATCAGCTTCCCGCTGGGGGCATGCTTGCTCTGAAATCTGCGCCATATGCTCCCGACCAGGGTCCACCTGGTCCGTTCGGAGTACAGGTTCGAATAAAGCTCACACACCTGACAGGCGCGTCGGAGCCTCTGCCCCGTCACGAAGCCGCAGTGGTCCGCGAATATGGAGAGCAAGCACTTTCTTTTCCGGCCGGACCTCGGGGCCGCGCTGGTGCCGACTCCTGCCCTCTGGAGCCAGGACAGCAGCAGGCCCATGCTTCTGCCCAACCAGGGGACACTCCCGGCCTTCTCTCTGCCTTGGTAAAGCGATCGGCTGCCCTGGAGCCTCAGAGTATTCACCCCCATTTCGCAGATGGGACGACGGGGCAGCGAAACGTGGAACATGACAGCGGTGACCGTGACACGAGTTCCCAAAGTCAAAATAATATATGTCGGAGGCAGCAACGAGGCAACTAACTAACTTCGGTCATGTATAAATAAATCATACATCACCTCTATGAAGATAAAGACATTTTCTAGCTCACGGAGTTCATAATTTGACTTGAGTCGCAACGTTATTCATGCAGCTGTTCGCGAACACGCGTCGTTTAGCATTAGCTTATCTGTGATCTAACGGGACTAGCTAACGTTATAACCAACCAGCGTCGCACTTGCGCAGCCACAGTAACTCTAACACCTATACTGTGAATAGATTCTCCTGACGTTACTGTGGCTTCTCTAACACAATTTTAACTACCTGTTTATCTTTCCCCGAGGTAAAGAATCACGTTTTCCACACTCTCGCATTTGACCTCCTCCGCAACTCTTCCGTCTTTCCCACACACCCACTCCGGAAGACCCGCCTTAGCACTTGGTAAAGCGGGAATTCATTGGACGGTTGGTTCGTGCGGCGTTTCCGATTGGTCCGAAACGAGAGCCCGTCTTAAAATGAGCTGCTCGGACACTAGCATGTGCTCTCCAGCTTTTTTTCCACCCTTCGTCCAGCTTTTACTTGAACGGATCATATTGCAAACTCTTGAAAAACGCGCTCTTGACTCCGTCCATCTCTGTACATAGACATAACGTAACTTTAATACATTTAATACTCATTTGCAGTGATAGAAAGTAACTAAGTACAATTACTCAAGTATTGTACTTAAGTACAATTTTGAGGTACTTTACTTAAATATTTTGTCTGATTCTACTTAAGACTTCGACTCCACTACATGTCAGAGGGAAACATTTATCTGACAGCTTTAGGTACTTTAGTTTTTAAATATTTTACACGAAACTAATATACATACATTTTTCTGTTATCTGTATTCTCTAAAAGTGTCACTTTTATTGCTATACACTTGAGTGAAAGCTTCCAAATATTATGATGCAGTAGTATAACTAATAATCTATCCAAGGTATATCACATGCTTTAGTGATTACAACAAGTCAAGTAGTATTATTCAAATAATTTCAAATAATTAGTGACTTCTTTATAAAGTAATTTATTTCGTTGAATGATATGAGTTATTAGTTGTGTCGTCATAACACTTATGACTTACTCTGGGCACAAATGGGTCAAGGAACTGTTGAGTATTTGGGGGAAAAGGATTGAATTGATTTTCTTTGTATGTACAAGCAATAAAACGTCTTATGTTATGTTATGTTAAAATGTTATGAAAAGCATCTACACCAGGTGGCGCTGTTTAACCAGATAATTAACCTGCATATCAGACACAAGCTGAGTTTTAAAACTCAAGTTTTAAAAGTACAAAAAAACACAAATTAAACTCCATGGTAGTCTGTGACAAGAAGATAAGTTTTTTTCTTCGAAAACAGCTTCCACAATATCTTAGTTTATTTAAAACAAGCTAATTCACCCAATTGTTTCTCACTCTAACAAATGATATGATTTAATAATAAAATAAGTATGACATATGATCAATGAACATAAATAAAAAGATATTTCAAGTGCTTTTGAGTGCATAGTTCAGGAACAGAAGCTATTAGAATAAACATCACTAAACATGAATGAGTCATGAGTCCTCTGACATTTACAGACCTGCCATAATCTAATCTGATTGGGTCGAGGTCACTTTTCACAATAGCAATGGAATAAACATTGAGTTTTTTGTGTATGTTTTACTGCTATATTGGTTGATTTAGGAACCAATGAAGACAACAACTGAAAGTGTAAAACTCCATAAAACAAAGAATGAATATAAATGCATATGAATATGAAATGCTACTTTCAATTGATATGAATCATGAAACAAGAATTGTAATGAATTTTCCATGATCCTCAAAAGATGTGACATTAAGTAGGGGGAGACAATGGGAATGAGGTCGACCCTAACTTAAAGGTGCCCTTTATGAGGATGTTGGGTAATGCAGTGCACGAGTCACAGCTTTTTCTATTAAAATTTCATTAGAAGTGAGATCAAAATAATCTATAAAATGTGCTATGCACTTTCTGTGAAAGGTGCTGCATATTATGATGCAGTACTATTACTATTAATCTACCCAAAATGTCATAATTGGCTCCACACTGATAAAATACTATAATGTTTAAATACAAGTTTTATAATATATTAAAATAATATAACACAATCTACATAATGAGTACTTTTTCTTGAATACGCATGAATTTCCAATCCAATTGTGAAATGTGAAATAGAAACAAAAAATGTATGCACAATTAAAGATAGAGGCCTACTATAATAAACATTGAGTAAACAGGGCTGTGTAAAATTGCAATAATATATTCAAAAGTAAAATTAATTTATAAATAGAAATGATATCTGGAGAAATATATAGGTAAGTATATAATAAATTGGGGGGAAAGAACATTACGTTGGGTGGAATTATCTGACGAAGAGCACATTATGAACACGTGACGTAAAAAAAGACCGGCTCATCCGCTGACATCTGGGTGGGGGCGGGGCGGGGCTTGGTGAAGGGGCGTGGCTTGGTGAAGGGGTGTATCCAATAAAAATAGCCTCTGTTCTTTCACAGGGCCAGTAAGTTCCACATGCAGTCGTGAGTCTGTCATTCAAACTGAGACATTTCTGGACCTAAAGACACGGATTTTATCCACAGCGAATCACCTAAATACCGACAGGACAAAGTCACTTTATTTTTTTTTAACGCAAGGTAGCGTTTTGGAGGCGGAAATAAGTCATAATCATCTGAATTTCTCGTTATCCCGCCCGTCCCGCCTAATTAGCTTACTGGCTAGCAAACAGTTCCCTTCACCGGACAGACAACTTAACGTGTGGTGAGTTAAAAAACGTGTTCTTTTTTGGAGAGCTTATTGTGGTTTATTCACTCAACACGCAATACAGGTAACATTAATATTGATTATAAATGTAAAGCTAATGCTAGCGTTAGCAGGGTTTTGTGGGTTATTGCCTCAAGACTCAAGATACGGACTCCGCACATTTTGCCCGTGGTTTTTACTATATGAATAAATCATAATCAAACAGTGTTTGCTTTATAGCTACAGTTGTTATGAAAGGCTCAGATGTGTTTTTCTTCAGTATCGCTTATTTCTAATGTGTTCTATGGTTCGTGTGGATCTAGTTTCCCTCAAAATCGCGCTCGTAATTCCGTTATTCACCGGCACCTCATTGAACCAAAGGTGGGGGCACTATTGTGCAGGCTAACTCAATATTTGACAAGGAAGTTGGAGACACACGAAACAAAACCTTTTTATTTAATAATACGCGACATTGAATAAAACGAATGCACCGTAGGCTCAGATAACAACCGTGGGGGTATAATGTAAACAGTTTTTCTGAATTGTACTCGTAGGAAAAAACAGGAAGGAAAGAGCCGGAATCTAATTTTGGGTGGGTGGGGGGTTAGCCTCCGAGACTCTCCAGAATGTCATATAAAGCTATAGATTAAAGATTTTATATCCAGCATAGTTTATTTGATTGACAAACTAACGTTTTCCAGCAATACATTAGTTATAAGACGAACTAGAGTGTTATTATAGGTTAAACATTCGGCGTGACCTGGTATAGACTTAGCGTTAATTGTTAAATCTGTGAGTTGTAGCTAACATGAGCGCAGTTAGGCTCAAACTAATGAATGAAAAGTATATTTAACAGTAAACAATTGAAACATTGAAATTCAAAATATACTACTGATCTTATAATACATTCGCGAAATATATACTACACCCGGATCGAGTCACATCCGGTTGGGTCTTATTTTTCGTTAGAAAATCCAAGAAAATTAAACCTGCGTGTGAACGACACAGTAGTAATTATAATATGTTGTTACAAAATACATATGTTTTTAAAGGCTTTAAGTTAAATATAAACGAGCCGAGCTATCCGTCACATTATTGGACGGTCACTCATGTTTCGCTCTGTGTTCTATGAATGGATGACGACACGTGTTCTCGTAGGACACATTATGTCTCCTCCAGTAGATAAGGTGCCTCTTATCTCATAACTGTCTTTATGGTCGCCGGTCATTTTCAATGAAGCGGCAAAGAACAATAACAAGATAGAAGTGTTTGGGTCACATTAAAGGACATTCGTGTTAAATATTTGTCTGCTCCTTCCTGCGACATTTCTCAAAAATGGCTTCCCATTGGCTTTCTCTAAAGGGAAGGCAGAGGCTAACTATCCGGCTTCCGGTGCCAGCGTTTCCTACTCGAGGGTTTCCACGTTGCTTGTCTTGTTTTTAGTAGTTTAGTATTTAAATCAGCCGTTAAAGCAAATAAAACAACTACCCGTCGTCATTGTACTTTTCGTTAAGGCAGAATGAGGAGAAGCTGCTATTAACAAACCCTTTCTCTCTTTTCAGGATGTACCCTTGCTCATCAGCAGTTACGTTTGCACAATGGCTGTCTGTTCACTCTGCATGTTAGCTCAGCACCAAAGGAACATCAAGACATCTAAAATAATTACAGGATAACAAAAGGCCCACACTCATACCTCTTGTTTACCTTAACTGTTTTCTGGTTAATCCCAGGTAAACTAATCTAAACGTTTGCACTGCTAAATCTCAGAAATCCTGCTAGACAGGTGGACCTAAAGAAAAGTGAATTATTTATTTCACCTTGTACCTCTTTATTTTTAATTGCTGCTGTTTTACAGACGGGCATTAATTCCCTTTTAAGATTGTGAAGCAATTCCCCCCTCCCCAATAGTCTACAATCATGGTTTCAACAGCTGTGACTGCAATAATGGTCGCCACAACAGAAGCAATCCCCACTGCTCTGACAGATTATTTGTGGCTGCTGGTTATTGGCTTCATCATCGCCTTTATCTTAGCCTTTTCTGTGGGTGCCAATGATGTCGCCAACTCATTTGGCACAGCTGTGGGCTCTGGAGTTGTCACCTTGAGACAGGCTTGCATTCTGGCCACCATCTTTGAAACCCTGGGCTCTGTGCTCCTCGGGGCCAAAGTGAGTGAAACCATCCGTAAGGGTATCATCGACGTGGGCATGTACAATGGCAGTGAGCACCAGCTGATGGCTGGATCCATTAGTGCTATGTTTGGTGAGTATCTGCGGCTTATCTTGCATGTAATTAAACCCGTGGCCATTGAACCCTGTAACAGCTTGTGGCGCATAGTTTGATAGGTCCTTAAATAAAGGACATGCAGAAAAACACAAGAGATTAGGTGTGAATAATTGTGTAAACTATTACTACTGTTTGGGGCTGGTAATGCTGTGTTTTCTCAACTTTTACAATTTCAATTAAATTTCAATTGAAAATGTCATGTGGTGTGACCTTACAAATTTGGTACCAGATAGATTAACTCCCTTTAAAAAAAAAAAAAAAAGGTTTTCAAAAAACATGCTAGGAACTAGTTTTATATACTAGGTGGATTAATTATTTCAAATTTATGATTATTTTTCAGTTAAACATTTGACATTCCAATCACATATTCTTTGACTTTTGTAAAAAAAAATGGCACAAATGGACTCTTAAATGACATGAAATACATGAGGAATTATTTTAAAAATATATTAAGTTTTACTTTTTAATCCTGCCAACTATTATTTGTAACTGACCCCTGTATGTTATTACTGTGTGTGTATATGCTTTAAGTTGTAATTGCAACATAACAGGACAATCCTGTAAGCTTCTGAGAGCCGCCTGACGCAATAATTGTCTATTTTTGCTGATTTTTGGATGTGGAAAGCTAAAATGAAGCCAACGTGTCAGGTGTAATGTGATTAATTTATTCATTATCATTAGGTTCTGCTGTGTGGCAGCTGGCCGCCTCTTTTCTTAAGCTCCCCATCTCTGGAACACACTGCATCGTTGGTGCTACTATCGGCTTCTCGCTGGTTGCCAGAGGCCAGCAGGGTGTCAAGTGGCTTCAACTCCTACGTATCGGTAAGTCAGATGCTCTAATCGGCTGACCTGGAAATTTCCTCCATGTTTGAGTTGCATCACATTATATTCATGTAACAGCAGGACATGACGGGTAATGCAATGATATCATAATAGATTTGTCTGTGTTACAGTCCTTTAACATCTAGGTGAACCACCCAGACAGGGAGTATGTTGTATTTCTATGCGATTCCTCTTGCTTGTTTGACTCAATAAATCCAGGAACATTAGGCAAATTTACACAGAGCAATACAAGTATATACAATAACAGGCTTAATTGCACAACTAGTTTCTCACATTTATTGCATTAGATGATTTCCACTTCTGTTCCCCTACAGAATCTGATGTAAAGTCAAGGCAGCTTTTTTTATATAGTACATCATAACACAGAAAGATATATAAAATGATTTGTCTATTGTCAAAATAACAGAATGTGGTTCACTTTGCCTGGGAACTGTTTGACCACTTTATAGTGGTCAGTTTTAAAATTGGCAAAAGATGCAAACTGAGAGAGTTTCCTGTTAAAATTCTGAATCAGATCGATTCAGAAGAGATTGCATTTCCCCAAAAAGGATTGTGATGTTGGTTTTCAAGAGATAGAAGGAACAATGCAGCAGTTCTATGAAAAATCATTACTTTATTTTCAAATGAGTTCTTTTACATGTGTTTTTACTTCTTACATTTTCCCTATTTTCACTTTCATTTTCAGAATTGTCATGGATGTTGATATAGACTAGGGACTGTCAAATTACCATTCATTCTAAATACTCCTTTCCTATTTATCTTGCAGTTGCTTCCTGGTTCCTGAGTCCTCTTTTGTCTGGTATAATGTCGGGCGTTGTTTTCTACTTTGTGCGCATGTTCATCTTACGCAAGGTAAGCTGGTCATCAAATTGTTGGTGTGTAACTGTGATACCTTTTTTAAGGACAGATTCCACACTGTACAAATCATGCTGCTCAAAATAAGAGGAAGGAAGTGTTGTTACATAGCAAGAATAACCCCACTGTTCTCAAAAGCAGTACTTTAATGGCATCATATACTGCAAGGTTCCAATTTCCCCCCAATGCCCTTGTTATGCCATCAACTGTGACCTGACAACAAAATGGGCCTTTTTTGATTGTATAGCGAAATCTGGTTTCCTGATTACACAATTTCTTTACTGTAGAAAGACCCTGTGCCTAATGGATTGAGGGCTCTACCCATCTTCTATGCCATGACCATGGGGATCAACCTGTTCTCCATCATGTTCACTGGCGCTCCAAGTGAGTATCATTGTTTCAGTCATTTTGCTCTGCATGCCTGCCCACAGCCACAGCTTAAAAATAAACCGCTCCCTCAGACAGGCGGATGCCCACAAGTATTCCAGACTGAACCAGACTGTGTTTACCGTTTTCACAGAAGCTGTGTTTATTTTAACATGTTTTCTGGGCCTCTCGCTTATGGTTCTATGTGGGTCATAGCTGGACTGAAATTTTAGAGCGGAGTACAACAGGGAGATGGAAATAAGATTTCACTTAACTCTTGACGTCAATGTCTGTGGCCATCACACATGGAAAAAGAGAAGTAAAGAGGCTATTTTGAATTTGTCATAACCATCTGGTGCCAGTAGTCGTATTGCTTCTCATAAGTTGTATAATGAATACTTATTGGCTTTTTTTGTCTTCAAGAAACTCTTTATTAAACGAGCAACTTTTGCTCCTTTTTGTTCTTTTCTCTCTGCAGGACCTAACAGTTCAAGCTGGCCTGGGCCATTAAATGGCGGTTACAGGCCAGAGTATGACCAGATATGGTGCGCTGATGTGCCTGCACACATCAGCACACTCAGAAGAGATCACTTGCGGTTCCAGCATAGCCCCATAGCCCTGCATAATCAGGCACATTCTGTACAGTTGTGTGAGGTCCCTCACACCTGGGGACCTGTACTTGGGTGCCTCACATAAAAAACAAAGGTGCGAGACTGCATTTTTTTAGACACCTTAACAGAACCCACTGCATCTCCTATGAAGCTGGGCATACATTTAAATTGTTAATGCCACATTGTTAAAGCCTCACGACCGTGGTGTGGACAGTTTATTAGGATTATCCTCCTCCTATTCCTGCATGATTACTTCCCAGTGACTCAACACAAAAGCACCCGCTCATTTAGTAGCTATTGTCTTGATTATATCCCTGAAAAGTCTATTTTGTCAAGTCACACATCCCGTGTTTATTAGAGGCCAGTTTTGGAAACCATACTACACCAGCACCCCTAAAGGCTTCAAATATTGCTGAGTTATGATCTACTAATGCAGTGTCTGCAGTCAACTGAGCTACAGTACATTTGGTTTCCTCTGCTACCACTTAGCATTCCCCTGATTTAGAGCCTATAATAGTAGTGTTATTGGACACTAGGCATCCCACGGCAGATTCTTGTACTCAGTATATATATTTTATACATCACTACCGGAGACTTCAAGCTGGCATGCACATGAATGATTGCTGTTGAAGGCGCAAGAATTTGCAGATGTCTGTCCTTTATAGATTAAGCTTGCAGTGACTTGGGTTCTTCACACATTATAAATCACTCAACTGCTGTCATTCCAAGGCAACACCATTTGTTAAAAAGTAAAAATCTACCCAGACAATTCATCATTCCTACCACTTAAAATGGTGTTTGTCAACTGGATTTAAGCGTGTGTGTGTGTGTGTGTGTGTTAGATAAATAATCACTGTCAACTTTGCCATTAAATGTCACAGAGCCTGCTTCACAAGCAGGTCTATAACAGATCTTTTTTTGCATGCCGGTGGACGTTTGAAAGTGCTGAGTGTCATGGTGACAGTTCATTTTGACCCCCTCACGCCAGCCTCAATTGATGAACTTCAATGCATTCAAAGCTGGATACCAATTTTCTGCCTGGTTTACCCTCTGAAAAACAAACACCCAGTGACGTCGGTGGCTCTGGGGTCACCAGACAGTCGGCGGCATAAAACCAATGCTCACATCACAATAGAAATGACTATTTAAACCTGGACTGTGGTCCTGAATCCCAATATTGATTTTCCTCAGAGGTTGCGGTTGTCACCATGGATAAATACTTTTTGTGAGTTGTCAATGTTAAGCTTACAAATCCTTTTTAGTGCTGATACTTAATTCAGTTGGCGCTCTGAATAGTCTTTGTAATTGTTTTGCTGGGTTCTAGACAAAAGTGAACACTACAAGTGAGTCATAAACTACCACTTTAACTGTCATTGTAATTGAGGTTGGTGGTATAGTAATGGGGAAAACAACAACAAACCATGTTATTGTGTTATGTAGGCCATGGGATGCAGAGGTTTCAGGGAGGGGTTTGGAACGCAGCCGCGGTTAAATTCCATTTCCTGTGCAGCCCCATTCATCCCACTGCTGGCTGTGGCATAAACTCACCCCTTTGTGTGTGGGAGTGTTGATTGGAGTGCTAGAACTTGTTTTTTGTGTTTTATTTTATATGAAGTTGCTCACCAGTGAGTCACAGTGACAGAGACATTTCATGTGAATGCCATTAGGCCTCTTTGTCCTTTTTAGTAGTGTTCAAACCACGCCTGTTTCTGAATGTGAGGCAAGTCTGTTTCACATGGCAGTTTGCTCTTGGAAAAGAGATTTTTAATTTCAATGAGCCTTTCATCTGGTTATTGATTGATTTTGATGTGAAGGCAAAAGTATTTCCGTGAAGGACAGAACCCTCAGCCGTTACAACCACCTTCCGGTTTTTCCACTTAATGCCTCTCCCGTTCTGAAGAGGGCGAGCTTCCATTGCGTAACTAAGTAAACACCAGTTAGCAGCGCCGCAGTCTCATGCTGCAGCGTGACTCAGTGGAGAGAGTGCATCACGGACTCTGCCCTCGAATTAATGACGACCGAAAACGCTTACCACTTCAACATTGGCCCTTTTTGTTTTTGTTTCTTAAACTTCCCAAACATTCCCAAGCTTGTGTGTATGTCTCTTTAATTATGCATGGACAAGGTCACCTCACCAGAAAGAGTTCTTGGGATCCCCCCACCTTTTTTTTTTTTTTTTTTCTCTAACCACCCTGCTGATTTGCATCCTCTGTATGAAAAATATGACGGCATCCAAAGGGAAATTTATATAGCTGCTTTCTGCCAGCATGCACTGCATTACATCTACCTCTGCTGCACCAGCTTTGCTGCAGTCTTGGCAGAAGGATGCCCATAATGCTACTGCAAATGGCTTCACTGAATCACTCCCTTTTCTTTCACTTTAAGTAACCTCAACTTTTTAAAGGAAATTTGTCCATGTGCAGTTGTTAGCTGGGCACTTGAGGATCATGGTGACACCTTTTTAATGTTGCATACAGTACACATGCTTTCTATATTTAATTTGACTAATTTTGACCTAAGATTGTACATCTAATTATTGAATTTGTTCTTAAAGTGATATACACAAATGTGGCATCCATTCCTAAAGGGTTAAAGGAAATGGCACAATGAGCCAATGCAGCTGTACTTATAATGCGATGGATAATTGCAATAATTATAATAGCAATGGAAATTTCATTAACATGTCAATGTTCAATGACAATAAAGGCAATTGAATTGAATGTTTACAACCACAGCTAAGAGATGACACGGAGGTTATTCATATTGCCCTGAAGTTAAATTTTCATTCATTAGTGCCATACGTATTTTAAGTGAAAATACAAGTTCCCCTGATTTGACCTCATTTTGTCTTTAGCTTTCTGTGTTCTGTTCTTTTCCACTAAGAAAGGTGGCACCCACTGCCTCGTTTTTTAAAACTGCCTTTCTCTATTTGCCTGTGTGTGTGTGTGTCTGATTTCTGTCTGGTACCTGTCCGTCCTCTAGTGCTGGGATTTGACAAGATCCCTTGGTGGGGTGTCCTGCTCATCTCATTCGGCTGTTCTGTGCTGACTGCCATCGTGGTCTGGTTTATTGTCTGCCCACGACTCAAGAAGAAAATTGAACGTAAGTTGCATTTATGTTTTGACTTGACGAGCGGTTTTCAACCATTTCGTCTGACCACAGAGATGAGTTTCCTCACTTAAACCACAAGTGAGGGATTTAACTTCAGCTATTCATACTGAGGGGCTCATAATAATCCAGTAAACAGATCTTCTAGATATTTTAGATAATGGAGTCATGCTAATGAAAATCATCTGATAATATTGTCACCATGTTTGTTCTATAATCCTGGATTAAAGTCTTAAAAAAGAAAAACTACATTGGCACACCGTGTGGTTTTTGGTGTTAAAGCGGAACACCATTTCGAGGAAACTACAATATCTTCATGGATGTATTGTAGGTTCCTCTTTTAGTTACAGTACAATGGTTTTATATTCAGTTGTCTTCCTTATTACTGCATTAAGCAAGGAAAGTTTATTTGTATAAAAACAAGAACAAAGTCAAATAACTTAAACAGTTGGTTGAAAGGGGAAAATCCCCCCAAAAAAAATCCAAAAATCAATTAAAAAATAAAAAAAAAACGGATATGGGCAGAGGACAATACTGCTGTATCTGACACAGCTACTGCACATGTAGTTAATTTGCCCTTTTCCAAAAAATAAAAAATGGTATTTTTAGTTTTCTCTAGCTCTATAAATGTTGGCTGCCTGGCTGCAAGGATACTTTATGTATTCTTTGAATAGTGTCCTTAACCGTCAACTGATATCTGTTCTAGTAGAGCAGCAGGTTTACCTGACTAAGCATGAGCTGTCTAGATCAACACCACCACCCAGCAGACAAGCTGCCTAATTGGGTCATAGTGATCCACTAATTGGTCTTTACCGCCTTGACTAAAATAAACCTGGGTTAACGCAGCGTTGACATGGCATTTGCAGTGTATGTCGGGATGAAGGATGGTGGGTGACAAACTACTTTCAGCACCGGCTCTGACTAGTTTGGATGATGCCATGTGGCCAATTAGCGTGAACAGCCGTTGGATTATGACAGAAAATTTAAGGCTTGAGTGTCTAATTCACTGTAAAACCACAATCAAATGCTTTGTGAGGCACAGGGAATGTGGAGTCTTATCGTCTTTCATAAGTTAAGCTCCTAGCCTTAGTGTAAATAAGTTCTATGTAAGGTCATAATCCGTGTTCGCAGGATCAGATCAATAGGTTTGCTTTTGAACACGGGTAACACTCATTTCCAGGACAAAGGTTTTTTTTTTTTCCTTTTGACTCCAGTTATGTAATTGTCTCCTATATCTTAGGCTAAAAGAAACCACATGTCCTGTGCCAGTATTTCTCTGCTGAACTTTGGACAGGATCCATGCAATATCTCAACCCCAAACTCTTCCCCCCTCTGCATACTAGGAGATGTGAAGTCTTCCAGCCCCTCCGAGAGCCCGCTGATGGAGAAGAGGGAGCTGAGAGAAGCCCATTGTCCAATCCTGAAGCAGACTTCCAAGGAGGCATCTACACCCAATACCACGGCTGACAATCAGAACCCGCCCACACAGTCCCCAGCTGCCCCTGACGAGCGCAGGGTGGCGTTTGACATTGGAGATTCTGAGGATGGAGACACTAATAAGGAACGCAAGGTGGCGTTTGATATTGGAGATTCTGATGACACAGAATACACCAATGAAAACGATGGTAAGTTTGCAGAGAGATGGAACATTTGTTTTTCTGATGATGGCCTGGCAGCTAAATGTTTTTTCCTGCATACAAAGCAGTAGGCACTAGCACTATAAACTTCCAGGCAGAGACTTTTAACCTATTAAAGTCCAAAACCCCTGATACAGGGGCAGCAATGAGTTTTATTCTTGTATTGTATGAGAAAACCTTTGCTACAACACTAAAACTATTTTTATCTCTAGTAAAACCCACTTATGTTCATGTTATAGCATCAATATCTATCATCAATATCCACTTCATCAGTACAATAAGAAAATAGTTTAATATAATGTCAGTGGGAAGGCTGCAACTAACCACTAATTTAGATTTTAGCTGTTTGATTGTTTAATTGGGTCCTCTTGTAATCACCTTTTTTAAACATCTTACAGAATAGGTTCTTCATGTTCTGTAATGATCCTCAGTGTGATTTCTCAGATTTTTATGGACAAATAATTGATTTTGGAACTCTTAATCATTGAATGTTATTGCAGATAATTTAGCTTTTTTTCCAAGTTTTTCCTGGTCAGTTTGGTCTTAAAATAAAGTACCATACTCTTAACAGCAACATAAATTGATTCTGACACTTCTGTAGTCTTCTCACATGTTTTAAATTTCTTTTGATACCAGATTTACATACATGGTATATAACCTTTGTGGTTGTAAATTTATTCCATATTACCATTTATAGCAGGAAAACTGAAAAATAAATCTGAGTCTTAAGTGGATAAAGATTTACATGACATAGTAAGTTGTAGGTCCATGATTTGCATTGGAGGAGGTTTGAAGCCCAGAGGTGCAGAGGTACAAAATTCTTTCTGAATGGGGAAACTATTGAAATCAGGGATTTTTTTGGGCCAGGTTATGTCATTTTCTAATTTTTATCTCCTGGTGCAAAGAAATTGTACAATTCTGCTATTTTCTTTTTGTAAATTTGTACTTTATATTTTGACCTTTTTCTGCAGCACCCAAAGAGGTTCAATCCAACAATCAGCACAGCAACGGCTCCACAAACGCCGCTAACCAGGTCCAGTTCAATAAAGAGGTTCATTTCAACAACAGGCCGGCGCAGATTCCCAGCAATGGCTACAGCCAGTACCATACGGTCCACAAGGACTCTGGCCTCTACAAGGACCTACTTCACAAGCTCCACCTGGCCAAGGTCGGTGACTGCATGGGCGAGGCTGGTGACCGGCCCATCCGCCGCAACAACAGCTACACCTCCTACACCATGGCCATCATTGGCATGCACGGTGACTTCAAGCACAGGGAGGGGGAGTACCGAGCCCACGACGATGGTGACAAGGCCCCTGGGTCGGGCGGTCCGGAGAGGAAGCGTGTACGTATGGACAGTTATACCAGCTACTGCAATGCTGTGGCGGAGCACATGACCCCTGACGGGCTGGGAGAGAATGACGTGGCGCTGGAGATGGGGAACGAAGGCGCCGGGAGCAGCCAGAGCTCTCTGGACGAGGATGGGCCCGAGGCAGACAAACCAGAAGTCTCAACTCTCTTCCAGTTCCTTCAGATTCTCACCGCCTGCTTTGGATCTTTCGCCCATGGAGGAAACGATGTCAGGTATGAGGACTCATGGTGTGGTAGTGAAGTGGACCTGTGGGTGGGTGTGTGTTCATTTCCCACACACTTTTTTCGGAGGACCCCCTGGCACCTTCTCATCGACCCCTGGGGGGGCCCCGGACCCTACTTTGAGAACCACTGGCTTAGTCCGCCCACAGCAGCCAAACCAATTGGTCATCAATATAATCTAATCCTATTGTATCTTAAAACCATATTTTGGCTTGTTTTTAGTTTTTGGTCTGGATAAGGGGCCCGCTGACATTAAGAGTATACAGTGCCCAGAATTTGGCGTTATGCCCCGGAATCTTTGGTGAAGGTCATGTTATCAAGGCTGATGGTGTGACACATTTTGCATTATCACACTTCAAACTCAATGTCAAAATATTTGGCCAGTGTTTCAAAATAACTAAATGTTTTCCTTCACAGCAATGCCATCGGACCACTGGTGGCCCTGTGGCTAGTTTACAAAACGAGCAGTGTGACTTCAAACGAACCCACGCCCATCTGGCTGCTGCTGTACGGTGGCGTGGGCATCTGCGCTGGTCTCTGGGTGTGGGGTCGCAGAGTGATCCAGACGATGGGCCGGGATCTAACCCCCATCACCCCCTCGAGGTACAGATTCTAGTCCTAAAACCCTCCTCAGACATTACTGGGCTTTCAGTTAAGCAGGCGTGCTGGGTTGCATTCTCCTGAGAGTGTTGTTTTTGTTCCCCCTTGCAGCGGTTTCAGCATTGAGCTGGCCTCAGCCCTGACTGTCGTGGTTGCCTCTAACATTGGCCTCCCTGTCTCCACCACCCACTGCAAGGTAAGCTGGTCAGACACTGCGGTCTGGAAACTAGACTCAAACATGGGGGAAGAGACTATTACTGTGTGGGAAGCTACAGTAAACGGGAACCCAGTCTGGTAAAATGTCCAATTGTTCCTTAGTATCACTTTTTGGAAGGCAGAAGGATAATATAAAGTCACATCAGACCTGCTAACATGTATATTTTGACATCCTTTCTACAACTTGTTGATCTAAATTACACAAATGTAATTAAATTTGATCTAAATTTTGGATCTTTCATTTCATCCATTTCAGTCACCATTTTCAGTTCACCTGTTGAGAGGAAAAGGGTCAAATCAATACTTTTAGTTTAAGTTACCTGTATGTGTTAAAGGAGGAGTTTGATGTGAAATGAACCTGGGGTGTATTGAAACTTAAGAATTACAGTTGGTCACATGTTGGGGGGATTTATAAGAAAACTGCTGTCTCCAGGTGGGCTCCGTGGTGGCAGTAGGATGGCTGCGTTCCAGGAAGGCCGTGGACTGGCGTCTGTTCAGGAATATCTTCATGGCATGGTTTGTGACTGTGCCCATCTCCGGCCTGATCAGTGCCGCCATCATGGCCATCTTCATCTACGGCATCCTGTGAGCCTCCGGCTGCACCCCGAGCAGGGGAGGGAAAGAGAAACTGCTCCAGCGCGCACCAGAAGAGGAGTGAAGTTGGGAGGCCAAAATATATCGCTTACCTCAAAGCCAACAACTTTGGAAGAAAAAGGAAAAAAAAAAAACGAAATGTTTGGAAGGACTATAGTCTGTGGTTCTTGGCTGAATCATTTTCAACCTAGAATTTGCTGTTTGTTCCATTCGAGCCACATAACTTCCAGTGGGAAGGTTGCATTTCTTTGATCCAACTTGCTTTTTCATATCATTCTGTAAAGGGTATCTAAAAAGCATAAACTTTTTTCTTTTTTTTTTTTTTTAAACTTTTGCAGTTATGTATATACAACTATGCTGTTTTTAAATTTTGTTTTACAAGTTAGAAAGGAAAGGAACACTTAAAATGCAGTATTAGTCTTTTTCAGATGTAAAGCTCCAGTCATAACACATGCGAAATAGATGCAAAACCAGTATTTTTAGGTGGAGATAAAACAAAAAAATGAGGTTATTGGTGTGTATGTGTGATTTTTCTTTCCACCACCCCCCAATTCCAAGTTTTTGTTAATGAACTTCTAGCATCTGGCTTCTTATCTCTTAAACTGGGACATTCGTTTTCCCTTTTGGATATAGAACAAAAGCAAATGTTTAGTGTGTCCTGCCATAACTACTAAATATATGGTTATTACATTCACACAAATGCAGAATAATAGTATCACAATAATAGAAGCACTAATTGTATACACAGGACAACTACCTGCAGAATAATGTTGTCATACTGCAACAAAAGCATTAAAAAGTCAACACACTTGTAAACCCTGACAGTTAAGTCATCAATTATCTTATCAGTTCTTTAATCTCCTGAGTCTCCACATTCTTTATCAGTGTAGTAATTACTCGTGGAACAACTTGGTTACTTGAATTTGTGAAATGGAAGCAACAGCATGTCAATAGAAAAAAATGTGTTCAAAACCTTAAGTCTCCTGTTAAAACTTGATTGCATCATCCATGATGGTTTAAATGCTTTAGCCCTGCTTCAGCCTTGTTTTTCCAGTTCACCTGTCACCTCCTGTTTGCACCTGCCTAGACAAACCCCAAACAAGGCTGTAAAAACTGAGGGAAACGGAACCTAAACCTGTATGCTTATCTAACAGGGTGGTTTGGTGTGGAGCTGATCTGGATTCTTGTTTGATATGAGGGCAGACACACATTGCAGCGTGCCACTGGTGTGTGTGTGGTCATTTGGTTGCAGTACTAAATGCATTTTCAGACCTATAGATGCTGTAGTTGCCTTAATTGTTTTATTTTCCCCTTTAGGTACCAAAGAAGAACTCTTGTTTTGTCTTTTAATGCACATCAACATAATCTAGTCTACACTGATGGATTAAAAATGAAAACGAAATAAAAATGGAAAAATACTAGTGTTTTGTGACTCATTGTTTGGAAATACATAATCACAGATATCATTATCAGGGTTCCAGTCAGGTCTTAAAAGCATTGAATTTATGAATTTGGAAAGAATACCAGTCTTTGGGTCCTAAAATGTATGCAGTAGTAAATCTGCATGGTGTTATCCTCAAAAGTTTCATTTGTCAACCACTGTTGACTAAATAACCTAGCCAATGATATAATATTACTGTCAACTTTCCTTGCCATTTTACATTTTACCAGAAAACAGCATCTCCATCTATCGTCATTCCCTGCGGTCTTTGTAGGGACCATCTGCAAGTTACGTTTCATTATGAATCGATTGATGAAAAATAAATAAGAAATAAACAAAATGACTTTTCCCTACTCTCTTTGCTGCAATACATCATATTCACAATGCCCTAATTACTACATGTGAGGTTTTCTTGAAAAAATATTTTTTTATGGATGTAGTTCACATTTAATACAAATATAAATTAAGAAATTCTAAAAATGTTCTTCTTTGCCAGTAGGTCTGTGAAAAAAGTATTACATTTGAATTTAACTGAAACCTGTAGGAATCTTGATTTTGTTTAGAAGCTAAATCATAAATTCCAAAAGTCAGTGAAACGCCTTTATCTTTGTCCAACATGATTCTGTTATCCGGTAGATCATGAAACCAAAGAAGACACTTGGCGTGTACAGATAGGTGGAATAGTTTCTTTTTTTATTGAGAGTAAACTGAGTGTGGCTCAGGCACCGGGTGGTGGTGTTGGTGAGATCCACTGCACTTGCTTAGCTTTCTGCCTCCAGCACATCTGTGACGGACAGGGACACAGAGAGGATTCTTTACGCCAGCTTTACATTACAAACACCACTATTCAGTAATTTTCCAGGGCTCCTGAGGTGAGTGTATGAATCACGTCTCCTCTTGTATGACTCACTGCACTCACTGTGTAGTTACTGATGAATAATAACCACAGCAATGTTTTATTTCACTGATGTGAGGCCGAGAGGTTTAGGCTTTTATACTACAATTTGGATTCCTCTTTTAACCATTTAAATAAAATAAAGATTATGTACTTAAACCTGGTATCAAAAGACATCTACGTTAGTAACATCAATAATATATTCTGTAAGATGTTTAAAAAAGAGATTATAAATAAAATAAAATATAATAATATAATATAAATAAAAAATAAATTATAAATAATCACACAAACTGCTCAAATCTAAATTAAATATCTAAATAGTGGTTAGTTGCAGCCCTACTACTGATATAATATTAAACTATTTTCTTGTTGTATTGATTATGTGGATATTGACATTATATATTGATGCTATAACACTAACAGTATGTTTTTCTAGACATAAAAAAATACTTTGCATGGAGAACCTTAACATCAGAATTGATTTAAAGATCTTTCAGCATATTTTCTGGACAGGGAAGATTGCATCCTCAGTCCTAAAATAACCAGGAGCAGATGATACAGTATAAATCAAGTACAATAAGCTCCAGGGGACCAGCTATCTCAGATTGGCCTGGATTTTTGTCCTAGATTTACTCACATACAAGGAGGACCATGCTCAAATCAACAAAACTAGCAGCTTAAATTTGAGGTCAAGCAGTAATATTGAGATATTGTTATCTCTGTAATGACTGGAATATTTCGAAGTAGCATTTGTTTTGACTGCTGTGTGAATTAAACATGAAACATATCAGTTCTAGATTTTTCTTTTTTTTTTACAACTTTACGGTTTGTAAAATTATAATTACTCTTGTAACATTTAAATCCTGTCTATAAAGGTTCATGGACGTATATTTACATCTAAGTAGATTTAGTAACTGGAACTTGTTTTTCAGTACCTGGTTCATTACGCAACCTACAATTAACTGTAACTGTCCTTTTTCAGCACAGATCAACACACATCTTGCCTGAGCAAGTAGCATTAGTCTGCCTCAAAAATGTTCTGAGCACAAACTGTTTGCTAATACTTTATAGTACAGAACAGATGTAGACATGTTCAACTGTGTGAGATGCAGCACTGACATTCATTTAAAGCAAGTTTTTACCTTGTTCCTTGGTTGAATTCTGACTGACCTCCTCTGCAGGGAAGAAATGGTAAAAAATGGGGATTATAGCAGATATTTTAATGTAAGGTTAATGAGTAAAGTGAGTTGAACTTACCCATTTTGCTCACAGTCTCTGTAACTGCTTCATGGTGCTCTGATGAGAATTTAAAATGTACTTTAACAAGGAACGACAGTACTGACAGAGGATTATGAATTTAATTTGGCTGCTTATTGTCTTGTTTTAAAATGTTTTTAAAAGCATGAAATCATAACTTAAAGGCCATTAAATGAAAAATACATTTTCCCAGTTTTGTTAATGTATCTCTACATCAGTGGTTCTCAAAGTGGGGTCTGGTGGGGTCCAGGAACACCTGGGGTCCTTGAAAAGGTGCCAGGGGATCCCCGGAAAAAAGGGAGAATAATTTATGCCCACTATAATTCCACAACAATAGAATGTAGTACCATTTGTATATAGGTCTGCCATAATTTAAAATAAAGAAATACTTGTATTTCATTTTGTAGTATTTATTTTCTACTGTTTGTATGTTATTTTTGAATTTATTTAATTTAAAATTTTATTTTCTATTTTATATATTGAGCTGAAAATGGGGTGAATGGTGAATTATTAATTCATTAATAAATAAATATTAATAAATAAAATGAAAAATCAATTAAATGTAATAATATTGAATAAATAACTTATTTTATGAATTAATTAAATGGAAAATTAAATACACTTACTGGTATATTTATTTATGTACTGAGTATTTATTTTTGTTTATTCTTTTCTTATTATGTCAACTTCAGTCCTCCAAAATTTTGGCCTCAGGTTTGGGACACTTTCTTTTATAAAACATGTTAAAGCCCAAATCTTGTGGGATGGGGTCCGTGGTCTAGTTTTCATGAGTTTAAGGGTTTTTGATGTGAAAAAATTTGAGAACCACTGATCCACAGCCAGAATATATATATATATATATATATATATATATATATATATATATATATATATATATATATATATATATATATATATATATATATATATATATATATATATATATACATATATATATAGATAGATAGATAGATAGATAGATAGATAGATAGATAGATAGATAGATAGATAGATAGATAGATAGATAGATAGATAGATAGATAGAAAACTTACCCCGCCTCTGTCTCCCTGTCAGAAATAAGAGTGGCAGAAATGATCAGTGATTAGTGATAAAAAATTTAATTTGACATTAAAGCTGAGTGGAGTGTAAGCAGATCACCTTCTGCTTCCTCTGAGGACCCAGACTCTGATCCTGTGGAGAACACATCAAGAAGCTGTGATAGTGTATTATATAACAGCAGCCTGGCTGTTCATACCTCTGCTCTGTTGCCACCTGCAGGTTGACGTCTGAACAGTAAAACCTCTCTCACCCTCAGGTGCTGCTGCGTCAGAATTGGCACCTTCCTCTTCTGCAGGAGGATTTCAAAGTTATGTAATTTTGAATTACGGTCAAAGAAGGATCACATGTTGTCTGATTATGCAGCTAAATGTTTTTTGTTTTGTTTTTTCCCACACACCTGAGCTGTCTTCTTCAGCTTGAATAATACCCCCTTCCACTGTTGAAGACATTTAAAGAGGTGATTCTAACATTTTATACATGATCATGAGATTGTAATCTGCACTTACTGTAACTTACCAGGTCCATCCTGAGAAGCCTCTGTGTGGGCAAGATTTAAAAGAGTGAATTAACGACTGGATCTGGATCAGCCAGTATTAGTTTTAGATTAAAGTCAAAGGTCATAGGTTTCCCTCACCCAGGTAACTGCCGTCTTCATTGTGCTCCTCTGTAACTGATTGGTGGAAACAGAAAGACATTTTTTTAAATTCTGTACTCAATATGAACGACATGTTTGTTCATGAAGTCATTTTGGTCCACGGTCATCGTCATGGACTTTAGTTTCTGTGGTTAAAACTCACCATTCCTCTGAGCAGCTTCAAACTCCATCTGATCTGAGGAGACAAATCAAATCATGCAAAACAAGAACCAAAAGAACACAATTAAAAATTCTGAGATTAAAGTCAGCATTCTATCATTTTTTATAGAATAAATGAAAAAAAGTATCCTTAAAAATGTTTTTTTGTTTGTTTTTTACTCATCTTTAATATACGACCAATGCACTGTACCGATTTTTTTCAGTTCAGCTAGCCCATCTGCAAGAAATGAAAATATATGTTATCACCCTTTACATTATTATGAATTGTTGATCACCGTTACTGATAAAAAAAAGTAATTTCTCACCATATGGAGCAGCTTGTTCCTCTTTTTCTGCAGATTCCAAAGATGCAGAGAGAGCTGGAAATCATCACAAATACATCAGTCAAAATTTAATTAAACAAATGATGCATAAATATAACTGAACATTTACATATACTGTTGACTATAGAAGTTAAAGAAAACACATGATACAGAACAGACTTGAGATGTTCCTTGATCATGAAAATGTCAAATTTTATGATCACATTTTCAATTTTAATCGTGTTAAAACAGAAACCTGACTTTTTTTCTCAGAACTCTCAGATTTTTTTTTTTTCAGATTTCTAAGAATTGTTTTTATTCATTAATTCAGACTTCAGAATTTGTTTTCCCGTAATTTTTGGAAGGAATCCGATTATACTTTTTATGTCAGAAAAAAGTCTGAAATAGGACTTGAAGGTCACACTTCAATTGTGAGAAAAAAAAGTCAGATTTCTAAGAAAAAAAAATAAAGAAAATTGTATTTGTTCCAGAAAGGGAGAAAAATATGATTTTATTTTATTTCAATAGTCATAAGTGGACTAGTCATAATGACCATTTTAATCTCAAAATAGTATCATCTCTCCTACAGTTATATTGATCTTTTATCTTTTATTTTCCTTTTATCATCTGAAGTGATTTTTCAAGATCTGTTTGATCTGTGCAATTAACTGAAGAATTGTCTCTCTGAGCCACATTACCCATCATTCATAAGCCAAGGGTGCACAGTTCTGAGAAAAATGTATAAAAATTAGAATTCTCTTCCTATACGGGAAAGAAAAGTCAGAATTCAGACATGAATACCTTGAACATTAAAACGTTTCTTTCTCCACAAATTATACCTCCCAGTCTCCATCAATGGGGATCACCACATCTTCAATTCTAATAATTTTCTAATTGAAATAGAATCATGAATGTTTGTTCTTCTTACCAGACTGAAACGCTGCCACCGTGAGGAAGACAGACAGCGGGATTAGAAACCTCATCTTGGCTCCTGGTGTGGATGTGAAAGGATGTTGGCGTCACTTCAGACTCGTTGTGTTGTGTTGTTGCCAGTCTGTGGTTTTTATATCTTCAGCCTCATCACATGTCTGGAATGGACAGGCGGCTCTGGTACCATTGTCCCTCCCTACCTGAGAGGACAGCTGGGTGGCACATCAGCACACAGACGTGTCCTTATTCAGGCCTTCAATGCCACCCATTGTTGGCTTTGCTGTCACATGAGCCTTTATTTGGGATGTTACTGTGTCTGTTTGGGGGAAAAAAGTGGGACTCCATGCAACATGACTGAAAACAACGTTCATTTCCTTTTAGGGATGGAGTGGTGATTTCACTGTGCAGCCTTGGCTTATGAATGATGGTCACGATGTGGCTCAGAGAGACAATTCAGTCAATCGCACCCATCAAAGACATATTGATCTTATTTAGAAATGAAAACAGCTGCAGCTATTTCACATTTTACTGTGTCTTTAGTCTGGAATCTGTGAAAACATGAGAAAGAATTATTTCAGGTGATAAAACTGAAGCAAGATCATAACTTTTTGAGAAATGCTATTTATGCCATTTTGAGACCGAAATGGACTTCAACTTTTTTTTTCCTGGAACAAATTAGTTACAAATTTGTACCCCTTAATTTTTTTTTATTTTTAATTACATTTTTTCCGAATTCTGTCTTTTTTTCTGAAACAAATATTAAACAAAATTTGCTCCATAATTTAATCAGAATTCTCAAAAGAATGTTTTTATTCCAGAAAAAGGCATCATTTTGTCTGAATTCTGAAATGAATCTGAGAAAAAAGACAGATTTTTGGGAAAACTTTGTCTATTCTATTCAATATTCTTCTTTTATAAAATAATTCTTACCTCTTCTTTTTTTCAGAATTCTGAACTTAATCACTGAATTCTGACAAAAAGTCTGATTTCTAATTTTTCTTCTGGAACAAATAAAATAAGATTTTTACCCCCTATTTTTTCAGAATATGTCTTTAATCTCAGGATTCCGACTTTATCAGAATATAGAGATTAAAGTCAGAATTCTTACTGTTTGTTTGGAATGAATACAACAATACCCCATAAATTGCTTTTCAATTCTCAAAAATATTTGTTCCATAAGAAAAGTAACAATTCAGACTCATCTTCATTCTTGAATCTTTCAAAATATGCTAAAAACTATTTTAGATGATAAGATCAAAATGTTTGAGAGATGCTACTATTTTGAAGCAGTATGTTTTGAAAGGTGATTCAATCATAATTGAATCAGGCTTTTAATAAATAAAAGCAGAAAACAAATGTGATCTCATCACTTTATTGTAACATTTTCAAAACATACAAGTATTGACATGGATTTTTCATTAGGCTTTGATATCAAATTTATTTTCAAAATGTTTTATTTGTTACAAAATGGTCATTATTTGTGCAGTGAGTGTCATAATTTGTACTTTGTTTTTGGCATTCACAAAGGACTAATATGCTACAGAATGTCCTGACACACTTGAGTGGAGAACTAAAAATCTAGAAAAATACACCTCTAAAAGTGCTTTAGAAAAAATTTGCAAACTATAGTTTTGTTCTCAAAGTGGTTGGCGACATGAGAGCAGATTAGGTAGGAACAGTAATTAGCAAACACATGACATCTGGAAAACCTCAGAAAGAACTGAATAACTTCCCCCACAGGTTTCAACAAAATACACAATGCAGCATAATCTTCCTGGATCGTGTTCAGACTGATTTTCAATGACAAGAGAAGAAGGTCCAAAAGTGAAAATTATTTATAAAATAATTACATGGAAAATTAGGATTTAATAAAGAAGAAAATAAAGCAATCATCACTTTTACACCTTAACTCCAGTGAGTGGGATTAGACCTTCCAATTATGATTTTAAGCATATACAAATAGTAAAAAAAAAGAAAAAACTTAATACATTTCATGATATCCAATTTGCTGATGAATCTCCTTGGTGGCATGACAACTGCCTGTACTCATATTCACTAACAACATATACAGTAGTCTGCTGAGGAGGTAGAGACTGAGGGAAAGGAAGACACAGGCAAATCTTGATGTTAGCGAATTCTATGCAAGAAGTCAGCCAAAGGGAGGCGGTGGTTGGTTGTGTAGCACCAACAAGCTGGTTTCTTAAAGGTTAGTTGTGGCTACCATTTTCATAACAGCAGCGAAGCACATCAGGGAAGGAAAAAGACAAAACAGACAAAAGGAACACTTATGTATTTACCCTGCAGTGCATTGATTCACAGTGATTACACAATTCAGCACAGGCCAAAATTGTTCCACCTTTTAAACAGGGTTTGTGCTGCTATTGCTGGTGATGCCTTCAGGTTTCAATACTGTGATTAGCGGCCTGTGGCTACTGGTAGTATTGGGAGGGGGGGCTGTGGAGACGGAACTGTGGAGACAGTTAATAACTTATTTGGAAGAAAAAAACAAAGTAATAAAAGTTCAGTTAATATCTGATTGAAGATATTGATCACAGTTAAAGGATAGTTTTACAGGTCTTCAGGTGTCCATATTAGTCACAGTCCATCCTCCTGTTCATGTGATGAAAATGTATCGAACATTAATATGAGGCTTCAGCACTCAGTAGTGGTAAAATTAAACAGATATCTTACAATGCAACTGTCTCTTCTAAAGCTGTAACAATTCGTTGCCAACTATTACATCAATCATCAATTATTTGGACAATTGATTAAGTCCTTTTTAAGAAATATATGTAAAATCCTCTGGTTCCATCTATAGAATAGTAAAATGATGATCTTTGGGTTGTGGAATGTTGGTCTGGACAAAAAAAAAGGACATTTTGGTTGGATCTTTAGCTTTGGAAAACAGTGATCGACATTTTACACCATTTTATGAACCAAACAACTAACTGATTAATTATTTCAATAATCAATAGCTTAACTGATTATAAAAATAATGGTTAGTTGCAGCCCTAGTCTATTTAGAACAAAAGACCTTCTTTTTGTGTTAATTGGAGACTCTAAATTGCCCGTAGGTGTGAGTGTGTGAGTGAATGGTGTGTGTGCCCCACGATTGGCTGGCGGCCATCTGGGGTGTATCCCTGCCTCTCGCCGTAACGAGCTGGGATAGGTTCCAGCAGACCCCTGCGACCCTAATGAGGAATAAGCAGGTATAGAAAATGACTGACTGACTGACCTTCTTTTTGTGTGATTTTTGAAAGTATGTTGCCCTGCAGTGGGTGGATGATAACAAAAAAATTAATTCAGTTCAAAAAAGTGGAAGATCCCTTAATTCAACAACCTTTTGCTGAACATTTCTAATACATTTGTGCACAAAACTGTCAATTTTGTCCCCATCAATTACACTGGAAGCTCATTTTATTTAATTTATTTTAATTTTTATTTAAAATAGACTTATAAAACTTAACTAATCCTTTAATAGATCAATTTCTTTTGTTCTGTTCAGCCTGTGTACAATTTTCCTGTGCCAGGAGGAATTATTATTGATCATTTTTATTTTGAATTTTTCCATATTGAAATGATAACCTGTAAACTCTTGTAGTTCTTGCAGCAATGTCACTGGATCAGCATTTACTTTTGTGAGCACAATGTATGTGTAAAAACCTTCAAAATAAGACACAGGTTGTAATGAAGCTGGATTATTCTTTAGGTTTGAGGAGGGCACAGCAGCCTGCTACCTGATCAAAGATTTTGGGCTTTGCCTCGACAGGAGTGTTACGGTTACAGTGTAGCTTGTGTCTGTGGGGGTGATTAACTCAATAGCATTTTATTTCTTTTCGTTCTTATCTCGTCTAGTTCTCTCTCTCCTCAGAGTTCCCCTCTCAGGCGGGTGTGCAGGTCCTCCTGGTCGATCTTGCCGACCTGGTTGTGCCACCGGTGGTGTGCCAGAAGTGCCACATTCCTGGCAGAGATGGCACTCATCTCCATGGCGCTGGCTGCCCACTCCACAGCGTTGAGGTAGTACAGCCGGTTGTGCAGGATGAAGGGAGGTGTCTTGCGGTGCGGCGGGCGGTACGCTGGGTACGCCAGCCACAGGGTCTCTGAGACGGAGTCCCAGGAGAGGAATATCCTGCGCAGCTGCTCCTGGGACAGCGGCTGCGGGGAGAACACCTTCCAGACCTTGGCATGGTTGGCGGGCAGCCGCTTGTAACTCAGAGGGATGTGCACAGGGTCGAGGGAGCTCAGGCTGTTGATGACAGAGCCCTTCGAGTCGGTGGTGAGGACATCAGACACTGTGAACTCAGAGGCTGGCTCCATAGTGCCGAGGTAAGACATGTTCAATGTGCCATGGACCAGGGTAGAGACGGTCTGGTGGTAGCGTCCTGGGTAGTGAGATGGGATCGGGGGGGAGAAGCCCGAGAAGGTGATGTCAGACTTCCCCTGGTGGAGCGCCGTCGCTATCACCACAATGTCATACAGGGAGTGTGCTGAGCCTGAGTCACCGACGTAGTTGACCTCGTAGAAGCTGGCTGCTGTACCTGGGTAGAAGATACAGAGGAAGTTAAAGGGACGGTTCAATATTTTTGAACAATTGCCCATTGTCATAGCAATAGGTGGTTTAGCTTTTTTGGTTTAGCTTGTCGATACAAGCCATTTCCAGACCAGAGGAGCAGAGCCGCAAGGTGCTCAGCTACTACATTGGCTTAGTGCTGGGCAATATGAAAAAAATCATATCAAGATATGGAATTTTTTATATCACGATAACAATATATATCACGATCAAGTATGGTATTAGTTATTCTCTGAAAAGTTTGCAAAAATTTCATTGTTTTCTTTATTCCAATTTTATTTTGTAGTAAGTAGTCACCAATGAGACACATACACTTTAGTGCAGAAACATACATGGTTCAAATGTCATTGTATCTTTGCATCACTGCTATTGTTCTGTTAACTTTTGCCACAGTGTCTTCAGCTCTCTCTTATTTAATGGAAAAATGTCAAATATTTTGCGTTCCATTCTGCCAAAACATTCTGCCATCCTCTCCGTTTTTCTTTTTTTCCCATAAATTTTCTTCCATAAAAGTTGATTTGATTCAAATCAGAAGTAAAGATGCTGATACCCATCTGATACTGTCAGCTATTCAGAAACATGTTGATCCCTGTTGGACTTGACATGGACATGTAGTCAGTCATTTTCTATACCTGCTTATTCCTCATTAGGGTCGCAGGGGTCTGCTGGAGCCTATCCCAGCACGTTACGGCGAGAGGCAGGAATACACCCCAGATAGTCGCCAGCCAATCATGGGGCACACACACCATTCATTCACACACTCACACCTACGGGCAATTTAGAGTCGCCAATTAACCTCAGCATGTTTTTGGACTGTGGGAGGAAGCTGGAGTACCCGGTGAAAACCCACGCAGACACAGGGAGAACATGCAAACTCCACAGAGAAAGGTCCCAGACCCAGGACCAAGGAGGTCTTGAACCTGCGACCTTCTTGCTGTGAGGCAACAGCGCTAACCCCTGCGTCAGCATGTCGCCCTGGACATGTAGTGTGAGCAGCAAAACACAAACAGCCAGAATACACTGACATTACACTGGAAAATTTAACAAGCACTTTATTAATAAGTGTAACTAGCAGGCTCCGCTTGTATATGTTAATGTGACATCAGCATTCCAGTCCGTTCCGGCTCACTGTGACCCTTGGAAATGATAGAAATCATAGAAGAGAAATGGCATGATAGACACTTTTCTATCGGTTAATTGTATTTTTTGGTTTACCTCATCAAATACACAATCCAGCAACTCCCAAACGCTGTGACCAGTTGTGACCTGTACATTCACCACACTATGAGATGATAAGATTACATTACGTCAGAACCGTTTTAAAGGTAAGTGTAAAGCCAGATTGATCTCAAAAGTGTACCTTTAAGTGCAGCTTGTCATAACCCCATAACCTTGTCGGGTCCAGCTGTTTCTGCCATCATGGCAACACCGCTTTGAAAAAAACAAACAAACTCACAGCAAACAAGTAAGCATGATAGCTAAGTTACTTTTTAAGAGGTGTTGCTGTCCAAGATGGTGGAAACAACCAGAACAACTGTGCATGAGCGACCCACATTGGGTAATGATGTGACTTCACTACCTGATCACCTGAGTAAACTCCCATGGCTTACTGAAGAAAGTAGTCCTGAGTATTTGTTTTACGTGTTGCAATTATCTTATATAGTGTGGTGAATGTGCAGGTCACAACTCGTCCACCACAGTGTTTGGGAGTTGCTGGATTGTGTACTTGCTGCAAAATTCTTTTGATTTGTTCCAGAAGAAAAGTCAAAATTCTGAACCCCACCCCAGAATTCCATCTTTAATCTCAGGATTTGGTTTCTCAGGATATTATGAAGAGCTAAAGCATCTATTGGTATGACTATGGGAATCATGATGATGGGTGAATTTTCACAAATGCTGAGATGTAATGTTTGGTGGAAAAAAAAATTTAATTGGGAAAAAATGGGAACACACAAAACATGAATTGAATGTACCAGTCTTGGATGGGCGAACTTTGACTGAGATGGAAGTGACTCTGGCTGAGATGAGCTCGCTCTTGCTGTGATACAGGAGTCCTGAACACACCCTCTTGTTGCCTCCATCTACTGACCACAGGCCTGAATCCGCACCTGCTAATGATACAGCCCCTGTAAAGCAATACAAGCATGTCAGTGCTACTCTACAAAGAGACATGTCTCAACAAATAAAATGCACATTATTGTGCATATGATGACACGAAGACAAACTCCTACATTGAAAAACATACCCACAAAGCCATTGATGCGGACGCTTTGGCCGTAATTGACTCGAGTGATCGGTGCAACAATATCGTTAAGGAAGACCTGAGAAAATCCTTCGCTGATCATGGTTTCTTCCAGAGTTTGATTCATCAGAGTCAGAAAACTGTCACCGCCCATTGCATGCAAGAGCCTCTCCACATTGGAGAACGAGTAACCGTACTGCTGATATTGGTAGATCCTAGGAATAGAAGGGTTTAAATAATTACAAAGACAGAACAGGGAGCATAATTCAAGTTGTAATTTTTCAAAATTTATGTCAATATAAAATCAATACATTGTTGATGTAACTTGGAATTTCAAGAGGTTTCAGTCAAAACGCATTCTGTATATTCCTTTCTGTATATATACCTTTTTATTTGGCCTCTTTCTCCCACTGTAAATCATTTTTGAGAACAGAGCTGTTGTCCTAATACTCTACTAATGAGATAATAATAATTTCCCATATAGTAGTGTTGTAACAGGAAACATTAAATATATCCCAGATATGATTGTGCATGATTCTTACAATGCTAATGCTATTAAATTAAACACACCCACTTAAATTACAGCTATTATGCAAACATTCAAAACAGATCATGGATGCAGATTAATTGGAAAAAGTATGAAATCGTGAGGATTATATTGTGTCACCATAAAAATCATTTGAAATGTTGTTGGTTTACACGTGATATCAGTAACTGATAACTGCAACTGTGTTTATTTATTGTATTATTCACTGTATTTGTGTCAGTGCATTATTCCAAGTGTATTTAGTATATGGTTCAGTGACAAATAACGATTAGCAAGACAAGAAAGTCAAAAACTTTTTAAAATACAGTTTTAAAAGCATTCATCAAATCTCTTAATGTCATGCCATTTGAAAGTCCATTTGCACAACCATATGGAATGTGTGTTTTTTTGCTGAAAAAGAATGCAAAATTTTATAAACATTTAATACAACTGGAATAAACAACTAGTTGATAGCATGTGTTTTTAATTAAAAAAACTTTTAAACAGAGTTAAACTATCTATTACCAAGTTTTTAGGGTTACACTACATGATATTTTTGACATTATCCTATGTCTCATTGTGTTTTATACACCTGACCAGGAACACAGACTGCAAATTAGCTGAAGCTAGATGTCTTATAGGCATCACATTTTCCCTTTTTGGGGGGGCAATGTCATCCCTGCCAAATAAACATTAAATAAATAAAATCTAATTTTAGAGAACAAAGTCTCACCTCATGAATTTGTCCAGAATGCTCTCCACCCACATGTGCATTCGTAGAAAGCTGAACCCATATCGCCAGAGCATGCGCAAGAAATTAACAATAAACCAGTCACTCTCTTCAAACGTGAGCTCCTTTCCATCAAAGATTGCCATTTTAGAAGGGACATCTTTCCTCGGAGGAATACCTGAAAAACACCGTAATGCAGGCTGGATTCAAGTTTCAGACACTAATTCAATCATGTAATAATAATCATTTACCTGTGCATTTAATTTAGGAACCTGGCCATTACCTAATTTCTCAATAAATTCCTTCATGTGTAGATTGAGAGGATGGATCACAGAGCCTCCCGTCTCATATTCGTAATCTCCGATCTTCACCGTTGCTAGTCGTCCACCAACAGAACCGGGTTCATACACGTCGATCTTCACTCCGGGTCCAAACTCCTGCCTCAGGTAATACGCTGCAGCTGTGCCACCGATACCTGCTCCAACCACAGCTTCACAAAGACAAAGACAAGAGAGTAAACCAACTCTGTGACAAGTTTATTTTGTTCTTGTGAGGTTATTTCATGCATTCAGGAGTGTATGCATCCAGACGATATGTCTGCAAAAGCCTTACAAAAGCTGTATTCCTCCTCTTTTCCTACCAGTAAGAAACGTGTGAGCATAAAGACATCAGACCAAAAAATAAATAACATCAAAATGGTATTTGAATTTTTAACTAATTGATTATAACAGTTCTATTGAAAATGCCACTTCCCTTTTGAATTTAGATTAGTGAGTGTACACAATATTATCTTTGTTGGTATTAATTATTGCAATATCCATTGAGCTTTCTGTGCTTTAATATGCAATATGTTTTATTTATTAACATGCACCTATATTCTGTTCTACTTTATGTAAGGCACTGGTCCAACAAATATTTAATTATCCGGGATAATCACACTAAAGAACAATTCCAGTGGTTCATATGAAATTGTAATAGGGTACTTTAGGTTTTCAATGCCAAAATTTTCCAGGATAACTTAATAATTTCAGGGACATTTGACTTTTTTTTTTTAAATATAATTTTCCATATGATTTCCATGACTATCCTGCAATGAAGCAGGTGTTAGAGGCAGCTAAATGAATAAAGCAGGCACACGAGCTGCAGAAAGGTGTGGCTGATTTGCACCTGACGCTGCTCACCTATCTTTTTGGGCTGATCTTGCAGCCCTGGAGCTGAGGCCAGACACCTTCTCCCAGTGTGCCAGAGCCCCAGGAACAGCAACGTTCCCAGGGACAGGCCTTGTAGACTCATCGTGGGACTTTATTGATCTGTGCCGCGGAGCATCTGTACAGGAGACATGAACAGCGACTAACTTTCAGTTCAATATCAGTCTCATCAAAGGTTAAAGTCTCAGCTCAGGCAAAGAATTACACACCAAAACAACAAGTGTTGCCCTCAGCTGGATAATTAATGTCTGTCGGTTATTTAACACATCAAAAAGAGAAAGAAACAGGAAGTAAAGTTAGTGTGGACTCACTATTTAAAGAGTGACTCGCTATACAGTAGGTCTGCTGGTCCAGAAGTAACGTTAGCTTCACGATTGTCTTCACCCGAACGATTCAGACTTACGTTAAAATTCCGCCGCTCCGTTTAAACATGAAACTGAACTGTCAACGGAAGCCACTAGAAGATCAGAAATGGTGAAAAATAACTGAACTTATTTCAACGGTTCAGTCAAGTCGGGAGCGCGAGGACGTCGCTGATTATCGAGACACACTTCCGGGTACGCTTATCTTCGATTTTCAAAATAAAAGCCTTAAACGGTTAGTGTCAAGCGTACCGAAAAGGCATTAAAATAATCGTAAATCATTTACATAAATTGCATCTCCTCTCTCAGGCTTCTCTCGGACTTTTTAGAAAAAAACAGGTCCCATTAATATCAATCTTCTTAGTCTCTTCTTAACATCTTCTTAAATATTCTGCCTTTCTGGAAGGAATATTGTTTTTATCCCATAATTGCTTTTCACAGAAATCTGACCTATTTCTCAGAATTATAAAAAAGGTCCGAATTCTAACTTTAATCTCAGAATTCTGAGACTAATTAACTTAAAAATCTTAAAAATTAATCTTAAAAATCTTACTCCGCCCTTAAGTTTTAGAAATTTGATTTGATCCTCATTATATATGAATTTTACTTTTTGAATTTGACATACAACTGTGCCAATAGGATAGATGATATGATCTTTTATTTTGAATGGTGAATTGATCTTTGTGGTCGTCCACTGCTAAAATCAATAAACATTGAGAATAGTTCATTTACCACTGTATTGCAGAAATCGTCTCCTGATAATCATTGTCTTCTAACCACACGAAACGGAAGATGATTTTATTTTCGTAAAACCGGTTACAGGACAAATGCGGAAGTGACGTATTATCTTCTCTTCTTGAAACCATGCTTGGATGGAGGTGACCTTAGTTATTATCAAATTTTAACGTGAAGGTACTTAGCTGTGACACCGAAGGTAGTTTCTTTTCCATCCCACTTATTTTTTACATGAAAAACGTGTTTTGAATATTTGAAGACTTGAGCAAGGCGAGCAGATGGCGGAAGCTCATCAGGCACGAGTTCAGAATGTAGTGGAAGACATGGTGCAAACCCTGGAGAGGGATCACATCCGGAAAATGCAGGTAAGTTAGGAGTCAGTCTGTGCAGAACACGTGAACTGTGCATGCAATAACCTTGTTTTGTATGCAAATACAAATCTTATGTCTTCATCTCTGAAAGTTAACTTTGTATGTGTGTGCGCGAACACTAGGGTCTGATGTTCAGGTGCAGCGCAGCGTGCTGTGATCGCCCCTCAGACTCCATGTCTCAGGTGCATCACTGCATTGAAAGGTGTCACACTCCTCTGGCCAAAGCTCAGGGGTTCGTCACTTCAGAGCTGGAAAAGTTCCAGGTGAGGGACACACTGCCACCACTGTGCAAACATGTGTCAGACTTTCATAACTTGATCTTTTTCTTTGTGTCTATTTATCTAATCGTAGTAGTAATAATTATTAGTAGTAAATATTTTTTAAAAATTTTTATCCTTTCTTAAATCCTCTATAACAGAAAACTGCATATTTTGGGCTGTTCTGGACTGTTTGTTTGGAAACCCATAATTAAATATTTGAAGACATTACCATGGCAACCGTGATTGTCCAAACAACTAATCGATTTTAATTGAGAAAATAATCTATTAATTATTGAAAATAATTGTTAATTACAGCCCTAGTTTCATGTCAACTCGCATCTATAGTAAAGGTGATCTAACCTCTATTAAACCTGCCGCTTAGAAATATATAGCAACTGCAAATCAGCTAAAACTACAAATGTGTAGTGAATATTAAGAAGAGTAACCATTTACTTTTATTACTCAAGATAACTTAACTTTTTGTGTATTTGTTCTTATTGGAGTGAATCAGTAGCAGCAACATAATGACTAAGGATGAACAATAATTAAATATTATCGTTAATTGTTGCCAACTATCACAATAATCACCTACTATTTTGATAATTGACTAATCAATTTAAGAGGAAAGTGTCAAAATTCTCTGATTCCAGCTTCTCAAATCTGATTATTTTTTCGTTCCTTTAGTCTAATATAATAAACTGATGATCTTTGGGTTGTGGACTTTTGGTCTGAACCACAAAAACATTTTAGGTTGCATCTTTGACTTTTTACACCACTTTTATGAACCCAACATCTAATCTATTGTTTCAATAACTGTTAGATTAATCAACTATCAAAATAGTCCTTAGTTGCAGCCCTAAATATGAGTTTAATTATATTATTGTACTACAAATTAGTGATTCTTTAATTAAAAATGAGTGATGAAATATTCCTTTTTTTTTAAACGTGTACTCCAGTGCTTTTTCTGTGTCCAAAGGGATATCCTGTACTCTAGATTTCAACCATTGGTTACTATGTGACCCAGAAACAGACCTCGAGCAACTCTTTACTTACAAATTAACATGTTTACCTGCAGGAGGATTCCTCTAAAACTGCGTTTTCTTGCCTCTTTGTCCCTCAGGACCGCCTGACCAGATGCACGATGCACTGCAATGACAAGGCGAAGGATCTCTTCGACTCCGGCGCCAAAGAGGCTGCCGTGAAGTCCCTGATGGAGCGCTGCGTGGGCAGCTGCGTGGACGACCATGTTAACCTGATCCCCAGCATGACCCGAAGAATCAAAGAGAATCTGGACTCTATAGAGCAGTGAAGGGGCGGGATGGGTCACTGTAGCCTCAGGCTCATTACACAAAACACACAGTGGCGCAGGGCTTGTTAACTCAGCCAGTCTGACCAGTTACAGCAGAAGAGTAGAGCCGGACACTGAAACAGCAGTAACTTTAAAATGATAGGAGTTTTACAGTCAGAGGCTGGAGGTTTTTGGGGCTCGCTAGATCTTCATTTGTTGTTGCAACATCTGGCAATGTGTTTGGCTACAAGATACTGGCTCAGAAATGCTTCAGAGACCTGTGTGCACTTAAAAAAAAAAGTTTATTAACTCAGTTGAGATCTGAGCATCACAAGTCAGATGATACAATAAACCATGCAATCAACAGGAGTCAGTTGTTATATTGTCCCATCATTTTTGGTGTAATTTTACTGTGAGTTTGTGTATGTTTGTGTCAGAATTAAAAGTTCTGTAAATATATATCTACTCTTGGACTGTTTCACTTACACATTATAAAGAAATGATAAACGATGATAAACAAGATGACAAACACCAGTCATGATTTTGTTGCATGTATTTTAATGACTGCTAATGAATATTCTCAAGTATATACAACTGATGGTACAAAGGCAACAATGTAAGGTAGAATAAATATAAGAAGCAGTAAACAGTAGACTTGAAGCACTGTAAAACTCAACCAATTTGGTCCAAATCTAATTTACCATTTATGTAGAAAATGTCATTTTTAACATCCGTAACATAGAACATTTAAATATGCCTGAGAATAAGAGGCAGCTGATGCAATGTAGTTGAAGTGTTTATAAAAGGAACTGTAGCATAATTTTGTGATTTAAAATAATAGACAAGAACTGGTAAATTATAATCTCTAATAGACTACATTCTTGTTTTAGGTCCTTTGTAATATCAATGACTAAATAAGACTAAATTTGCTCCAAACCATCGTTGTGCTCTTTGGTATTTACACTGACTATTTGAGTAACATGTAATGAGGGAAATGATTCAAAATTATAGTCAAATTTTACTGAAGAGGCCATAACAGAAGCTGGAGATGAGCCACAACAGATGGCACTGGAGGGGTTTGGGAAAGTCCTGTAATAAAGGAGTAATCATTACAGGATGTGGAAAACGACCACCGATGTGAAGGAAACCAAACTGCTGCACAGCTTTTTGTGTCCTATGAAAGTCAGCAAATCAGATTCAGACTTGAAGAGGAGATAAAATCAAAGTGAATATCAAATATTAAGATTGACAGAATTCATGTCTATCAAGTGGACGAGCTACAGAAGCATAAAACACAGCTGCAGTAAAGAACTACTTGGAGGGGGAAAAGAGATAATATGTGATAGCACCACAGCCCACATTGATGGGCACATTTATTGGCAGTTGAGAATCGAATATACATTTTCTCTTGCAAAAATAAATCTGTACAAATGAAGTAAAAAATAAATAAACACCAAATAAAAACACTTAACTATGAAGGTAAATGGCAGTTGCAGCTATACAGGGGTTAGTCATAACTGAATACAATGCCTTAGCATTACAAATCTTCCAAGTCCCCATGTTCACTATTTCTCATGACAATATGAGGTAACAGATTTCCAATCAAATAGTGATGAGAAATGAATAGTAGAACATGTACAACAACCAAACTGCGGAGGTGATTTATTTGGTGAGGAGAGCAGAGCAAATATTAAAATGGGAAGCAATTGAACTGCAAAAAGGCCTTTAAAGCTGGATAAATTGTTTCATTGTTTAATTTTTTCAGCAGTACTGTGAAAAATCTCAACAAAAAGCTGGTGACAATCTGGACTTCAAACTGTAAACGAGGCTGGTGCACAAAACCTTGGATGAAGCAACTTGACGGGGTTAAGTTTGTCTTTCAGGCCACATTGTGTTTGTTCACATCCAATATTTATAAATGTTAACATCTTGCAGCACATGTCATTTTAAGAACATTTGGGTGTGGTAATGCGAGTTTTACTTGTGGGGGTTGGTGCAGAATATGTGGAAACATGGTGACATGTTCCAGTTAAGACTGAGCTACCAAAGGGTTACAGAGTGAAGAAATGAAGGTTGAAAATTTGGCTTTACCACCATCAGCCGATTTTTTACACATTCCTGTTGGGTGTGCTCTTATCAGCTGATAATCACACAGCAGCAGGTGGTACAGATGCTGTGATAAACTGTAATTTATACTTTTTATAGCTGTTAAGGGTTGGCAATAACTGTATGTTATTTTTTCAATTTGTGTGAAATATGTCATTATTCATGTATATTATTTTCTATTCGGTTACTAAATGTGGTATTTTTCTCTCTCTCTTTATTTTTTTTTACAAGGAGTCATTCCACATAAACAGGACATCTATGACCACATACACAACAGCTTTTGTGGTACAGACGGTTCACTGCGTAGTGGAAGATATTATGATTAAGAGGTTTGTTGAGGTGTCTGTCACCTCACATGTGGTTTTATATATGGAGAAATCCATGGATCAAGGATAGTCAATGCCCAATTTCTGTCACCAAGACCGGTCTAGTGACGGCTTCTTGATGTGATGGGACTATTTTTTAAGACCCAGGCTTACTAAATACACAAACTCCAGTAAAGTAAAATCAATCCCTTCACAATCACCAGATCTTAAATGCCATGGAGCCGTTATTTAACGTCTGAAGCAGATTCCCACTGTCTCTAAAGAATAGAAGGTTTTCCATCTAGAGTCCATCATCCCATAGCAGAGATCCAAGGAACAACTGAAGCTGCTCTGAAGGCAAATCCCTCGTGGGTGTGTGTGTGTCCAACTCAGAATGTGCCAAAACACTAAATACATAGATACAAATCATTTTCCCCACTGAGATACAGATGCATGCAGACGATATGTCCAATGTCGACAGGCAATAAATGTGGCGGTGGATTATACAGTTTTGTGTCAGTGTCTCGGTTTTACCAGAGGAATGGTAGCAGTTACTGGCTGTCAAGCATCAGGAAACGCTGCGGGCACTGCTCTCCAGTTCTGAGGAGTCCGAGCGGTGGTCTGACTGGGATGACGTGTAGAGAAAGTTGCAGCATACGTAGAGGGGGAATGTCAACAAGCGGCTGTCCAGGTTCATCACCACATACTCCTGAGTGATTGAAGGGAGAGGAGAAATGAGTAAATGTTCCATGTCATGCCATTTTCATGGGTTTTACTTGAAGTTGTGATATCACTAATAAGATATATTTGTGGATTTACCAAAATCAACTTAATACAGTTTTACATCTCAGGTTTCTTACCGGAGCTCTAGAAAGAACAGGTATCCTTTTATATTAATTCATATTTATATTGCTCTCTCACACAAGAGAGAATGACAAAGTCACAATGGGGAGAAAAAAAAATGTTCAATTTGTGGCACTTTTTTTTCTGTGGCACAGTGCTGCATAATGGTCTGTGTGAGAAACCCTGGCCTTCCTTATAACCCAAAAGCAATTAAATACACTTTCTATCATATGGGAACTTTAGATACACTACTCACAATAAGTTAGGAATATAGTTTTTACATGAGTGTTTTTACTATTTGGTCTGAATTTGAATGAAACAAGTAAAATTTCCTTTTGATATTACTAATAATGAATGAGAAGAACCTCTATTTTCATTAGTTTAATATTTATCATCCCAAAACTGTATGAAATCCACTGAGTCTCTCACAATATATCTTATTGTGAGTAGTGTAAATCTAGATCAGTATTCAAGCAAGTGTCTCACCTGGTCCTTCTCAAGGGTGAGGAGCTGGTATCCTGTGGAGCGACTGCAGACCAGCTTTCCACGGGCATCGAAAGAGGCAAGACGTAATCTAGACAAACAAAACATTGACAAAATAAGTAAGTGAAATGTTTTCTAAGACCAAAGCTGCAGATAAATGCATCATTAGAATTCATAACAACCAAATCTTCTTAGTTGCACAAATCCAACTCATCTAAAATTGTTTCTTAGATGAGGTTAAAATAATGCAATTAAATCATTGAGTATTTGTTTAGTTTGGGACTCTCCTAGTACAAGAAATGTTCCAAGTAAAATGTGGACTTTGTTCTCAGTAGTATATTATTGGAGAATTTTTTGTCACCCAATGTAGACATTTTAGGACTAAAGCCAGTTTGTATCACTGAAGTTAAAACTCTTGAGTAATTCACTGAAACGTAATGAGAAAAACTATTTGCATTATTAGACCTGTTTAAACTATTCTGATAATACTTTTGTGATTATTATTTACGTCTTTTTATTTGTGTTTTCATTACTTTGACAGTGTGTATTTGCCCTTGCTCAAGATGAAGAAGATTTTCTAGGTTAAGGTTCTCCACTGACCTGTATGCCAGGTGCCTCCGAGGTTGCAGGCTCACAGCGCCCCCACATGGCTGACTCAGAGTATTCCTCTTGAAGACTATGAAGCGGTTTGTGTAGGTCACCAGCAGGTCAAACCCAAAGTTAAAGCCTGTCCACCGCCAGCAGTACTGAGAAGAAGAAAATATCACTGATTTCCTCTGAAAAAAATTAAAAACATTGACTGTCATGGAGCTAAAGTGACGAATAGCTGGAATCTTCTACTCACATCTCCATCTTTAGTCAGCTTCCTGCCACACCTCATGCTGCTCAACTCAAACTCCTCTTTGTTAGCTTCCTGGGGACTAATGACACAGAAAAAGCATTAAAACCCATATTGAATTCATTTAGTTCTGGTTATATCAAAATTCAAGGAAAAAAAGGAATGTTGAGGTTCATACCCATTATCATTGTCAAATTCCGTCCGCAGCATAGCAAACCACTGGTTTTTGTACACCAATGTTAACCAATCTTGAAAGTATGAGTACAAGAATGAATGACAATGCATTACCAAATGGGAAAGACTGTTACTGACAATGTGAAAAACAATGTGATGAAATTTGTCTTCATGTTTCTATTCAATATAAGCAAGCCTTTTTAGTTCTCAATGCTGCTCATGATAAAACAAGATAACTTCTATGAAACTGGACTTACTACTTCTAGAAAATGAACCAAGTAACATTAAGGCTGATTAAGTTTAAATAATAAAATACTACAAATTTAATTCTTCACTTGTAATTTCGTCAGACAAGACTAGAAAAAATAGATTCATCAACGATGAATTGTTGTTTTTATGATGAAAACAAGACAAAATTACTACCCTTGTCCACTGACTGTGACGAAATTAACACATTTTTTGTTGACAAAAAAAGAAAAGATGAAATCTACTTTTTACTTTAACTTAATTAAATAAAAACTGTGCACACACACGTCCACCGGTCCTGTCGGGATAAAATGCAGTGACATCTGTTACTTCATCACAAGAAGTTACTTTCTGCTACTGTTTTAACCTGTTGGGTTACACAATTTATTAAACTTTTAGTGTGTAGGGAACATTCTGCTCGGTCCGGTACCTCCAGTGTCACTTCAAAACATGTCCATGTGTCTTACTGAACTAAACAAAAGTTCCTAACAATAATTCCTATTGTTACAGATACCTGCCTAGATTAATTTTGATTAACAACTGCTGTCAAAGACTAAAGAAAGACTATTGACTAAAACTAAACTAAAATACTTTGAATTTCTTTGGCTAAAACTATATTTATTGCCAGGACTTGTTGACTAAAATGTGACTAAGCAAAAAAGAATATAAGTTGACTAAATATAACTAAAACTAATATGGGCATTTGAAATTGAAAAATCGCAGACAAAATTAACACTGTTCACTTGTTTCAAAACCACTTTTGTGGCTTTAATGATAATTCAAGTGAAGATATCTTGTTTCCAGAGCACAGAAGAAGCACATTCATTAAATGATGTAGATAGAACCACATCTCACCAGGGGGAAGGATGTTGTCTCTCTCTAGGATGCGAGCAGAAGCAAGGTCATTGATGATATACTGGAGACGGACGTATTTGAACACAGAACAAAAAGGTTCACCCTCCTCTGTGTTCAGGAAGGGCTCTCTCTCACACAGGTCTAGCAGGTCAAATGGAAATGGATTCAAGTGGCTATGTGGCATAAGACAATAAAACGATGAGAGTTTCATAAGATGTGTCACTACAGTACCTGTCCTGCGTTTGCAAAGCCAAGCATCTGCATCAGCTAGAAGCTGCTTGATGGGTCCGTCCCATGATGGATTAAGCTGCAGAAACATCCACTAAGGAGAGATGGAATTGTAAAGAGCAATTTTTTAAAAAGACAGAAAATATGAGTTATAAATACTGGAAGTTATAAACATGTCATTCATCCTGGTACCTTCTTCAGAGCAGTGTACACGTCCATCTCCACCTGCATGACAAACAGGTCCGAGGACTGGATGAGCTGCTCCATCACCTCTGTCCTGTGGATGCAGTGCAGACATCAATAGTAAGAAGTTGTGACATCACAACTTCACAGAAGGCTCATCTGGATAGGAAAAATGTTTGATATGGGTCCTTTAAGTCAAGGTTTTCTCCACTTAATATTTAAATTTGTGATGACGCTAAAATGAGCTTTGTAAAGTATATATAATTTGGCTTGGTACATGGATTTATGACCTTATAGTATTTAATAAAGTTGAATTTAATGTCAGATGTAGAAGTTAAAACTGAAGAATGATAAGAATGATAAACTGAGCACACAGACCCAAGTTCTTTCATCAAGTCGACATTTTGGTGCGTCATCAGGTTGTTGAGAAGCCATTCTAGACACCTGCAGAATGAGAAACAGGAAGACAGCAACAGTATTATATAAATTCACTCTAAAAACGACACATTTTTCTATTAGTGCTGGTGATGTTGAAAAGACATGAATGGGAATCTGACTTCTTCATGACTGAATCCAAACCGTAGATACTCGCACAAGCATAGTAACCGCACACAGTCTTCACACTGACATTTTCCTTCATGGTCTCTCCGCACTGCTGGATCAAACCGTCCTGTCAACATTAACAAACTCAGTTTTGCATCAGTCATAAAAAGATGAAGATTTACACTTCAGACAAAAAAGTGACTAAATTTCAGTTTACTGACCAGCTGTAACATACAAGCAGCAGCAAGAATACTGACGACCCTGCTGGGTTTGATCAGGACATCGTCCCTGTACAAGGATCCAAATACGACCTGTAGAGCTGCACACACACACACACACATCAGTGAATTTATTATTATTATTTATAGAATATTGTGATTTATTAGAAAATTTATTAGAAAACACAGACAAACCAACACTGTCCACTTCTTGTTTCATTAACCAACTTTCTCTCACCTTCAGTGTCAATGTTCTGGTCTGGAATCTCCAAATTGATCTCCATCATGTTAGACTCCTTCCAAGAGCCGCTGAACATGCTGGAGAAATACCCTGACTGACAAAAGAAAGGAAGAGGGAGTAGAAATTTAATTCTAAGGATAACCACTTGAACTATTATATCACAGACTGACTTTGTGTTTCATTTTTACCTGGCACAGATACACTTTGTGGAGGTTCCACTCCTGTCCCAGGGCACAGATGCGAATATCACTGTTTTCCCCATTTAAGAACAGGGTTTGATAAATGTATCTTGATGTACTTTTCAGTTTCTTCCTGCTTTGGAAAACAGACAAACAGAAGAGAGAAAATGAGATAAAATACTAACAATTTATTTGACAGAGAATTGAATCGGACTTGCCTGCGAGGTGTGTCTAATACAGCATCGTCCTCCTCTTGTTCACTGTCGCAGTCACACTGTGCATTTCGTTTCCTCTTCTTACACTCACATCCGTGTTTGCGGATCTCTGATCCTTCTGCAGCCTCCTCTGGTCCTTGAGAGGGCGACTGAAACCTGCTGCCCAGACTTCCCATTTCTAGTCTTTTAAAAAGACATGTAACACAAACAAGGAGTCAATAAGGTCAAGTATACTTTATCTTGACACCACAAACACAGCTTCATAGATCAATACCATGAAAGTAGATATTGTTTTTCAACTTTAGCTTTTGTAGTAATGGGATAAATCTTAAATATTATTATTTAGTTTCTTTTCTTATGAGAATATAAAATAGTAAAAATGCTGATTTAATAGTGCAATAATCCCAGATTGGTATTTTGAGGACAAATCAAAAATCTGGAATCATTGCAACATTGTACAAAAGAAGAAGAAGCTGTAATACAAGAAAGCTTGACTTTTCCCCCCTTCATTATAGTTTGATTGCAAAAAAGTATTATCTGTAGATAGACCAATCGGTTAATTGATTTGTTTCAGAACTGCTTTTACTACAGCCTGCAGCTGCATGATTAATATTAAACCATGGAATAGAAGGTATGAAAGGAAATTGATGAGTATACTGCAAAAACTAGGAAACGCATAAACTCAGACATGAAAGAGAACTGTACTAACAATGTGATGAAATTTGTTTACTGGTTTAAAGATTTTCTTCCAACTTCTGTTCAATTATTTTAACGCTATTCGGGATGGAATAAGATAACTTTTATACAACTGAATTAATAAATTAAAACCCATGTACACTTAATTTAATATTATTGGTTGAAATAAGCGGTCATCACGTGCCATTGATTTATTCAGGCACGTTGAATATTTGACTTCATCATCACCATTCATATTCATAACATAATTATAACATCTACTTCAGCTACACACCACATGAACAGCATGTAAACAAATGACAGTGAAACAACAGTCATTTATCTGACTTACCTGTTGATATCACAGGGCGGAGACGGGTGTAGAGTTAATTTGAAGCGGCCGATTATCTCAGATCAGTCTGTCAGACGGTTGACGAGCCAGTTGAGGATGAGCTACCCTTAGAGCTAGCCTAGCTGCCGAATTCACATACAACAATATCGGCTGCGCCCCTGACAAGCTCCTCCACACAAGCCGCCGGACAGTAAAACCGTCTCTGCTCCGGGTTACATGTTTTTCTTTAAATTAATGCAAATGTGAAACTGGTGTTTAACTGCACTGAAAATCTGTGGTTGCTTTTGTTGTTCTTCTTCGCTAGTCTTCTTCTTCTTCGTCGTCGACTTTTAGAGCCGTTTTTGCGTCCATAACGTTTCATTAGCGCCGTCTACTGGATCATATATATATATATATATATATATATATATATATATATATATATATATATATATATATATATATATATATATATATATATATATATGTGTGTGTGTATATATATATATATATATATATACACACACGACTAAAATAACAAACTAAATCAATAAATAAAGTTCCCGTACCTCGCTGCTTCTTTTCCTTGTGGTTACAATAAACATTGATAAATATACACGTGTATGCCACATTAGCAGCTGATGCTATCCATTGGATAGACGCGCCAATGTGGCCGCCATTTTGTGTCGGGGAACCCGCGTCTACTTACTGCAAGAGTCCATCGTGGTCTATCAATTAATACAATCATCATAACTCACTGAATTTTGCACGTGCATGTAAAGCTGATATTGTGTGTGTTAATGTATAAATAAGGAATATTAAAAAACTGAAATGTTACTTAATTTATTTGTTTCTCTCATGGGGACGCCCAAAAGTCTGTCACGTTGGTTTTGGTCGGAGCCCCCGACACAACATGGCGACACGTCACAGGTTGGTTTTATATGGCTGTTAAGGCTTAGATGAAATAAATCCTTCTCTCAAGGGCGCCACACAGTGTCAGACAGATGAAACTAGGGTCAGTCAAAAACACATTGACTTAAATCAATAGTCAGGTGCCTGAATGAGCATTTTTATTGCCAAGACACATTCTTTGTATGCCTGTGTACTAATAAACTTATTCTGAAGATCCCCTCATAAATGCACTTACAATGTAAGAGATGATAATACATGGTCGTCCCCCTAAGAAAACATGTATTTGAAAGTTTATCTGAAGTTAATATGAAGCATCAATCATCCAAATGAGTTAAATCGACTAAAAATGAGTTAAACCAACTAAAAACATTACAGTCTTTTAGTGCCAGAATCCCTAATTTTGTTACTATTTCTCCACCACAGCTTGTGCCTTGATTGTTTTCTGTATATGAAAATGGCTCAAAATTCTGGATTTACCTTAAGACATTAAAATGTATATGCATCACATTTAACACCTAAAACTTGAAATCTTGACATAATATCTTCCAAATTAGGCCCTGCGAGCAGTTGAACCCTACTGACCTGTCTGCCTGGATCCTCTTGAGTTCAAAGAGCACTGCCAAATAGCCCAAATATTTAGCCTTGTGTGTTAAGTCTGGAGCCCTTGTGTAATCAGACTGTAATCACTACTGCATTCAAACTTTTAGGGGAGGAAAATTATTTTAATTACATATCTTTAAATGATTTATGACCTGAGAAATGATCCAAAAACGTATTCATGAAATATGTTTCTTTCTTTCTTTTTTAAAAATTGAATTTTAAAGGTAATTTATATGTGTTTGAACCAGTATCTAAAGCAGCAGGTGAAGCCCACCTATCTTTTTATGCAATCACAAAACACAAAAGCCAAGCATATCCAGTATTATGTTAAAAAAACTTTCTCTGCTGGTTGGATTCAGAAGCAAAAAAGCAATAAAATCGGCATTCATTTATACAGTATATTAGTAACAGAGTTAATATTTAAATAAAGAACTTTGCCTTTGTTTTAATAAAGGCGTGATATTCATTGATATAAAACTGGGTATAAGCAATGTATATTATTATCTTATAAAGATGTTACATTGACAGAATAAGATAAGAGGATAATTGGTGTGTGTGAAAGATGCTGTGAAGCTAGTTAATGAAGATCTTTCTTGTTTCCAACCACTTCAGTACCTGTTTCACTTGCTCTTTCACTCACACACCTCTGAATAAACTACCTAAGTATAACAAGACTGAATGGAGACTAAGCTACAGTAAACTGTGGGTTGGAGAAAATGTTTAGTCTATAACCATCAATAGCCAAAACATACCACAGGTTTCTACAGACAATTGAAATTCAACAGAGGCTAACTACAGAGGCAACTCTTCTGCCACAATGAAAGAAGGAATAGGAACTTGCACAGTGAATTTTTGTGTTAGTGAGTTTTTGAAAGTCAGCCTATTCACTCACACTAACAAGTCAATACATAAAAATATTTTATTTTTTTTATCTATAATGGTCGTGTGCAGATAAGAAAGTAAATAAGGGACAGCTGCACACATGATACAGAACAGAGAATCATGGATGTAAGGAAACAACTTTCTGGATTAAAGAAATGAAGAAAATTCACAGATTTATTTTGGGGAAGAGAAAGCATAGACTTCCTTGTGGATCATTTACTTTTTCTATAGGTAAATATCATGTGTGAATTCAAATAAAATTAATGTTTTTGTGAAGACCAATGAAATAAAATAGAAATAGAATATAAACTGCGTGCACTGTTCAAAAATGCCTGCATTGCTCTCTTTATCTCTTTAAACACATCAAGTGGATTTGGAGTGGAGTGTTTTATATATATATATATATAGGGCATTGAAAGTTAACCCTCTCAGCCTTTCCTTGTTTTTTTTTATTATTGTTTATGTTATGTTTGTATGTATGTTTTTTTGTTATGTTTTTTATGTTCTAGCACTTTGAGATTCTCTATGAATAAAAAGCAACACATTAATGTATTATTATTTAATATTTATGGTGATTCTTAATCCTGTGCATTTTCCTTTTGTGCTATAATATATATTTATTATTTTATATATATATATATATATATATATATATATATATATATATATATATATATATATATATATATATATATATATATATATATTCATTTTAAAAACATCATTCAGGTTTTTCAAAATGTATATTTTGCATTCATGTTGGTTTCATGTCGTTTGAAATTCCATTTGTACCACTGATTTTACGACACAAAATATCAACCGAAAAAGAATGATACATTTTAAATATTTCATCTACCTAGAATGTAAAAACATATAGTTGATATGTTTTTTTAAAACCTTTTGAAGACAGGAAAACTATCTGGTACCAAGTTTGTAGGGTTACACCACATGACATTTTTGACTTTATCCTGTATGTATTTATATTTCTTACTATACTTTCTTGCCTTGTATACTTTTGCTGTTTGTTTTAATGATTTATTTATTTACTTTAGTTTTCTTACTTTAGTTTTTATTTATATATAAAAAAATGTCTTCCAAACAAAAAGGGACTGTGGGCAGGAATCTACCGGATGTAACGTAATCTCCGGGCGTGGCCTCCCGAGAAACCAGCCAATAGACAACACTTATTTCACAACATTCCAAACCACCCCGCACACCGTCCCCACCCCCCAGTGTGTGTGCATGGGGCTGTGACACGTAAACTGTCGCGTTTCCTTGAGGTGAGCAGCGGGCAGGAGGCTCGACCTGGGCCCAGAGAGGAAACCGCCGACTCCCGAACCTCCGTTATCCCGGACGCCTCCTAACATGGAGACTAGAGACACTGCTGCAGGTGAGGTAGTTGTTAGCAGGTAGCATAACCAACGAAATAAGCAGTTAGATCTGCATTGAAGCAGATAAGCCAGAGCATGAATAAGACTGTTTTTATAATACATACAGGGATCTAAGTAAAGCACAGAAACTCATCATAGAAAATCATATCGTGCTGGCATTGCTTTGCTCATTAACATAATATCATACGTGTTTATTTATGTATAGGTGCTGTTGTGGGCAGTGAGGAAGAGGAGCAGCCTGCAAAGAAGGATGCAGATTCTCAAAAAGAGACACCACAACCCTCTAAAAGCAGGATGGAGCAGATCTTTGGGTTCGGGATTCAGGACCTGAGCTCCTGGCACAGCCTGGTGACCCTCCTTAACCGCCCTACTGACCCGGCCTCTCTGGGTATCTTCCGCTGCCTTTTTGGTTAGTTTTAACCAGATTAGCTCCACACCTGCTTTTCGGCTCGAAATGACATAGCCACAAAATATAGGGAAAATCTCCACAACCACAAGGGCTTTTTACATATACCTGGTATCAAAAGAAAGATACAAGTGTCGGAATCAATTCATATGTTAGAATGAAGATAGATACAAGTGTCGGAATCAATTCATATGTTAGAATGAAGATAGAAGATTGCAAAACAAAATCTAAAATTCAATCTCAGCCTCAAGAAAAATCCTGTTTTACAGTGAATTTCATCTAGGAAAAATGTGATTATTTAGTAGTCCAAATAATCCAGAAATCATTAGTGTATGATCATACTGTATCAGACTGAATTGTGCTTGCTACAGATAAAAATACTTTATTTAATGTTGTAGCTGAGACTTTTCTCATGCAATTTATGTATTGGATGTAATGATTTGATATCCATGGAGCCTGTATTTCATCCTGTTCAATACACAAAACTGATGCTGCCCCCATATTTGGGGTCCTTGGATTTTATCAGGTTAAAACGCCACCCAGAAACATATAGTTCAGTCCATAAAGATGTCTGACAATAAAATATTTTCACATTTATCTAAGGAAGAGAGAAAGTATCTGTGAGGTCTCTGAAAATGACATTTTAACCTCCTAGGACCTGGCGTGCATATATGTGTCCTCCATGCATGCATGCCATGCAAGTTCGGGTCTTAGAGGGTTAATGGGGCATCATTTGTGACATTGCAAGTAAATTGGAGGCAAATTACACTCTATTATTTTATTTATTTATTATTCTAATAAGTGTATTTTATGTATATTATATATTAATTGTATGTTATTACAAGTTAACATAGTCTAACTGGTCTACTTAAGGTAGTTTGTACCACCCCAGAAGTAGATAAAGTTTCCTGTGTTCTGCTGCATTTTAACACCATGTCAGCACCAGATAATCCAAACTGGTTCTGTGAGATGCAGTTTTGACTCAAAATACAGGGAGCAAAAAGGGTCTAAACATAAAAAGAATTGCAGTAGTAATATTTCATAGCATTTCTTTGTCCCAGTGGAATCTGAAGTATGTATGTTTTCACCACTCAAGAGGACACTTTAGCGCACATTTAGACATTTAAAAGGGCATTTTAGTGCATGTTTACATATTTAAAAGGGCCCCTTTGCATGTCTATGATTTTACTGATTCTGACATGTTCTGCAGTGCGTGTCTTCCTTTCACCTCTGTCTTTTATCCAGGTTTGCTGATGGCTATTGATGTCACCCAGGAGCGAGGCCTCAGTCATTTGGACTACAAGTATTTGGACGGTGCCCCCATATGCCGCTTCCCCCTCTTCAACTTCCTACAGCCACTGCCGCTGGACTGGATGTATCTGGTGTATGTGGTGATGTTCCTCGGTGGGTCAAACTCCTGTTTTAAGAGTGTTCCTGTTTTCTGATGCCCCTCCCCCCGCTTCTTCTTCTAGAGTCTGAAGCCTTTTATAGGAGATTGTCTCTGTGGGGCGTCTGTCTATGCTGAAGATAAAAACACCAGACCTGTAGTTTCTCCTCCAAGCCAAATAACTCAACCTAAAGATTCCAATCTCTAATATAAATGCATTGTAACTGCAGTAAGAAGTAAACAGACAGAACACAATGACAATCACAGTAAATCAATACTGATTTAAAACAAAAAATCATTAAGAGATTCTTAGTGAGGACTTTACAATTTGGGTGATTCATGTGCATTATTTGGATTAGTCAGGAACCCAAGCATCTTTTCATTAGATCCTTTAGACCTGGTATAAGTCTGTCAAACTTCATAACTGCATTTTCTTATTCAGCCAAGTCAAAATATCTGCCGGTGGAATAAGATAATTCTAGTCAATATTTGACTAATTTGTCATTATAATATTTGTACCAAAACAAGATATTTTCACCTGATAAGATTTCAGTTTTTGCAGTGAATTAAAATAATATACATAGGCACATGTCAAATAATTAGAATATTGTAAAAACGTCTGGGTTTCCAATATGTGTAACTATAATTTTCAAAATTACAAGAAATAAAGGCTTGAAATATTTCATTATACATGTAATAAATCTATGCAAGTTTCACTTTTTGAAATGATTGACAAAAACTTTCCACAATATTTTAATAAGTTTTGAGATGCATCTGTACAAGTAACAACAGTTTTTGTTATTTTTATTGATCTGGCATATACGCCTCTTATTGAAGGCACCTTGGGCATCATGCTGGGCTGTTTCTACCGACTCTCCTGCCTCATGTTCATTTCCACATACTGGTACATCTTCTTTCTGGACAAAACCACGTGGAACAATCACTCCTACCTGTACGGTCTCATTGGATTCCAGCTCACACTCATGGACGGCAACAGATACTGGTGAGATCATGTTTATCTGTCTCTTATGTGAATTTCTGCCTAAACATGTGAGAGACATTTTCGCCCTTTTTGTCGACTTGTAGGTCAATTGATGGATTGCGGAGACCTTCAATAAGAAACGCTCATGTGCCGCTGTGGAACTACACTCTGTTGAGGACACAGGTTTGTGCATATTGAGACTAGGGCTGAACAATTTTATACAAAAAACTGTATTGTGATTTTTCTGGAAGATATTGTGATTTTCGATTTCATTCATGATTTTCTTCAAAACAAGATTTACGAGCATTACAGAAACTTACATGACACCATTAAACCAATAAATTGCATAAACCTAATACAAGAATGAAAACGAAATTCAAGAAGTGATTTCAAATGTTGTCCTATTTATTAACAAGAAACATGCTATACACAGGCTACACTGAGTGCTTGAGCAACAACAGTTATTACAACTGAAGAACTAAAAGAGCATCTATGTTATAACTTAAAGTAGAGCAAAAAAGTCTTTTAACTTAAAGTAGTGAAGGTCAGGGAGGTGGCATATGTGTATGAAATAGTTGATGAAAACAAAACGGGTAAGATTAACAGCATAAAAAAATCTTATGATCGCACTGTCGGAATTCATGGTTTTGATCTAAAACAATATATCATTCAAGCCCAGATGGGAGTAAAACATTCTGTGTATTGTCTCAACGAATGAAGTACCTGTCAGCTACAGTTAACTAATGCTGTTTCTTCTTCCTCAAAAGGTATTTATAGTGTACTTCATTGCTGGAATTAAAAAGCTGGATGCTGATTGGGTGGAGGGATACTCCATGTCCTACTTGGCACACCACTGGCTTTTTGACCCTTTCAAGTACATATCTATTAGCAGTTTGATTCAAGAACTTCACTTATTACTGTTCTATCTCAGAACAATTGCTCTGATTCTGCTGTTCCTGGCAATATTTTTCAGAGTGATTCTCCCGGTGGAGTTGGTGAGTCTGGTGGTGGTGCACGGAGGGGGTCTGATCCTGGATCTGACTGCCGGCTATCTGCTGTTCTTTGATGCCACACGACCTGTTGCGTTTTTCTTTGTCTCCTACTTCCACTGTATGAACTCTCAGCTCTTCAGCATCGGTGAGTCTGCTGCCTTACTTAAAACATCTGGTTTATTCCCTTGGCTACAATTAATACATTTAATTAGGGTGAAAATATTTTGTTTTTGATACAATTAATCCAATATTAAATACAATTATCTCATTACACTGGCAGATTATTAATATTTTTAGATTATTATTAGATTATTTCATTCATCCTTTTTTAAAAAGTTAATTAGTTAGTTAGTCTTTATTAAAACAAATTACAAATTAGGAAAAAAAACTTGAAATAAGATAAATTATCTGCCAGTGGAATAAGATAATTCTACTCGGTATTGGAATAATTGTAACAACACCAACAGACATATTCACCTATTAAGATTTCAGTTTTTGCAGTGTGGGCGATTTTTTTCAACTGAATTGATTTAATTTGATGATTTTTTTTCCATTGATAAAATATCTTAAATGCAAAATAGACATTTACAAAATCTAAGGAAAAAAACATAATACAATATAATGGTGCACAACTTCAAAAAAAATAACAAGCAGGCTGAGGCCACTTTGGATTTATTTTAATTTGTTAATAAAAAAGATATTTCTTAAAAATGTACCCTTTTGTCTTACTAATTATTTTATTTAGAGAAAAACAGTAATTACAAATTGTACAATATTTTTAAAAAAAAATGTTTTTCATTAAGGCCAAGTTTCCTAGCACTACTTCTATCTTCTATCTTTCATTTGTTGTGTCTCATTTTTATCTTTATCTCCACAGGGATGTTCCCTTACACAATGCTGGCCACCACTCCCATCTTCTGCTACTCCGACTGGCCGAGAAGATTCTTCGGCCATTTTCCAGCATTCCTCAGGCCGGTCCTGCCTCTGACGTCCTCTGACCCTCAGACCAGCACCTCATGTGTTTATCCTGAGACTTTCAGCGCAGAGCGCCAGGAGACGCTGCCGCCTGTCCTAAAACCAGCAAAACCGAGACTGAAGCACAAGCTGCGAGCCATTTTCACCATCCTCTACATAATGGAGCAGCTGTTCCTGCCATACTCCCACTTCATCACAAAAGTATGTGTGCCGTCTGCATGGCTGCATGTTCAAAGGCCTTTTATCAAAGGTGGACAGAAGTTGTACTTTGCCGTCAACAAAAGCTTTATCAATGCTCTCTGACTCACCAAACAGTTGCTTAATCAGTCAACAGCATACAGCAACTCAGCAAAGTGTTGGTTTATATGCAGGCTGAAAGGGTCAGAAATTATTAACAATTAAATTATTCTAATATATATAAATATATATTTTTATGCAGGGTTACAACAACTGGACTAATGGCTTGTACGGATACTCGTGGGACATGATGGTTCACTCCCGCAGCCATCAGCATGTTAAGATCACCTACAAAGATGCAGAAACTGAAGAGATCGGATACCTGAACCCAGGGGTTGGTTACAGAGATTTTAATACTTTACAAACAATTATTATACTTTATTATGATTTATATTTGATTAAATTGTTTCTTGTTTATACGGTAAGTGTTATTTTGCTATGTACTTTGTATGAAAATATATGAGGCAGTACTATTGGTACTACCTACTTACTAGTACTATTTATTATCTGTTATGCCACTGCTTTTTTTAAAGATTGATGTAATATATTAAAATGCTCTCACTCTTCAAGTACATTTGCTTATAAAAATTCTATACTTTCACTTCTAGTAACATTTTCAATTCTGGACTTTTACGTGTTGAGTATTATATTACATTTTTTTAAAATTTCTGATACTGTCTGCTTGCTGAAGGTGTTCACACAAAGTCGTCGGTGGAAAGACCATGGTGACATGTTGAAGCAGTATGCCACGTGCCTACATGAGTTCCTGCCTCGCTACAACATATCTGATCCTGAAATCTACTTTGACATCTGGGTATCTATAAATGAACGTTTCCAGCAAAGGTACCAGAGGCTTTCGCATGAAAAAAAAATGCTGTTAATGTTTTGTTTTGTTTTTTCCAAGATGTAACACAGGGTTCCTGCAGGGTTTGTCTGCATTGCATTCTCCTCAGTAGGCAGTGTCCTCATAAATAAAGAGTGTAGTGTACAGCAACATCATCATACTCTGATATACTATATTACTGTCAACTTTCCTTGCCATGTTACATTTTACCAGAAAATAGCGTCTCCATGTCCCCAAACTACCGTCATTCTCTGTGGTCCATGTTAGGGTCCATCTGCAAGTGACATGTTTCAGTAGAAACTAATTGATGACAAATATTCACCAAAACTAAGCTAAATGACTTTCCCCTACTCTATTTACTGTAGTACATAATACTTCCAATGCCCTAACCACCGCAGGTGAGGTTTTAGTGAAAAAATATTTTATATGGACATAGTATGCATTTAATACATGAGCTTATTCACTAAAAATCAATTAACAGACTTTTTTATCAAAGAGATCACTGCAAAGAGTGTGGAGCAAAAAGTTGATTGTGGGATCTCACTTTTGTCTCATTTTACAAATTTCCAAATTTTCATTGTTTATTGTTGGGTGACACGGTGGGCAGTGGGTGTTTGGGGTAGCGCTGTTGCCTCAAAGCAAGAAGATCGCAGGTTCAAGACTTTGGTTTGGGACCTTTCAGTGTGTAGTTTGCATGTTCTCCCTGTGTCTCTGTGGGTTTTCTCCGGGTTTTCTGGTTTCCTCCCACAATTAAGACATGCTTAGGTTAATTGGAGACTCTAAATTGCACATAGGTGTGAGTGCGGTGTGGTGCCCCATGATAGGCTGGCGACCTGTCTGGGGTGGATCCCTATAATGCACTGGGATTGGCTCCAGCAGACCCCTCTGACTGACTGTTTATTGGTCTGGATTATTTGTGAAATAAATGAAATTTAAATTCAAATTAAAAACATATATATATTTGTTTGCTGGTAGGTCTGTGAAATAGGCCATAAAATAGGTATTAAGTTTTATATAAATGGTATTAAAAAAGACTTGAATTTAACTTGAAGAAACCTGTAGAAACCCTGCAACAGATGTTCAAAAAAATCATACATAGAGAACTAACCTTCAGAGTGTTGTTCTTCTCTAGGATCTTTGATCCCCGTGTGGACATTGTGAAGGCTGACTGGTCGCCGTTTCGACCCAACACATGGCTGATGCCTCTTCTGGTTGACCTCTCTCCTTGGAGGATCAAGTTCCAGGAGATTGAGGGAAGTTTGGACAATCAGACCGAAATTGTATTCATCGCTGATTTCCCAGGTTGTGTATGTCTCCTTGTCCTCTTGTGTTTAGGGTGTTTGTTGTGTCTGCTTAGACTGCGTTTGTGTTAACTGAAAGGTTGTGATCCTTTAGGTCTCCACTTGGAGAACTTTGTGAGTGAGGACCTGGGCAACGCCAGCGTCCATGTGCTGCAGGGTCGGGTGAATGTCGAAGTTGTGTTGGAGAAAAAGAACTACACCCTGCAGCCTGGGGAGCAGATGCAGGTACAGATACTCACTGTTGTCGCTGTAAACATTAAACTGTTCAGCCTGCACACACTGTAAGCATTTACCGTGTGTGTGTGTGTGTGTGTGTGTGCAGGTACCAGCTGGGGCCTACCATAAAGTCTACACGGTGTCTGAAGATCCTTCTTGCTACATGTACATCTATGTCAACACGACAGAGGCCTTGCTGCTGCAGAACTTCACCAAATTGTCAGAGCTGCAGGAGCGAGTTCGCAACGGGACAGGTGAAGGCTTGTTGTGATTTTATTGTAATCCATTTTATTGGCATTATTACTTTCATGTTTAAACTACATAAAATTATTTTCTTAAAGATCCTATATTGTCACCCTATTAAAAATAATGGCCTATGTAATTTTTTAATGAAGGTAAGTTTTTGGCATAAATCATCATTTGATAATGTTGCCATGTCTGGTAAAATCACCTTAATCCTGATCTGAAAGGTCCAGACTCTATGCGCTCTAGGACAATGGACATCCTACTTATGACATTTTATTTGTTGCCAAAGTCAATTTGTTTTCCCCAAATCAGGATAAAAGGACAATTTAACAGGCAGCTGCTATCATGATGGCAGCTGCTTCAATAAACAAGAAGAAGCTATAAACATGATTCTTGAATCAATTTCTATTGGTGAGTGATGAAGGCTTTAGGCTATAATGTTTTATAGTAGTAGGCGACATGGTGGAGCAGGGGTTAGCGCTGTTGCCTCACAGCAAGAAGGTCGCAGGCTCAAGACCTTGTGTGGAGTGTGGAGTTTGCATGTTCTCCCAGTGTCTACGTGGGTTTTCTCCGGGTTCTCCTGCTTCCTCCCACCACAGTCCAAAAACATTCTGAGGTTAATTAGAGACTCTAAATTGCCCATAGGGTTGAGTGTGTGAGTGAATGGTGTGTACGCACCATGATAGGCTGGCAACCATCTGGGGTGTATTCCTGCCTTTTGCCTGTAATGTGCTGGGATTGGCTCCAGCAGGCGCCCATAACCCTAATGAGGAATAAGTGGGTATAGAAAATTAATGAATGAATGTTTTATAGTCTAAATTTCACAAGTTATAGTTTAATAATGGTTTAATATAAAGTGGTGTGCATATCAAGAAATTCAATATATATGTAGCCAAATATGAAGAAAGAAAGAAAGCTCCAGGATCTTTAGCCATGTGTCATCACACAAGCAAAAAAGACCTAGGAAAGTGATAAAAAAGGGGCCTGACATTTGTTCAATTTAATTCCAGGTAATGCAGGTTCTGAGTTTGCACTATGGAATGAAAGGACAGGTCAAGCCAGGTTTAAAGTCCCCTCAAGTCACACTAGAATGTTTAAAAATTGTTACATAAGTGATGGATGTTTTATGTATTGTCCACAGTCATCCACTGCCAAGGCATTTTTGATTGAAATGATAAATATATTCTCTGCATTTAATAGTTTTTTGTTTTCCCAAAAACCTTTATTATAAAATTTTAACAGGGTAACGATAAACACTTTTCCTATGTATATATCTCTGTTGATTGTTTAAAAAAGCATTTATAGAACACCTTAACCTTCTTTTAAACAAACGGCAATTAAAATCTCACTTTCTGTGATATTAAAGCAAAGATATTGTATGAGCTCAAAAAAGGAGAATCCGATCAACCAAGAGTCTCACTCCACAGAAACCGAGCCTCTTCCTCCTGAGCTGCAGCCTCTCATGGCGGCAGATGGCGACGAGGTGGCAGAGGTCAATACCACCGACCCCATCGTGCGGCTTTTCTTAAAGAGGCAGCGGCGCATGAAGGAGGTAAAGAAACGACGGGAGGCGGGCATCATGGAGCGACTAGAACGCTTTGCCGTGAAAAAGTACTACACGATACGGAGAGGGTACGTCGATCCTCTTCTTTCACAAGCTATTAATCTGTGAATGGATTCCGTTAATTTTATCCCGTTTTCTTTAAGGTTTTTGATGACTGCCATAGCAATGCGGAACCTGGCTGTGGGTTTGCCACCGCTGGAACAGCTGACGAGGGAAGTCGCCTTCGCCAACATGAGAGAACCTTCAGTGGAAGGAAACCAGGCAGCCAATGAGCCGCTCAAAGATGAAGTCGGCCACGGAGAACTCTAAAAGCTGCCATCAGGACCAAAGATGCTGCTGGATCACACATTCCAGATGTGTGTGTTGTCAATAATGGACTATTACTACACAAGGAGAAATCTAACTACTATTTTTTATTTTATACACATCTGAAATATTTGGTATTTCAGATTATTTCCAAATATGAAGTCAGTATTTTTGTTAAAGCTTTTTTTAAACAAATTTAAATGCAGAGGTTTGTCATAAGAACAGTTTCAGATTATATTTCTTGTTTATTCTGATTTGATAATCTTTTTAATGCAGTTCTGGCTGGCTGACATCACTAAACAGCAAAAGTAAGCTATTTAACTTTAATTAAAAAAAGAAAAATCATGAAAGATTTTATGGTTCAAAATTGAAAGTGCATTAATAGAACAAAGGGTGGTGTTTTAAATGTTTGAGGCATTAATGCTGTTTGTTTCAGGATAAAATGTGACTGAATGATGACTTTTGACAGATTTGAGTGAGAATACAGACAAACAGGATCAGGTCAGATGATCTCTCCCGTTGGTAAATTCTCAGTTTATTGTTCAACTGTAATTCTCATTAATAATTGTAGCTCAATAATATACCGGTAAGCAGATTTACAAATATGCAGTACGCAAAGAGGTTTAAAAGATTTTTTTCTGAGCCTGTAAACCCTTTTAATATGAGAAACTGGTTGACAAAAAAAGCAGCCTTTTTGTCACTTTTATTAAAAAAAAAGTTTGTATTTGCCAATAAATTCTAAAACAAAAAATAAAAAACTTTCAATAAGACAAATTTGAGGAAATAATCGATTTTATTTGTGTCAGTACTTTTTACATATCGCCCGTCCTGAAGTGCAAATGCAGCATTCCAGTGTTGACATTATGGCACAGAAATGACACTTCTTCACATAATCAGAGCACAAACACTGTATAAATGTATATAAATCTACAAGATGGATCTCTAAGGAAATAATTCACTTCTGTTAAAACATAACACTAAGATCTGTTTAGTTAGTTAGTTAGTTAATTGCTCAGGGTTTTCATTTCACTCTACAAATTAGGCAGTTGCCACTGCTGTAGTGGAGGTCCAGTCATATCAGGAGATGAATCGGTCCAAAAAAAAGTGACGTGCAACATTTCACAGAGTGTCCACAATAACGGGTGGTTTGTAGTTTCACAGACATTCATTGATAAAGAACAACATAAAGAGAATTCTGTATTTTTTTGTTCATATTGCACAGTAAGTCTTCTACATCATTGCCCCTTATTTTTACAAGTGCTCCGTAAAACTAAACATGCTTTGCATCCCTTTACATGATGGGTGACTATTCCTCTAATCACCACCGGCCTTCTATATAAATATATTAAGTGTTAAATTCAACATCTGGTATTAGTGTTTCCCCTAAACGATTTTTATCAGAAGCCTTTTTTTTCTGCTCCCCAACAAAATCAACATGACTCGGGTTAATTTCGTACAAAACCTAAATGTGAGAATCTACTTGCACCATCAGGTAGAAGAGGGATAAACAGGAAGTCAGTGGTGTGAGATATATAAGACAACACTGAAGTGTAGAGCTATAACTAACAACTATTCTGATTTATTACCTATTATTGAAATGATTAATCGATTATTGTTGTTTGGTTCATAAAATGGTGTAAAATGTTGATCAGTGTTTCCCAAAGCTGAAGATTCAACCTAAAATGTCTTTTTGTCCAGACCAACAGTCCAAAACCCAAAGATAATCCGTTTACTATTATAGAAGACTAAAGAAACCAGAAAATAATCAAATTTGAGAAGCTGGAACCAGAGAATTTGGAATACTTCTGAAAAGTTACTCAAATCCATGAACAGAATATCAAAAATATTTAGTGATTAATGTAGTAGTTGACAACTAATCAATTAATCAATTATTTGTTACAGCTCTACTAAAGTGTAGAAGAGAAGGGGCTTGTGTAAGCAGTAATCAGAAGGATTTCTGCTCATTTCATGATTAATGAAGTAATTTCCTGTCCCTTAAGTTAACATTGTATCTGCTCAGAATAGTTGTGGGTAGTTCCAATAAGCTGTTCTTTTAAGGATTCCCTGAAAAACCGAAATCTTTTAACAGTTTAACAAGTGAAAAATCTCTTTTTGGTACAATTAGACCAATACTTGGTAAAATGATCTTATTGCACTGGCAGATAATTTAGCTTATTTCAAGTTTGTTGTTCCTGATTATGTTAATTTCTTAAAAAAAAAAAAGAAGATATTTTCACTCGTTAAAATGTCAGTTCTTAAGAGTGTCTTCATTGCATCTCCCCTTTATTTCATACATTAGAGTCATAAATAAGATTTCACCCTGATACTCTTCTAATTGCTCAGGCTGAGAACTCGCTAAACGTCTTTTTATACACTTTCAGGCTGCTGTGCCACATATTTCTGTCTGCTGTGGTTATGTTTCAAATTGGCTTTCTGCCCAAATGTAAATTACTTGACTGCTCCCCCACACCAAGCTCTTTAGCTGTCATTGCCTCTGATTTAAAAAAAAAAAAAATCTAATATAAAAGGTCTAATATTGCTGTTCAACTTATCACTTTCCATCCAAACATCCAGTCACTGGAACTGTCACATCCATTGGTTTTGCACATCAACACTTGCTCGAAATTTATCCACGTTGTCTCACCACATCCCCCTCACACAACAAAGTCTGAAAACCACAGCGCTGTTACAAAGGGAGTGGCTCCAGCTCTGTGCTTTGCCCTACAAGCCCCAAAGAAAAAAACAAAACAAAAAGCGCTGCTCTGTAGCAAACTAACCTGCAGTCCAGCTGACATCAGCAGTCTCCTGCTCGATCCCTAAAGCTGCAGTGTCCTTCCCTCTAATTAAACTCTTTAAAATAACATTTGAGGTTATGTTACCCTGGGGGAAAGGACAACGGATAATATGATATCAGGATCTTTTAAAGTGCTGGATTGTGTTATATGCTTTGGGAAATGAACATGTGGTTCAGGTTTATATTAAATATCCTTAATCCTTCAAAAAGTCCCGAAACACACTGAAATTGTGTGAATTTCGAAGCGTCCATCAGGGTGGGATATTTTAGCACCGGCCACCAGCCACCAGCTCCTTAAATATGAAAGCAGCTAGTAGATTTAACACACAGTAACACTGATCATTACTGAGAGGCTTGTGAATTTTGAACATATATCCGTCAGTGGCTGGTAGGTGTTCACATTTTTGAAAAAAAAAAAAAGGTTGATTTCCCATCCCCAGTTAGCGAGTTAGCCTTGGATCCCGATCTGAGGTCCTCTGCTCTACCTGGGCTGAAGATCAGGGTAGAAAACTCCATGCACCACACCTTCAATCACCACGTTTGAAAACGCCTCTGCTATTAATGGAGAAAAAAAAAATTAAAATTTACTTTTTAAAATATAACCTGTTAAAATCCAAAACTTCCTGATACAGCAGCAGCATTGAGTTTTATTCATACAGTAGTGTTCAATATAATGTAGTATGTATAAACACGTTTAAAAATGTGAGTAAAGCCAAAGTCCATATAATACTCTTCTTTTCAATGCATTGGGAACACTGCATTTTATCAAAATGTGAAGAAAAAATGTGTCAAATTTTAATTAATTTACAGAAAATGAAAACAAAATGAATATTGAGCTGTTCAAAGAAGAAGAAGCATTACAAACTCTAATATTTACTGTATGAACTGAAAAATATTCAGGGTTTAGCATTCCTGTGAATCACTAAAGTAATATTTAGTTGTTATGACCATGGTTTCTGAGACCTGCTTCAAAGCCTCATAATTCTCAGAATTTCTTCACCTCACAAGGATTTAATGGGATCAGGGTCCAGGGATTGGGCTGGCCACTCCACAAGTTTCATTTTGTTAGTCTAGAACCAAGATGCTGCTGGTTTATTGGTGTGTTTGGGGTTGTTGCCCTGTCGAAACTCACATTTCAAGGGCATTTCCTCTTTAGCATAAGGCAACATGACCTCTTCAAGTATTCTGATATAGACAAATTGATCCATGATCCCTTGTATGTGATAAAAAGGCCTGACACCATAGTAAGTAAAGTAAACTTCCCTATATCATGATAGCTGTAGCACCATGCTTCACTGTCTTTAGAGTGAACTCTGGCTTAAATTCAGTGTTTGGTGGTTGTCTGACAAACTGTTTGTGGCCCTTGGACCCAAAAAGAACAATCTTACTTTCATCAGTCCATAAAATGTTTCTCCATTTCTCTTTAGGCCAGTTGATGTGTTCTTTGGCAAATTGTAACATCTTTAACACAAAGACAATGGATCATGGATTAGTTTGTCTACAGTTAGGCCCAAAAATATTTGGACAGTGACACAAGTTTTGTTATTTTAGCTGTTATTTTAGCTGTTTTAGCTGTAGACTATTCACATCCAAATTGGAGCAAGGGTTTAGGAATTACAGCTCTTTAATACGTAGCCACCTCTTTTTTAAGCGACCAAAAGTAATTGGACAATTGACTCAGAAGGCTGCAAAAAAAAGTCTGCATGGTCCTTCCCTCGTTAACATGTCATCAAATAAGGAGTTAAAAGTTCTGGAGTTGATTCCAGGTGTGGTGATTGCGTTTGGAAGCTGTTGCTGAAAACACACAACATGCGGTCAAAGGAGCTCTCAATGGAGGTGAAACAGACCATCCTGAGGCTGAAAAAAAGAAGAAATCCATCCGAGAGATAGCAGAAATGTTAGGAGTGGCCAAATCAACAGTTTGGTACATTCTGAGAAAAAAAGAGCTGACTGGTGAGCTTGGGAACTCAAAAAGGCCTGGACGTCCACGGAAGAGAGTGGTGGATGATCGCAGAATCCTTTCCATGGTGAAGAAAAACCCCTTCACAACATCCACTCAGGTGCAGAACACTCTCCAGGAAGTAGATGTATCAGTATCTACGTCTACCATAAAGAGAAGACTTCATGACAATAAATACAAAGGATTCACCACAAGATGCAAACCATTAATCAGCCTTAAAAATAGAAAGGCCAGACTTGACTTTGCCAAAAAACACCTGAAGAAGCCAGCCCAGTTCTGGAACAGCATTCTTTGGACAGATGAGACTAAGATCAACCTGTACCAGAATGATGGGAAGAGGAAAGTTTGGAGAAGAATAGGAACAGCTCATGATCCAAAGCACACCACATCTTCTGTAAAACATGGTGGAGGCAGTGTGATGGCATGGGCATGCATTGCTTCCAATGACACTGGGTCACTTGTGCTTGATGATGTGACAAAAGATAGAAGCAGCCGGATGAATTCTGAAGTGTATAGGGAAATACTTTCTGCTCAGATTCAGCCAAATGCAGCAAAGTCGATTGGACGGCGCTTCACAGTACAGATGGACAATGATCCAAAACATACTGCAAAATCAACTCAGGAATTTTTTTAAGCAAAGAAGTGGAATATTCTGCAATGGCCGAGTCAATCACCAGATCTCAACCCAATCGAGCATGCATTTCACTTGCTCAAGACAAAACTTAAGGCAGAAAGTCCCTCAAACAAGCAACAGCTGAAGACAGCTGCAGTCCATGGGTTCCAGGCTTCAGTCAGTCACTGCTCGCAACAAAATATTGAAAAGTAACATGTTACTTAGGGTTATGTTTATTTGACCAATTACTTTTGAGTCCCTGAAATGAAGACTGTTTGTGTAAAAATAGCTACAGTTCCTACATGTTTAATCATATATTTCTGTTCAACCCCTTGAATTAAACCTTAAAGTCTGCACTTCAATTCCGTTGTAGTTGTTTCATTTCAAATCCAATGTGGTGGCATGCAGAGTCCAAATCATGAAGATCTTCACCATTTTATGCAAAGTTATCTTCAGTGTGATTTCTATTATTTTATGGACAAATAATTGATCTTTGAACTCTTACTAATCATTGAACTTTGCAAGTTTTTTCCTGATTTAGGTCAGTTTGGTCTTTAAATTTTAAATGAAGTATGTTTTATCTGAAAAAAGAATTTTAAATTTTTGTTTGCAGTATTCTTACTATATTTGCTCTGTTAGAGCAACATATATTAATTCTGACACTTCTGTAGTCACCTCACATGATTTCCTTTGATACCAGGTACATAACCTTTGTGGTTGTAGGGATATTTCATATAATCATTTATAGCAGGAAAACTGAAAAATAGGCCTGGGCTCACCATGTGCAGACGGCAGCAGGTAAGGGTCTCTCAGAAACAGCAAGATTGGCTGATGTGAAAGTTTACTGAAAAAAAAGCAGAAGTCAAATTTGCGGCTCGTTTAATGCCGCAGGAAGTAAGTGGTGGCACTGACTTATGGGGCGAGTTCAAAAGTGCAAAACAAATAGGCAACAACGCACCTTGATTCTTCTGATTCAGTATCGAATGACCTTAAAAAGGAGAAAAAAAAAAACTAAAAGGTTAACCACACAGAAGCTGGAGGGGAAATAACTCTGCTAAGGGACTTGACTTTTAGTTTATAGAAATCTCATAGTTTCAACAACTCACCCACAGCTTTCTGTTTTTGGCACTGAAGGAAAATGGCGGATATTGAGGAAATCCAGGAATATCTTTGGAAGAACTTCATTTTCCATAATTATAGTCTGACAAGAGAGAAAACAAAAGCAGATTGCAACATGCACTTAAAGCAGTGGAGCAGAGCTTGAATTTGATCCTTCCTACATCTGTAGTGTATATTAAGGCTCATTTTGAGTAGGACCAAATGATTTTAAGAACAAAATTGAATCATGGTTTTTCTGGCAGATGTTGCAGTTTTGATTTCATTCATGATTTTCTTCAAATCAAGTTTCAGTGAAAAACAAACATCACAGAAACCTACATCATATAATTAACACAATAAATGCCATAAATGCAAGAATGAAAACTGTCTGAAACTGAATTGATTTCCAATGTCATCCTATTAAACTAGAAACATGCTATACATAGAGTACATCAATTGTTTGAGTGACAGCAGTTATTACAACTGAAGAACTAAAAGAGCATCCATATTATAATATAAAGTAGAGCAGAAAAGTCTTTTAATTTTAAGTAGTAAAGGTCAGGAAGGCAGCATACATGTGTAAAATAGTTGAAGAAAACAAAACAGGAAAAAAAAAAAATCACAGCTTTAACAATCTAAAGATCACAGTTTTCGATCTAGTAACCATAGATTGTTGCGGCCTAATTTTGAGAGAAATGCATATTTAGTAAAAGCAGAAAGACTGTTGATACTGACTTTAATTTTAATTTGGAGTCAACATACCTGCAGGTAAAGCTCCAGACCATGTCTCCTCTGCTCCAGGACTTTGGGAACCCAGTTTCTAACATGTTTTGATGGGATCTCAGGTGGTTTAATGCTCTTCTTTAGCTGGAGGGGTTTAAAAAAACATAAATAGCAGATAAGGAATGAGGAAAAAACAAAAGCTTGCAACATGTGTTGACTTGGTGCCTTTCAAGCATCAAATATTATTATATTATATTATTAAAATTATACAAACCCAACATTTGAATATCAAAATAGCTGGTTATTAATTTAGTAGCTTAACAGACTAATTACTGCAGCTCTATTTGAGATATTTATATCAGAAAACTTGAATTACAACTTGAAAGACAGTCTAAGAAAAATAGACTTCTGAATGGATTCTGGGAAATGTAGGATCCATATTGACTAAAACTCAGCTTTATTTTGACTAGTTCTCTTTTAAATATGTCTTTAAACTCTCCAAACTACTAATTAATAAGTAATATACTTGAATAATAAACATCTGGTTCCCTTTAAGATGAAGATAAGTTTACATTATTTCTATCAGACAGCTGATCTCTTAACTGTGAGCTGCTTGTTGTTCATAAATAGGCACAAGTTTAGCAACTGTCACACCTCAGATATTTGTCCTTTAAATTGTTTGAGTAACATATCTGAAATGTTTCTGGTATTTCGAAGTGAATTAAAAGAGGAACTGTTGTAAAAGAGACAGTTTGGAGGTTGGTGAAATGATGGTTGTTGAAACGTTAGACCAATAAAAGTTATCTATTAATTCAGAGTGTGCCTGTGTCTTTAGATTTCACCTCCATTAAAACGTCTTCATGATATCGTCCTGCCCCAGTGGGCAGCGGATATCCTCCCAACTTAGTTTGGTGCATACATTTACTTCAAAGAAACAGCAACTTCTGCTGTGATTTCCTCTGCATGCTGACACGTCTGACCATTGCAAACAAAAAAAAGGAGAAATTGCTTCTTTCATTATCAATTCATCTGAGAATCATGCGTTGATTGACTGACTGATTGATTGATTGATTGTTTTGAAAATGTTTTAAATCAAGGTTCATAGAGGCAAAGGGTTTCCCAATGTGTCAGAATGATGAAAAAAGCCTAAATTGATTAATTTAATTTTCATTTGATGGATTACATAAAATAATGAACTGATTAATCCTTTTGTGTGTTGAAGGGCGACTGTCAGCAAGGAAAATATAAAATATGGTTTATATGTGGGAAGTTTTAGTTAGAGCTTTCCTTGTATGACATGAGGGTCTAAGAAAAGAGGATGTTGTGTTGCTGTAAAGCCCAATGGGATGAATCTGTGATTTGTGATTTTGGGCTCAACAAATAAAACTCCATTGCAAAAGCTGAAATCTTAACAGGTGAAAACATCTAGATTTTTGTAAAATTAGAGTCCAATATTGAGTACAATGATCTTATTCCTCTAGCAGATCATTTAGCTTTTTCTTGAATTTAGTCAATTTAATCTTTTTTTTAAAAGAATATATTAGTCTTTTTTTTTTAAATAAGACCAAATTGACCCAAATCAGAAAAAAAACATGAAATAAGATAAATTATCTGCCAGTGGAATAAGATAATTGTACTCATCATTGGACTAATTGTACCAAAAAAAAAAAAAGATTTTTTACTTACTTACTGAGATTTCAGATTTTGCAGTGGACCCTTAAAAGAACAGCTTATTTTAAATTACCACACTTACTACATGGTTTCAATCTATTCTGAGCAGATAAAATGTTAAATGAGCAGAAAGTAATATTACTGTTTAACACAAGTCTATTCCCTTATACACTTCAGTAGAGCTGTAACAAATAATCTAGTAACCGATTAGTTGCCAATTATTACATTAATCGACAACTATTTTGATAATCAATTAATCTTAACAGGTGAACATGTCTTGTTTTTGGTACAATTAGTGCAATATTGAGTAGAATTCCATCAGATAATTTATCCTATTTAAATTTTTTTTTCCTGATTTGGTTCAATTGGGTCTTCTTTTAAGAAAACAAAACTAACATTTTCTTAAAAGACTAAATTGACTAAAATCAAGAAGAAAACTATCTGCCAGTGGAATAAGATAATTCTACTCAATATTGGACTAATTGTACCAAAAAAAGATATCTTCAGCTGTTGAGATTTCAGTTTTTGCAGTGTGACTTGACTTGAACGTTTCACTCACTCAAGCTTTTCTAACACTCAACACCACCGAGTGATCGAAAAAGTCGGTGATGCACTAAATTCTCACCATTTTATGCAAAGCGTGAAATTCACTGTAGCGTTTCTCAACAGTGTGCTGTCTGCCGTTCATCAGCACGTCAATTTTAAAGACCTGAAAGAGAGAAAAGAGACAGTTTACAGAATATCTATCGCCAGAGTTTATCAGCCAACAAACGTCTCTTCCAGTGTACGTGGTTAGGCGGCACTGTGCTGGATAATGTGTGAGTGACGGATCAGCTGTTGTGTTCTGTCTGTGTCGGTTGGTTAGGAAGAGGAAACATCTGCTGTATTGGAAAAGAAAAATGCCTCGTCTGTCAGATTCACCGTTAACATCCCCAAACACACTCGCCTACTTCCCTCACGGAGCGGGACTCTTCCCTAAAAGCAGCAGATTTAAAGCTGTTTTCTATGTTGAAAGGGGAAATTGTCCCTGAAGTGACAGCAGAGCTGTTAATGCAATTCTAGATGAGATGACATCAAATTAAATGTTGGTTTGACTGTGGGAAAAAAAAATATGCTACCAACACTAACACAGAGAAAATATAATAAATGATAAAATAAAAAAATAAATGACTGTACACAGCATTGTTATTGCTACATGGTCATTGTAAAAGTGTTCATGGCATGAGGTAGATTAGTGGATTATTGCTCATGGAATTATTGGAAAAAAAAATGCAGAAAGTAACATATTATGTATATTATTATATACATTATTATGTATTATATAAATATAATTTCATGTCTTAAGACTTCTTCAATTAGGATAAAAATATACAGGTTTGAAACTTAATTAATGAAAGTTTTATTATTTTTGCAATCTATTAAAGTAAGAAATGCTGAACATTGCCTCCCCACTTTTCAAATGTGATAATTTGAGGCTTTTTCTGTGTCACACAACCATAAAGTGAATATTTTTTAATTGTTGTTCAGGCAAAAAAAAAAACCTGTTAAGTTAACCTTTTTTAAAAAACCTTTTAATAGACAAGAGGATAAAATATTCATCAGAGGAAGCAGATAATGAAAATAAATGTTAACTGCAGCTCAGAGGAAACTCAATCAATTAATCTGTTGATAATTTTCTCTTATAATGAAATAGTTGTTTGGTTCATAAACTAGACTAAAAAATGGAAAGGACTTGCAACTTGAAAGGGAGTCTAACATAAATAAGCTTCTGAATGCATTCTGGGAAATGTAGTATCTAGTGTTTTCAGGACTAAAAGTCAGGATATCGCAGGTTGTATTTGGACTATTTCTCTTTCTTTTAAATATGGTACTATATTCGCCCATCTACTAATTAATAAGTAATATAATGCACAAATAAACAGCTGGTTCCATTTTAGATGAAAATTAGCTTTTTATTTCTATCACAGCTGATCTCTGACCTGTGAGCTGCTTGTTGTTCATAAATACACAGATATTTGTCCTTTAAATTGTTTTACATATCTGAAAATCCATTCTGAACATCAGTAAACAAACCAACGACCGTTTTAAAGACACTTTGGACGCGTCGTTTTGTTGAAGGATCCAAAAATAAAGAGTGATGAAGCAGCAAAGACATCGGATCACTCACCGTGTAGCCTTTTTCGATCGAGTTGTTTTCTGATCGGAACGACGGGATCGATACTCTGACCGGATGCATGTTGGCTCCAAGAACCTGGACGTTGTCGTTGTTTTCAGCAATTACTGATCTTAACAACACTTACACACGCGCACACACACATAGCTATTCTCACACACTCTCACTGCTGGTGGTTTACTCCTTTCTCTGGCAGCAGATAAAAATCACTGGATTCAAACAACAGCAGCGAGATTCAGTGGTGCCGCCAATCGGAGCGGAGGCTCACTGCAAGGTCTTTATTATTCTTTAATAAATTATAATACCATAATATTATTAACATATTATAATGGTGTATAAATATATTGCAAACATTATTACTGTAATAATAATAATAATTATTATTATACAGCTGAACCAGACCACTGTTACTGTATCTTGTCTGTCAACAACTATTATATGGTTGATTTTGTCTCTATTTGTTGGTCTAATATTCAGTGGCGTAATTTCAGTTTAACGCAAAGAACTCGTTGTCTTAGGGTTTTTCAGAGGGTTAGGGTTAGAAAAATGTTCAAATTGTAAATTTAAATGCAGCAATCTGGTGCAATTTGAGAGCAAGAATTGGGAAGCTATACAGCAGACCAGGGCTGTCCAACCCTGCTCCTGGAGAGCTACTCTTCTGATGATGATGACTTCTTCTGATGACTCTAATTATTAACAAGCTCTTGACAAGCTTCAGCTACTCAATAATGAGTTGATAATTAGAACCAGGGGTGTTGGAGCTGGGAGATTCCTAAAACAGGGTGGTAGCTCTCCAGGAACAACAATTATTAATGATAACATCAGCCTACATTTGACCAACTCCCAATTGCAAATTAATCACAAAAATGAGAAATAGTCTCAATAATAACTTCAAAACTCACTTCTGCTTTTAAAATGCACAATAAGTATGTTGAACACAAAACAAACAATCTTCAGTCATATTGACCTGTTAAATTTAACATTTACTGAATAATCTGAGTCCCACTCATACAACATAGAGTAAATGCAATGATACACAACCAGGACTCTGGACACATCTGGGATCTTTTCTCTTCTATTAATATAATATATATTGTATGTATGGAATGGGTATGAATGCACCATACTGCATCGTCACCAGTATAAAGATTATTGTAGGAAGAACCGCTGATGCCTGGTAGAAAGAGACTAGACAGACAAACAAACTGAAAGACCTATATGGAGCTTTTATACTATTCTATAAAGTGTCAAACATCCATTTAAACTGGACAATCAGATAAAAACAGCCATCAAATCCAGCTTTTTCCTGCTAAATCCTTTTTAATGACTTTAAAAGGGTTAATGTCCTTTATGTTGATGTAAGTTAGGTCCCGCTTTAGATAGGAAAAGACACATTTCGTCCTTTCACAGGCTGCCTGGAAATTTTAAGATTTCATTGTTTGCTTACAGATCAGTAAATGAACTCATTCTAACTGTCTGACCTTTTACAACCACACATCTATCAAGGTCACTGCTGGGTATCTTTAGGGTCAGGGTTGAAGCACTGAGGAGATTGAGGCTTTGCAGCTGCTGGTCCCTGCACAACCTGTTTTTAAACCTTGTCTTAAAACTCTGCATGAAATTTCTATGTGTTTTAAATTGGCCTCAATGGTTTTATTGTGTTGTTTTATGGTCTTTCTATTGCAATTATACAGCACTTTGGTTAACTTGTTGTTTTTAAATGCGCTTTATGAAAAGGAAATCAGTTTGAAGGTTTTCAGAAGGTTATTTTTGCAAAACAATTTTAGAGAACATGCAGGGAGCATTCTCTAAAGGTTCTCAGAACATCATTTACATAAAAAAATCTTTAGAGAACTTCTGGAAGACATTTCCTGAAGGTTATTTTTGTACCCTTTTTGTGATAAAAGGTTTTCAGCCAATAACAAATGTTCCTTGTTTGTTAAGAAAATATTCCTAACCACAAGAGAACATTCCGGCAACCAATAGCATTACTGGAACATTTTCAGAACTTAGCATTAACTAAATAAATGGATGAATTTATTAAATTGCAGCCCTACTAATACTAAGTCTTAATGTTTTTTTACACGGTGTCTGTGAAATAAGACAAATATAGAAAGAAAACTATAAAGAAGGAGAGAAACATCACTTAAAACTGAACATTGAACAAATATTAAAATATCACAAAATTTTATTCAAGTAAGACTCGACAAAAGCTTTGGAGTAAAGATGGTTTCCTTTCTTGCATATAAATATAACAAATACATTTTTCCTTTAAACAGCTGGTTCACTTTAAAACTATAATATTGTAACTAATATTGATTTAACGATAAGGGCAAGCAGCAGCTTTACTTTCTTATTTGTATTTTTACTCTACGATAAGAACTTTCATGGATTTCTATTTCTTTTATCTATCAAACAAGCGGTATGAAAGACAAGCGACGCTCTAAAGTGAACAAAACAACCAAAAGAAAATGTAAGAGAAGAATATGAGACAATAAAAGACAAAGAGCTCACAGCCACAGCAGCAGCACACTAAAGAGAAGAAATTAAAATGCAAGAATATTGAAACCAGCTCCTGTCAGATTCCAACTCGTTACTTACTTGTTCTCTCCCGACTGGAGTTTTGCTCGTGTTGTATTAACTCAGATTTATGTCTGATAAATGAAATTGTAAAACCATACAGTAAATAGAAAGTAAAGAATTCAATATTATTCTGCAGTAAAGAAAAATCTATTACTTAGTTCACATCACATGCTATGACAGATTATTCCTATTGGTTTCTAAATTGGTAGTATTTTAAATTATAATGTGTATTTCAAATTATTTAAAACTGATTTCATGATGTGTAATATGTGTTTCCATATGCAGTCCTCTTCATCACTTTTACAGATTGTCTCTGTTAACGACAGGCTTCACTTAATACCTGAAAAAAAGAGAAAGAATAAAACCCACTATAATGGAGGACACTACAAAGACTTAATGCTGATAAGAGATAAGCTGAGGCATCATACTCACTGTGACATGTGACAACCGGACAGATAGGCGTAGTTGCCAGTGTACTGAACGCTACAGCGCACCACATTGTTGCTGTAGTCTGATTCTGGGACCTGATAGGATGGATTTACTGAGATCTGTGGACAAAAGGCAGAGGTCAAACAGCACAAACGTAAACTAATCATATTTAAGAGCATAATATTGTCACATTAAGTTTTAGGGAAAATACAAAAAAACCTTCAAATGCAGAGAATATTCTAATTGTGAATCATTTCAATCAAAAAGGCTTTGGAAGGAAATGACTGTGGACATACATAGAATCTGTCACTTACATAAATTAAACTGATATCACTTTCCAAGGTCTTCTTTGCCTGTTTTTTTATTGATCATAACTCATCTCTAATGTCCAGTTTTGCTGATTTTTGTGAAACCTGAGATGTGGCTAATTTCCAAAGTGATGACACCTGTTTAATGGACTGAAGATCCTGGAACTTCCTTTTCTTTCTTTATATTTAGCTACATATTTAGTGAATTTATTGATATGAACAGCACTTTATATTAAACTATTATTAAAGTATAACTTTGCACCCGCTAACATGAAAGCTTGTTAAATTCTCATTTTATCCTGACTTGGGAAAACAAATTGACTTAGGTAATAAATTAAATGCCTTAAGTAAAATGTCCATTGTCCTATAGGGCATAAAAAGTCCTTTCAACTCAGACTTAGGGCCCTGGCCAAGGCTGCTTGTAAGATTTAGGAATCTCCCTACTTTAACACACCTGATTCGAATTATTAACAAGCCCTTGACAAGCATCAACTACTTGATAATGAGTTGATGATTAGAATCAGATGTGCTGGAGTTGGGAGATTCCTAAAACATGTAGGGTGGTAGATATCCAGGAGCAAGATTGGGCAGCTCTGATTTCAGCCATTATTTTATTAAGGCTACAATATGCATTTTTCTGCCACTAGGAGTCACTCAATCAAAAAAAAGAAGGTTTGATGATGTCATGAGGTAGCGTGAGATCAAGGGAGCTGTTGTCTTCATTATTAAACAAACAACACTGCTACACAGATATGGGGGACTGAAACTGCCATAATCAAAAATAAATGAATTAAATGACTCTCTATATAAATTAATATGCCAATAAATCCCCCTATTAATTTAATTTCACATTTTATTTTCCATTTTATACCTTACATTTTTTAATATAAACATTAATTTAGATGCATTTATGTACGCAAACATATTAGTTTCTATAATTTCTTTCACATTTACATTTACATTTGCATTTCTACCTTATTATGCCAAGTCAATTGATGGTCAACTTTTAGCCACTTAATACTAAAAACACACATATATATATATTTTGTGAGGGATATCAAAACTTCCAGTAAAACCCATGAAAAAGCATAAAATATGCTTATAACCTTAAGAACCAGATGTCCAATAAAGAGAAACGTTCATTAAGATATATATAAAGTATCGTAAAAATGTGGCATAAAATTGGATAAGGACTGGATTTGTGACAGCTTCTGGCGGGCATGAAGAAAATGGTTGTGATGTCATTGACAGGTGACTGATTTTATTAAAATGACAGATTTCTCTAAATTTGAAACCTGTTGGAAGTATTTGGGATAACTTAATCCCGCAACTCAACAAAATATAAAACATAGCTTGTAGTCGTTTTAAGACTTTTAAAGGCTTTTAGGTATAACATGATGCTGAACTGAAGCGTAATTCATTTAAAAGGGATCAGAGTCTCAGAAGGAGACCAACTGTCATCTGTTCTTTCCAACAAACCTTGAGGACATAGTTTCCAGGTTTCACATCTGTGATGTCAATCCACTGGCAGTCGATGTCGGCGTTGTAGGTATCATAACATCCTGGACTCAGTCCCTGCACATTGGATACCAGCAGTAAAAAACATTATACAAACAGACCCATTTAATCTAAAGTCCATTGGCATATGGAGCTGAAACTGTAAATTTGACAGGCACAAAAAAAAAAAAAATTGTGTTTATAATTTTGAATGTCAACAAAATGTTAACAAAAAAGAGGGGAATAAACAACTGATCACAGAAGTTCATGCAGGTGGATCGTCTTACAGGAGAAACAGGAAATCATTAAATCACCTTTGGCTTGTGCAAAAAAAGGAAATACTAATGCTGTTCTGTAAAGGATGACAGCTGCAGGAAAAGAACACTTGACCCCTCAGCTCCTCTCTGCTTTTTCACGAATTCTTCAACTCAAATGATGTGGCCAAGCCATTTAAGTAATTCAGTGAGGTTATTATGCTTTGATGCATTAGTGGAGTTTATAGTTATTCTGGCTTTATTTTGGCAGCTATTATGAAATTAGTTTTGAGAGCTATTTTTTCACCCAACTGGTGCAATTCCCTTTAACCCTTTACCACTCTAATATGACTTTCATGAGCTTTGTAATATAAAAGATCAAATGAGTACACAAAATGCTTATAATTAAATTAGCCTCTTGATCTTTTGGTACTTTTCTCATTAAAAAAAATTAAACAAGAATAACATGGTGGATGTTAAAGATTAAATAACTAAAATTTCAGTCACTGTTGTTGTGGCCATTTGGGGACAACATAAGAAGCTGTTGGACATCCAGCATATATGGATTATATGGATTAATCTAGTGTTCTGTCTATTTCTGCTTACTTGTCCAGTATTGACTCTTTTTTTAGCTCAGCTTTTTTAGTTTTCGATTACTATTTCTCTAACTAGCTGCTACTGTGTCTGTTAAGAGCTTGTACCTGTTGCGGCTTAAAAATGACACTAACAAGAGCAGTGAATGAACCAACAAGCTGAAAGAAGCTAAGACAATAAACAAGCTGAGAGGAGGAACTGCAAAAACTGAAATCATAACAACTGAAAATATCTTGTGTTTGTACAATTAGTTCAGTATTGACTAGGATTATCTTATTGCTCTGGCAGATAATTTTGCTTATTTAATTTTTTCTGATTTGGGTTTATTTGGTCTCTTCGAAGAACAAGATCAATTTTAAAAAACATTAAATACACTAAAATCAAGAAAAAAAAGATAAATAATATTGCAATAAGATAATTCTACACAATACTGGACTAATTATACCAAAACTAAGATTTTCACTTGTTAAGATTTCAGTTTTTTGCAGTGGGTGATAACAGACCTTTTTCACAGCAGACATGAGGCGCAATGTGGAAGATTTGGACAGAATTTGAATTTAAAACTGAATCTTGAACAGAATTTAAAGGACTAACAGTTTAGATGTTATTTCAAAGACCATTATCTACTGAATCTACTAAATGACGAGCCCTATCCTGTCCTTTACTTCTCTTCCTTCAAGAGGAGGTAGTGAGTCACTGTAGTATCCAGTCCGCCCTCAGTCCAACATGAGAGGAAGAAGAAGTAAACATGGCGGAGCAGAACTGCAAATTTGTCACTTGTCAACATGTTATCATGCAAGAAATTAACTGTTTACATCTCCAAGACCGGTCAGTATATGAAATAAGGCCTATTTGGAAAGATTAGTCAAAGCCAGCAGACACTGGACCAGAACACAGCTCTGATCTCTCATCAGCTGATTTGGTGAACTAATCTGTGTGCAGCGCTTTGGTAATTTATCCCCCGCATTAATGTCTCTGTAACATTTCCATATCTTGATTTCTCCATGGCACAGATTCAGTGTGCTTCATGCTTCATGCCTGGAGTGAACATATCTTGTTTTTACATACAATTAGTCCAATATTGAGTATAATATTCTTATTTAATTGGCAGAAAATGTATCTTATTTCAAGTTTTTTTTCTTGATTTTATTAAATTCAGTCTCTTTTATCTATATTACTTAATTCAAAAATTAAAAGAATCAAAAGGAGCGAATGAGTTCAGACCTTATATAGAGTCTATGGAACAGATCCGTTTTGTTTACAGCACTTCTGATGAATATTTTTGAGAAGATTTTAAAGGGACTCTATTTTGCCATTTTCACTGTTTAATATTTAAATTTTGTGGTCTATTTATAAAAATCGGCATGATTTTATGGTCCAAAGGTTAGACCTGTAGCAGCAAAACCTGCTATTAACTCTACATTCCAGATGCTATTAACTTCTACACTGCAAATTTATATTAGATAGAATAGATTAGATAATAATAATAAATAATAATAGATTAAATTAGAATAGATATTTTATTTGTTTGTAAAATTAGTGAGTATTATTATTATCTTATTCCACTGGCAGATAATTTATCTAAATTTCACTTGATATTTTTTTGAATTTTTTTTTCCAATTTGGGTCAATTTTGGTTTTTACCAAAAAGAAGTTATTTTCACTTGTTAAAATTTGAGTTTTTGCAGTGTACCAAAAACAAACACACAGTCTGCCTCCAATTTGTTCAAATCAAGTGGCCAATTCTTACACAATGCACTTTTAAGAGTTCCAGTAAAAGAAGACAGTGAGTCAGAATATGATTCACTAGATCTGTGAAGGAGTGTTTTGATGAAATGGACAAGATTTCTTCCTATGAGAAGCTTTGCTGCAGATTGCTTCTCAAGGAGCAGCCATATATGAGAATATGGAGAATATGTGTCAAGAGTCTGTTGACCCATTTGAGTTGCACCTTTTTTGTAAAATTTTGTTTTCCTATCAATCACCCCACATTGCCATGCACAACTTTGTATTTGTCTACATTTGACTCCCTCTGTGTGTTTGTTTCGGTTACAGTATGATTGTCCGTTACAATTCTGCCATTGTTTATTTTATAATTTACACCTTTTCCACATGTCAAAACAATCTCCTGTGAAAAAGGCCATGTCTTTTTTAATATTAGGTGAGGGTATAGATGACTTGCCCTGAAAAAATATAACAAAAGGTTTTGCAGATGGTTTTTTGTATAGTATTTTGTGCCATTAATATAACATAATAAAAGTTTACTAAAGTTTGACGGCTAGAATGGTGCCATTTTCAAGATGGCATTCATGGGCAGGAAGCCTAGATATGACACTACAGGTAATTAGGGTAAAAATACAAACTAACATATCATAATAAACTTCCCATGTTTATCATTTACTATAAGACAAATATTTTTTACATACCAAACTTGTTAGGTCTTTTTTTCATGTATAAAAATAAATGATTGGTGAAGATTTAATTGTAGCTTTTCTATGTTTTTTTTTTTTAACCTGGGTGTGTGAGGTGCAGGCGAATCGCCTGTAGTAGCCGTAGTCGCAGGACGTGTCCTCCAGGCAGAAACTGGCCTTGTGGCCCTCGGCCACGGAGTGCTGAGTTTGGGAGTCCAGCAGCTCGTAGTGGCTGAATTCATCCATGCTGTGGTAGTGCCTGTGGATCACCAGCAAAATCTTTACCACACATTACTCGCCTTCTTCTTCTTCTTTTTTTTTTTTACAACAACCAGGCACTATTTGTTACGCTGAGAGACATGCTGCGAAGGATCCATTCAGTCCCTGAGCCGTAAAAAGGCTGGATGCGTGTTTAATTTTTTACTTTATTTATCATTAATCTAATGTTCTGTCTGCAGGACCAAATGAACCTCAATTACTCCGATAGAGGAAAAACATGTGTCAAACTTAATTTATTTCATGCACTTTTTGATCTCAACTGGGTTAGACCAGTAAAAGTTTACTTATAAATAACAACACCTACAGACTTTTTTCCTCCTTTTTATGTAGAGAAATACACTATAAATATTTACTGTATTAATTAACCTCCAGTTTGCAAAACTGGAGAGATGACATAAGGAAAAAAAAGTGAAATTTCAAAAATATTATGTCTCTGTTGTTCCATATTGATATGAATTAAATCTTAAGAAGTGAAAATATCTTGTTTTTAGTACAGTAAGTCCAATATTAGGTAGAAATATCATATTCCATTGGCAGATAATTTGCTTATTTCAAGTTTGTTTTTCTTAAATTTGGTCAATGTAGTCTTGTTTTCTTGAAATAAAATAAAATTGGTTGAGTTTTTATCTTAACATTGTATTTTAATCTCATATTTTGGACATTTTATCTCACAATTCTAACTGTTTATCTCACATTTGAAAATGAATGATATAAGCATTACCTACCAATTCAAGATAATTCTACTCAATATTGCCCTAATTGTATTAAGTACAAGCTATTTTTCAATGATAAGATTTACTTTTTACGATGCACTAAACAATATTTAATTTTTAAGTTATCTCCTGCTTTACATTCTATTTACAAGTCAAAACTGTAAATATTTTATCCCTGAGCATTGAAAGATTCTCATTGACTTTAGATTTCCATGAAGAAACAGAAACTAGTTCATTATTTGTCTCACTTTATACAGTCATCCATTGGGCCAGATTGGACCCTTTAGGGGGCCGGTCCTGGCCCCTGAGCCGCATCTTTGACACCTGTGGCTTAAGGATACAAACAGCCTGGATTTTGAGATTAGGCGGTTTTCAAAACACTTCGGCAAAAAAATCTATACAATCTACATCAATTGTTTACTGGATCTCTTTCTGATGTGCTCCATCTTGGGGATTAGAACAGTGGTTTGCTTGTTTCACAGCATAACTATGGACTGAGGTAGTTTCTGTGGAATCAAGGAACTAGGCACTTTTCCATAACCTCAATAAAGGAAAAATACCAGCAGCTTTCATTTTTGGCTCATTATCTTCAACGCACACACAAACTTTTTTTTTTTTTTTTTTTTTTACAATGTCTGGTTTTGCCACTTTTTCTGCTAAAAATTTGCTGAATTCACTGACTCACATCATCTGGGAAAGACCAAAAGAGGTTTTTACTGTCCATGTGTAGAGAATTTAAAAATAGATTTTATCTTTTTAAAAAAAAGTCTTAAGTTACAAATAAAACTTGGGTTATAGTTGATCCTGCGACAAAAAAAAAAAAAATCAGCAAAGCAGCCAAAATTAACACAACTGTGGTTTAGCAGAGGAGAGTCACACTACAGCTGCAGACTGGAAAAAGAAGAAAAATTACAACTATGATTTTATCTGCACGTCTCAGATAAACACAGATCCACATTTGACATGTGAAGAAACTTTTCTACTTTCAGTTCAGCCATGTAAAACAGTGGTGCTCGATGTTTTTCATGTCAAGGACCCTTAAATTGACACAAATTAGACCCAATTCAATAAGATCTTGTCCAAGGGTCCCCATCTGATAATATTTTTGCTTTTAGATATTAAAGAAAGTGTGTGAAACCTGTGACAAAAAATGTTATTGTGTTACTTATGGATGGACTTGTAATTAAAATAAATTATTTTCCTTTTTGATGTAAGCACTCAACGACCCTGGGGGTCTCTGGACCACTTAAGAACCACTCGTGTGAAAAACATGCAAATTCAGTTTTCAGCTATAGCCTGATTATCTGACATAACCTCCCCAAATCTATGATTTCATATCCAGAGCAGGTCTCTCAGATGGAGTCCAGATTTTATATTATACATTCACACAAGACTTCATGAAAAGATCATAATTGAGGCCAGCATGTTGGCCGGTGAAGACGCAGGGATGCACGACAACTGCCACGAAGTCACAGAGAGAATCTTTGAGGCAAAGGTGGGCAGCGTCCAACACTGAGTGTCACACATAATACTCACTGGTGACAGCTGTGCCACTCCCAAGAGTAGCGTGGCCTGCTGGGAAGGAAGTCTGCAGTCCCCTGGTTCTTGACTCTCTGGGGAAACCTCAGCAGCATGCGGGTGTCGTAGTCTCTGGCTCTATAGGCTGAGCTGGAACAAAAAAAGGAAGGATGTAAAAAAACCCAAAATAAAACAGAGTGACATCACTAAAGATTGTTTTTTTCCTCACTGCATCCCCTCTTCCAGACACTGGGTGTATGAGTGGAGGCGGCCGTCACATAAATGGTGGGTGGAAAAAATAAGTTTTTGGAGGCGCGTGGCTGTTTGAGTTGGTTTTTCGATAATGTGTTTACCATTCAAGCTTTCTCTCCTCAGGCAAACTATGATTAGACTACAAGAAAATCCGCCACCCCACCCCTCCAGACATCAGTGGCAGGATTCGGTTAATTTTACCTCATCTGAAAAGGTTCCACTGGGAAACCCTCACCCACAAGCACTTTAGGTGGTTGTTATGGCTCAAAGCTCTCTGAATCACAGTCCAGACTTGGCACCAAACCCAGTTTTTCCTCTTTTTTTCTCTTTCTCTCTACCCCCTCATGGTGGATTAGTTCTGATAGACAGTCTACCTTGACAAGCAGTTTTCCTCCGCTGCACATCTCAGGTTGTACATAGGGACTCTCTGGGCATAAGCGGAGGCTTGAATGTAGTATGGATCAGGCACAAGGTCAGGAAGACCTGCAGGGAATAAAAACATTATAATATCAGTAATAAAAGCTTGAATAAGTCAGAATCAGCTACATGAAAGTAATCTGACATCTGATTTCCCCTTTTTCTTTGCCGAACACAGAATATCTAGAGACCACACAAATAACATATAATCTAATTTATTCTAAGAATGCATGAAAGATAATTTAACATAGTAAATCAATAATTTTAAATGGTACACACATGCAGAAATGTAGACAATGAGAGATAAAATAAATCCTAAAACACTAAGTGATTGACTGATTGGGTTTGAAGCTCTTTGATATCATAAATACAATCTATCCTCTATCTCATTACTGCCTTTAAATGCTGTTTAGAGCACACTTTCCCCTCTCTTACCATACTGATGATACCTTGTGCCATATCCAGGTCTCTGCCTCGGCCTCGGCCTGTCGTACACGTCGTAGTGGTTGTAGTACGGATTGTCGGGGTCAGAGGACTTGTAGGGGTCGTAGGGGTCGTCTCCGACCATCATGTCTTCTCTCCTGGGCAGAGGCGGGCTGACGGTGACTTTCGTCTCGGTGTCATTGGCTCTGGTGTCGTTCTGCGTCTCCGCGCGGTGATGCTGGCGGCTCACCAGCCTCTGGAGCATAGGCGGAATCCGCGGAGGCTGTTGCTGGACCGGCGGCTGGCTGGAGGCGTCCGGATGCTTCACGTTCGCGTCACGGATGATGGTGACAGGTCGCGCCTGCACTTGCTCTTGCGGCGCGCCCCGCCGCCGCGGCGGCTGATACTCCGAGCCCTGGCTCAAAATGCTAAAGATCTTGCCGTTGTGCGACCACTGTAGCGTCTGCCGGAGAGCCGCTCTCTGGCTGTTGCCCTGTGGAGTCCCCGGATTCCTCTGAGATCGGGCGGCTTGCAGGATGAAAACAAATAAATAGAGGCACGCATACGCGTAAAGTGGCGTGCCAAATATGCGTAATCCCATCGTGGAATCAATTAAGAGGTCGAACGCGACAAAAAAGTGTTGCAAATGAGCCCCCTAGGTTGTCACTGGTCTTTACCTTTTTTAAATATCCCTCATCTCTACTTGAAGGATGTCCAATGAGCGTGGAGGAAAAGCTAAGTTTAAATGTATCCGTGTAAAGTCATATCGCTGTGCTGCCGCAACCCGCAGATGCGCCCAGTGAGATGATGAAGAAGAGGAGGAGGAGTTCAGCATTTGGAGTTTTCTGAATCTATTATACAAGTCTGGTGCTGCTGCTCATATAACCACTGGATACGTGATGCATGATCATGCTCGGCCAAGTGTGTTTGGTAACTGCTCAGTCTGGCCCCCTTTTTGGAGGAGGGTGTGTGTTTGTGTGTGTTTGTGTTTTTGTGTCAGTGACAAGGAGAGAAACAGATTTTCTGCATCACAAAGAGCAGATGTACACTCTGACAGCACTTATAAAAACAGACAGAGAAAAACAAAAAAATCCATTTTACTTATGGGATTACATAGGAGTAACACAAACCCTCTTTTCCTTTAACGTATTGCCTTCACTTCTTTCTCTGCCAGATCAACAAAATGTCATGATAAATAACTTTTTTTCTTTTTTCCTCCCTGACTGTTGGATGAACTCCCAACCAAATTGCAACGCACTCTGCCAGAGGTCTCTACAGTCATCCATTTTCTCATAGGAGGATCTTAGAAACCTAAACATCGCTCTATGATGGCCCTGCAACATTTCAGATTTTTTTCTGGGAAATCATCTCCCACAACCCACCCCCCCACTGTGCCTCTCTGCTCCAGAGCTGTACTGAAAACGTGAAGGTCTCATCACATGCATCTTGCAGTCATCCTGCATGAGGTCATAATTAGTATATTCTAAGGAATACAGCTGCATCTGCATTACTTTGTGTGGTGGCAGAGTGGCAGCATTGACTTCTAACTCCTTTTCTGATAAGTTGCTGCAGCCCAGTCAATTCACTACTCTGGTGTCAACAGCAGAGCCATAATGCAAAGCTTGGGGGGAACTAAATCCAAAGTTTCCATTTTGTCTTGAGAAGCATACAAGTCTTTCTAGCACCTACGCAGCTGAGCACAGGATGGCTGCTGCTGAAACAGTTTTACAAAAAACAAAAACAAAAAAACAACTTGGATGAGGATTCATTTAAAAAAATGGAGCCAAAGACAAACAGATAATAAAATAAGGCAACAAAAGACCATTCCTGTCATGAAAATATAGAAAGCATTATGCGACAGATGCAGGTTACATCAATTTAATTATCTTCTGTGATCATATAGCAGATAACAGTTTCCCGAATCAAGACACAAGGGGGCAGATGACTGCAAATTCAATATTATTGGAGCAATGCCTGGCAGGTTCTTATCAGTATACTTGGATACTCTCAGATATATCTGAGGTAGTCTTTTGGGAAAGAACTCTTGGATCAGAGTTTTATCGAAGGGTTACTTCTCCAGATTCATTTCTTTTTGTCGGAATATAGAGACAATCAGTAAATGGAAAAGCAAATAGAGTTAAATGCCTCTATCAGTATCAATAAACATGGACAGAATTTTAAAAAACAACAAATACATTAATTAATTAATACATTAATTGATTCTACTCATCCAGGAAAGTATCGTTAAGTACAAGTTCTGTCTATTCCAAGAATATTCACACATTTACAACTACAGCTGTCACACTGCAAAAACTGAAATCTAAACAGGTGAAAAGATCTTGTTTTTTAGTACAATTACTCTGGTCTTGAGGGGAATTATCTCATTCCATTGGCAGATTATTTATCTTATTTAAATTTTTTTCCCAATTTTGGTAAATTTTCTTAATTAAAAAAGATTGAATTGACTCAAGAAATCAAGAAATATCTTGCCAGCGAAATGAGATAATTCTACTCAGTATAGAACTAATTGTAAGATAGTAAGATATTTTCACCTGTTAAGATTTCAGATTTGGGGTTAAGGGGTTTACTTTTACAACTGGTAAAGAAGCGTGTGTCGTTCACTTTCCACTCAGATTTATTCACAAGCCACACCTAGGATTGAACCGACAACCATCTGGTCACAAGATGAACCCCCCCCCCCCCCCCCCCCCACACACACACACACACACACACACACACCTCTGACATTGACTTGTGGTGACAAAGTCCTGCAACAGCTACATGAAACACTACTTGTTCATATTAGTCCATTTTAAGCATAATCATATTATACCTTTCAACCACCATTGCTCCAATTAAAAGTGAAAAAATCATTTCCCAAATAAATTTGGCGAAAAAACACACAGCAAATATATCAGGAAGGAAAGTGCCCTGTTTAAGAGGGTTAGCATATGGAAGGCTCCTGGTGCCAATGCCATCAGTGGGTGCTGCAGTGCTGACCAGCTCAGTGAGGTCTACAATAAACTCATCCTGATGTGTCACGAACATGGCCAGATACTGCTGGAAAATATCCATTATATTACTAAAATAATGAGAATCAAGTGGAGCTAAATGAGTTCAGACCTTATTATAGAGTCTAGGGAACATATCAGTTGTGCTTACAGCACTTGTGATGAACATTTTTGAGAAGGTTTTAAATGTTGTTTGTTGTTGTTTAAATGCAGTTTAATATTAAATTTTTTCGTGGTCTATTTATAAAAATAGACACAATTTTATGGTTCAAAAGTTAGACCTGTAGCAGCAAAGCCTGATCTGAAGTTTCCTTCCTGGATCCAGGGGTGGTAACTATTAACTTCCACACTGCAAAAGCTGAAATTTTAACAAAAGATATTTAATTTTTGGTAGAATTAGTCCATTTGATATATAATTTGATATAAGATGTGCCAGTGGAATAAGATAATTCTACTCAATATTGGACTAATTGTACCAAAAACAAGATATTTTCATGTGATCTAAATGGCTTGTGTTCAGCCAGGTTTCAGCAACACTGGAATTTTATTCACCAATTTCTCTTTGGCTTTTAACGTCTTTTAAGGTTTGAGTGATTTGTTTCTTATTTTAAATGATCTCATCAGCCATCAGTTCAATTTTGCTTTGGGCTTTTTTTCTTTTAGGTCTCTAAGGTGCTGAGAGGAAGGTTTTTTAAAGTAAATATGAATGTCAGCAACACATTTTTTTGTAGTTTAATCAGTCATTCATTGAAAGTCTTTTAACTTTCTTGTTTATTTTCTGGTTTAATCGGTTGTCTGTGAAGGACAAGAAGCCTAAATGGCATTTATAAGGTCTGCTCCAAGATAATTAGAGTCCGGCAAAGTCATAACAGGAAGTGAGAACAGGAAAATGAAAGGAATTATAAGCCATCCATCTATCCAGGAATTTCAATGTAATTCTGGTATAAGGCTGCTACATACCAGCAGTAGTCATTTCAAATGAATGTCACATTCTTTTAAACTTGTGTGAACTGTAACAGATGTTTGTTTTTCATCTGGATCTCAGTGTTAAGTCACTGCCAGAGCATGTTGCTGAATGTTTAACTCCTTTAAACTTTAAAGGTATTTTGTTTCATTTGCTTTCTCTCTCTCTCTCTCTCTCTCTCTCTCTCTCTCTCTCTCCCTCCCTCCCTCTCTCTCTCTCTCTCTCTCTCTCTCTCTCTCTCTCTCTCTCTATATATATATATATATATATATATATATATATATATATATATGGTGGCACCCAAGGGTCATACCCAAATGCTTATTAGCTGCCTCTCACATGCTGCCGCTTGCCTCTGAGTTGTTTATGTGTGTACTGTGGAATATAATTGTCTTCCTGGGATAAATAAAGCTGTCAGAATCGGAATCTGAATCAATTTCACACTAGAAGTTTCCATCTGTGATGTTATTTTTCTTTTCTCACTGGTGCAAAGAGGAGGGAACGTGCTTCTGTGCACAAAACAGGACTTAGTGGCATTTGGATCTAAAGCCGATAGGAGCTGTGTGATTGTTTGCATCTGTTAACTGCTGTAAATTAACCACATCTACTTTAAAGAAGCCCTGTGGAGTTCTGTTGTTAGTCTTTTCTCATAAAATACTTTTTCTATTATTGGTGAAAAGGACACTTGACTTTGATTTTTGCACATCATCATATACATACAGGTATCAATAATTATAACAGTTTACTACAGAGGCATTAACCCATAAGAAATGACTGTCTTAATGTCACCGCCCCTTTAAAGATTATGAAAAATTCCTAATCCAGCTTTATAGCGTGCGCTGTTGCCTCACAGCAAGAAGGTTGCAAGTTCAGGACCTTGGGCTGGGACCTTTCTGTGTGGAGTTTGCATGTTCTCCCTGTGTCTGTGTGGGTTCCATCCAGGTTGTCCGGCTTCCCCCCACAGTCCAAAAACATGCTGAGGTTGATTTGAGTCTCTAAATTGCCCATAGGTGTGGGTAATTGATGTGTGTGCCCTACGATAGGTTGGCAATCTGTCTGGAGTGTATCCTTGCCTTTCGCCTGTAATGTGATGGAATTGACTCCAGCAGACCCCCGGATGCTAGTAAGTAATGACTGTTCTGACCACAATTCTTGAATAAACTAAATAAATTAGGAAAATATTGTGGTGACATATATGTCACATCAGGCTTATAACCTTAAAATAGTCATGGAAAACCTTATATGACGTTCCTTGTGGTCTGTTTTGTATCCACTATAATTTTCCTTTAAGGAGAAATGGGTCCTGGTTCTTATGGGTTAAAAAATCAGTGATGATCATTTATTAATTAAACTGAACAATGATTTCAATCAAATTCTGCCCAAACAGTAGCTGAAAAGGTGAGACTATAAATACTAGGACTTGTGAGAATGGTGAAAGGTGATTAACTCCATGCTGTAAATTCTCATAAATAAATTCTCATAAATAAATCATATTGTTCTTGGACAACGGAGGCCAGACGACCAATGTGAAGCTACACTGCAGCTTGTGTTAAGCTTGTGAAAGTGAATAAAAGCAGAGTAGAGATATACGAGCTGGAAACGTCTCCTCCCTCCGGGGTGAGGATGCCTGTTAGTTCATCAATCACAGATCAACTAGAAGATACGTGTCTGAGAAAGAGTCTAGAAGGAAAGGGACAGTCAGAAACATTACCCTGACTGCTGTTCTGTAAAATGTGTCCTTTTCTTTAGAGATGCCCTTGAGCAGTTTTATTAAAACAATTCATGTACTTTTTGGGCCAAAGCGTCAGTGTGTTTCTGCTTTGACGATGACTAACATAAACCTTTGTGATTCTGCATACCAACAGTTCCTCCAGAGAGTGAAAAGCATGTGCATGTGTTTCTGGATTGCCTCCTTTTTCTCTTTGGAACACCAGACAGATCTCGTAATTCATTGAGCTTTCTTCATGCAGAGTCCTTTCTCTCTCCGGTGAGGGCAGCACAGTGTTCTCTCTCTCTCTCTCTCTCTCTCTCTCTCTCTCTCTCTCTCTCTCTCTCTCTCTCTCTTTCTCTCTCTCTCTTACACACACACACAGCTCGAAGAGACACATCTGCAAGGAATTAGCCTAGTTCTTTTGTCCACGTTGCTGGAATTCACTCGATTTTTCGGGCACTCGATCGAGCTAAAAGAATTCAAAAAAATCCACGACTGAATTGCACAATAAGGAGGAAAAACAGTGACAGCGCCTCCTGCATGAGACACGTCATTGAGGGAAGATGGGAAAAAAGAAGATTTCAATCCTGGCATGATGCTAAATTTACCATAAAACCCACACCAATTTTTCAGTGCCATCAGTGAGACAACATCTGGCAGACATTTGCCATTTCGCTAGAAACGTGAAGCCTACATTTAAGCATCTGAAGCAGCCAACGTGTAGATTTTAGCCAGATATAGATATTGTATTACATATAATATTATGAAATCCATCAGCGGTGCAATAAACGATTGACGCTGCTGCACATTCAGTGGCTTCAGCTTCTAGTTTGAGGATGTAGTGAACTCTTTCAAAGCTATATTGCATCAATTTAAAAGTAAGCATTATTATTTGCATATGGTTATGTATTCCTGTCTGAGCAGCATGATCTCATCATAGAGAAACAGGACCACACACATCTCTAAAAACATCCAATGTTTCTTCTGATCTATTCTCAGAACTCTGCTAATCACATCTCTTTACATGAAACTCTGCAAGTACTATCCCATTACATCTCTGTCCCTGGTAATCTCCTTTTTTTACACTCTTAGACGCTCTTACATTTCCTCCTAATAGAAGTTTTCCCTCAAGTTTTTCTTTCATTAAACTCAGCCTCACCTCAGTGAGGTTCAGAGCTCAAAGCTCGATGACTGAAACAGACAATTCAAATATTTTCTCCTCTTTCATAAATACTAGGTTTCCATTACTCCTGCATAGGGCCAAGTTAGAGCCTGCACCACACACACACATGCACAAACACACACAGTCTGGTGGACTACGTGGCACTCTGCACATACACTGTACACTTTCCAACCAGGAGGAGGAGTGCTTCACCAAGACACAACTGAACACAGTTTACATTGTGCTGTGACAGATGTTTGGATGTTTTTCATGCCACTACTATATTATCTTATCGTAGCTGCAGAGACGGCGATTCCAGTCAATCCAGCGACGAAGAGATTTATTTGCTCCCTGTGTGATATTTTCTTTATTTCCAGCCATGATTTATGTGTCTATTTTCCAAGATCACAGCAGAATAAACAGTGTGGCTAACGACAGGAAATCTCACTTCAAGCCTTGAAATTCACATTTTAAATGTCCTAGGACATTGCCATGTGAAATGATTTGATTTGTAATTTTAATTCACTGACAAACAAATGACAAACTCCACGTCCTGAAGAATGTTCTTTAATGGACAATTAAATCTCTTCAAGTCTAAATGAAAAGATGGTTGTATTATTTATATCTGCTCAAAGACTTATTCATTGAGTTTTGTTTTTTTAAGGCATTTTAAGAGGTGTTCAGGCTGCCCTGTACCTAACTAAAGCATCAGATAAGGTAAAGCTAGTATATTTATGCAGCACATTTCAGCAACAAGGCAATTCTAAGGGCTTAACAGAAAACATTAAAAGCATTAGGACAAAATACAAAAGAAAAATGGACACTGCACTCATATGATTTACAACAGTCAATAAAGAGTTAAAATAAAATAAAATCTAAGAGCTAAAATACAAGACTACGAGTTACAGTGCAGTGTGAGAAATTATTAATTTAACCCTTTAAAATTTGATAATAAAAATAAAAGGCACCTTGACTTAAAAGAACAATAAAGAGATATTTCACAAATTTGCACTGCCATAAATGGAATAGATTTTCCTGAGACATATAAAGGAATTATCAATATTGAATATCAAAAATTAAATTGTGATCCTAACAGGTTAAATGTAATATAGGACATGCTATTAAACCATTACCATTGTTAAATGGGTTGAAACGTACCTTTAGTAAAATGACGCTGTTTGAAATTCATCAGCCCTCTCACACCTGTCCATCAGCTACACCACTCTTTTTGCAATGAGCACACTGTCACATGACCACACCAGGTGGTTCAGTATATGTCACTTAGGGCCTATATCATTTTAAGTTAAGGATAAAGCTGCATGAGGAATTTTCCAGAACATTAAAAGGTGCAGTGACACCAGTGTCACAGTGGGTTTTTAAAAGTGGCGAATCTATTTCCCATAATGTACGATTGTCCAAAGTCTGTCAAACCTGACAGCAGGTTTCAGTTTTCAGTTTCAGTCTCAGAGACAACTCTTTCAAGCCCAAGATCACTCCCTCCAGAATCCTAGAAGATATCATATGACCAACCTGCTGTTCTGCTCATGACAAGAAGCTAATCTTGATGTGTAAAATCAATCTATTTCCCCTTTAAAATATCAGGCAAATCAAAAAACCATGCAAATGTGCAATTGTTGCCATTTGAGCAATATATAAAAAATGACTCAACAGTTAACATTTACATAAAAGCAGCAACAATTAAAATAGAAAGAATATCAGAGCTTTATGTATATTTCACCAAACTGTCTTCTCATGTAGTCCAAGTTTGTGTCTTTAGTGTAGTTCAAGTGTGTTTTACTTGTAGGTTTTGGAATTAAATCAAGAGTTTAATCTAAGGAGAATAGTGATGACTGGTTATGATGGAAACATCTTTTTAGATGAAACTGGTTCATCTTTTTAAATGAACCAGTTATGTCACCTTTATCATTCATTTTTGCTGTAGTTTAAAAAAGAATGATGGCTCCATCTACAGGAGATATTCAGAACACTAACTGTTTTTTAACATAAAATTGTACATTTATACAAAGTAAAAAAGCAAATGACTGAGCTGATTATTTAAATTATAAACAAAGATATTGTAGCTACTGTAAGAGAACAGTGTATTTCTTCCCTAGTAACTAATCTCAATACTTTTTCCACCTCTGTGCAGTACATGAGATAATTCTTGGTGTTTTAGGAATAAGCATGAACATTGGATTTGTTGTTGCTCATTTTCTTTATTGAATGAAAACAGATAAAGTTACTATTAAACAAGCCTTGCAGAGCAGCACAACACACAATAATTTCAAGACAGGCAAACATTTAATCAGTACATCATATTCATAAAACTGGTAAACCTCACCATCAGTGTAGGAATGATATTACAGTACATTATTTCATCTTTAATAGTTTAGATCTTAAAGCTGACTTTTTTGACAGGATTGTATGTTATGCGCTGGTCTGATCCATTGACCCCAAAATAGAAAAAAGTAAAAGTTAAATGCAGCACCATCTCTTTGTTACATTACAGGTCCACACTTCCTGCACTGTTGCAGGATTTGCAAATAAAGCAGACTGTGGTGCTGTGCTATTGAAGCTGGGTCCAGCAGGACCTCTCATGCTGGGGGGTCCTGTGGGATCTGCAGAGAAGCAAAAAAGTATAGATTACTTTAACTGTCCCATATTGATCATTGGTTTTATTTGAAGTATATCTTGATATCGCTAACAATATATATTTGTGGTTTTATGAACCAAAACTCATCTCAGTTTTACATTTCTATAAAGAACAGGGTCTGTCTCTTTAATATTAATGAACCTGGGTTGGGGACGGTATAGTTTGTATAGTTGGATATTTTTGACAGGTGTACAGTTTTGACATCCCAACTTCACAGAAGTCTTGTATCTGAATATGTGCTGTGTGCATTTCTCTGTGGATTGATGTGTTTTGAAACATGGGACAGTATTTCTATAATCTAGACCTTCTATCAAGAAAATCTCACTTTCTGCGATATGGGACCAAATCAAATATATTATTGATGTGATGCTATATTACCTTGAGCAAATCAATATTAATCTTAATTTTTAGATACATTTTTAAAATAAAAAACATATATAGATGCCATATTCTGCTTTTATTTTCTTTTCTTAAAGCCTTTGCTTTTTGAACTGTGTTGTTGAAAGGCGTTCTATTATGCTCTTAAAAGAAATCTACACAGCCAAAACTAATTAAAGAATACACGCTTTTCTGTTTCTGACTACCTCGTTGCCCAGGAGTTCCTGACAGTCCTTGGGGTCCGGACATGATGTTTTAGTCTGCAAAACAAGAAGAGGTAAAAGTTAAGCTTAATGAGACTCATGGTTTAAAAATCATTTTCAAAATCTGCTTGCATGAAGAAATGTTTGCAAGATTTATCTTAAAAGGTCCAGTGTGTAGGATATATTTGCATTTAACGGAACAGATTTGGCAGAAATGTAATAAGAATTGTGTTTTTACTATTGTAGATTGAGCTGTTTTTACCTACAATAAGAACCTCACCACTGAAGGCCACAAGAAACTACACACTACAACTTTAAGAAGATGTGGCTTCATTGTGCTGTTGTGCTTCATACTAAAACCAACCTCTGCTTCACTGGCTTCAACACAGTTATCACCAGAGTCTGGAAGATCAAACACCACATAGGAAGAATAGTTTATATATATGCAGGTTGTTACTGAACAACAAAAACGATCCATCTTAAACACAGAATGAAAAATACAGTGGACGCCAAATTATTAAATTGTGATGTTAAGAGCCTCCTCTGTGATCAAAATGTTTTTGCCGTTGCTGTTTCACCTTTTCCAGAATTATCTGTGCATGAGATTTCTCTTGGTCTCTCCCTCCAGGGTGACAGGTTCAGGGCTGAGATGCTGCCACAGGAGACACGCTGGTTCCTGTTTGAGGTCAAGTTGAATATGTCTCTGGGGATGGAATTGATGCCTGTGTTGTCACAGATGATCTTGGCAAGACTGGCACGGGACAGAGCACTTCTCTGTTGTGGAGTGAAGACACCCTGGTTCTCGTACCACAGCCTATATCAAATGAAAAACAAGTTTTAAAAGTCAATTGCCTCAGACTCCAAGTGTAAACTAGTGCGATCTCCAAGCTCTCCCACAACCCCACAGACCTGGAGAAAATAAGATTGTTGATAGACACAGTGTCACCAAGGCTGTCAAAATTGCTAAACATCTGAATATTCCCTCAAAAAAATATTCAAATCTAGTTGAGCATTTTGTCAATGACCCGCATTGTCAATAACAGGACAAATTAATATAAAGAGACATAACTACTTGTCAATGTAGTTTATTGAAGTTCACACAAAAACAAGTAAATCAACTAATGGCCACTCTCACCCACACCCTCACACTTTCTGCATGAAGGTGTACCTTTCTCAACAGGCTCATCTGAAAAATGCAGTCAGCAGTTACATAATGGTATGCAGATATTAACATTACCTTCATGCAATCAATAAGTTTGCTAACATTAGTGACACTAAAGCCTCATTTATGCTCCTTGTATGTTTCCAGTGTCGGCTGGGGCATTTGATGACTTGCTGTGCCGAATGGTGCTTCACATCCAACACAAAAAAAAAAAATAAAAAAAAAAAATCACAAGGTGCCTGTGAGTGTGCAGAGAGGCTAGCTGACACCTTGGGCTTTCTCACTACAGGAATCTTCTTTTGTCTCACACTGGATCTAGGCTATGTATCAGGTAGTGACAGCAACACTGCCACTATGATTTCCAATGGTGATGCTCTGTCTGGTCCCTATCCCTATCCATTGTGAAAACAAACAAAAAACAAATGAAATGAATGCCAATTATGGACGAATGGCCCCATAAATGGACCTTCAGCCAGGCCAAATTAACTCAAGCTAGATATATCACATAACGTTTGCATCAATATATTAATGGCTGTTTAACTTGTAAAATGTATGTTGAGTTATCTCAAGCTCATAACTTAAGTCTACCTTTTCTCCAGCTGGTAATTCACTGTTTTACACTCCTATGACTCTCTGACCTGTTGCCTAAGTGATTGTCGAGCTTGATGACCACATAATAACCCCTTCCCTCAAAGAGTAGAAACTGTTTTAACACTTTTAAATATTTATTTTAACATTTGAATTTCTGTTTTTTTTTAATTATTCAAATATATATTCAATCCATAAATTCATTGACAGCCGTACCTGTCACCTTGGCGGGTCCTCTGAAACTGGTTGGCAATGAGGCAGGCAAACAGAGGCCCCACACGGCCACCAGGGACAAACGGCTCTGCAACACCTCCCATCCAGACGTCGATGTTATTGGGTGTGCCGTAGAGCTGCAGCAGCCTGCGGGCTAGGTTGTTGTTCTTCAGAATCTGGCCGAGTTCTCTCTGGTCCCTGGGCTGAGACAGACGACAGAACCTGCGATAGGCATTGTAGCCTAGAGGAGTGAATGGCCAAAGGAGAAGAAACATGAAGGCAAATGAACCTAAAAGCACAGAAATAGTCTGAAGTCTGAAAATCAGTGAGGAATGTACCAGGCAAGCCATGGTCACGTCCTCTCTGCATATTGAGAGAGCCCAGGTCCAAAGCCATATCCTGCACAAACTGGAACAACCTTTCCCTCAAAGCATCAACCATCATGTGATCCTGAGTGTTCAGCTTAGCGGGACGATCAACCAGACCCCTCAGCAGTGGGTCAATGCCACCTGGAGAGAAATAAAAACAGCATGAAACCTTGAGGCAACTGATAAAGACATTTTGTTTAGTTTAACTTTAAGTTACATTTTTTTTTGTACAACTCACCCTCATCTATGATTCTCCATGGGGTGAAGAAGGCCTTAAACAAAGGGACACTAGGGAATCGATTGTTCTCTCTGTAGTTTTCATCCAGACGGGTCAAGACTGGCTGGATGGCCAAGTGGGCGAAGCGGTAAGCTGCTGTTGCAAATACATTGGAGACAGTGGGATCAACGTTGGGATTATAGCCTGGGTACCGGCCCAGCTGTGTACGCATCACTTCTTCACCCAGGATGTGTGGCAGGTAGTCCCGGAATACAAACACCTGAGACACAGAGGGAGGGTTATTATTCTTTGGAGATGAACATATAAATGAGAAGACTAAAAGTCTCTCACGTTTACCTGTGTGTAAGCACCCATGATCTTGCGGGCTTCTTGGTAAAGTGTCTCACTGTCCCATTGTGGGTTTATTCTCTTCAACTGTCGGGCCAGGCGGTTGTGTTCACGCACAAAGAGCGTGTGGATGGAAGTAAGAGCAATGTTCTCGTCCACACGTGTATCACCTTAAAAACAAAAATGCAGCAGTCATCAATAAGTTGGCCTTAGAGGAGTCATTTCCTTTTTGGGTTAAAATGTCTCTGGATTAAAATGTCTTTTAAAAAAGGAGTTTATTCCTTTAGTTATTTTTCATTTAGTGCGTGTATGGCATAAGGAATGAAAGCTTTTTTGTATAGAGTTCATGCTAGTTCATTTACTTTTAATGTCTTGACTAAACCTTCATCCTTCATTGTACACAAATTTACTTTGCTCTGCAATTCACTCTGGACACCAAGGACCACAAGGGAGCCAATCACAGAACAGGGGAGGGTGCAGCAAGACAATGACAAAACACAGAAGCGACTTTGTTAATAACTGAATACAATATGGCAGTAGAAGGAAATTTACCTTTTGATGCAGCATTAGAAAGTGTTCCATGTAATTTAGACAGCAAGTTTCTGTTGAAAAATGAGCAACTTTTAGCTCTAAACTATTTCATTGATGCCGTGTGTCGGGTACATCATCAGGTATGTTTGATAAGATTGGGTATAAGCTATGTACAGACACACTTGATAAGACATTTGTCATGGCCAATAAAAGGCTCTGTGCATACCTAAACCACGTCTCTAATATGAAGAAATGAAAGAATGATTCCTAGTGTTAACCAGGTTAGTATTGACTGATACGGAAAAATAAATTAAATGCTCAAAATGGACCTGGAGGTTAGGGTACTCGGTTGTGCATATAAAACGTGTGACTTTGACACCAAAGACAGAAGTTCACATCCTGTTTCCAAACCAACTGTCGACATTGATTCCTTTTGAAATCAAGGTTTCCTAATGTCAACAAAGCAGATGTAGTAAACTTTAAGCATCAGATCAGAAAGAGCTCATATGGATCATAAGGTTTGAAGACTCTGGTACTGTTAATTGTTCTTTGATTATTAAATTGAACAGTTTGAACAGCGCAAATTATTAAAATGCACACTTGTTATAATATTATATCAAAAACCACGAACACTTATGAGACCTGACATCTTACTATGAAGTGGCAAATTCATGGTTTATCAACCACTAATGTTCTAATATACCAATAAAGAGTGATGATTTTGATAGATATCTCAAGTTGTGAGGTATATATAGTTTATAATTGTTAGAGTTTTCACATTAAGCTCTCTGGTTATTAGGTATATTGTTTACAGATTGTGACGTATATTGTTCATTGTTTGTGGAGGTTTTTAGCATCAGACCCATGTGGTGGAACATTTATACAATGAAAAGTGCTGTGCTGTAAAGCCTTGTTGCCACTGTCAATACGGGCATGGATCAGGTCGGTAATGATCAGATTTGTGTGTGGAAACCCTAAAATAATCGTACCATTCTACTGCTACTGTAGTGCATAGGGAAAACAGGGCATAAGATGAACCACACACATGGCAGCAGGCATAATTGCATTCATTCATTGAAACTAGACTCAGAATAGTTTGCCCTAAGTATAGTATGCACTAGTTCCCACCAAAGAATGTGGACGTAAGCAATTAGGCAGGACATTTTTGTTTATTTTAGGGATGCTGATAGAGAGTAATAGGGCTAACTATTCATTTTTTTTAAGAAAGAAAGATCCTTGATCATGTTTTTAATGATCCAATTTCAAAAACTTTTGTGCAAAATGTGTGTTTTGCCTTTATTTCAGATTGATAGTTGAGATAGGCAGGAAATGGGGAAAGAAAGTAGGGGAATGAAGTACAGGAAATGTCTAGTCAGGATTTCAACAGGACTCACTGGTTAGGGCATGATAGCCCTTATGATATGCTTCCTAACCACTTAGCTATCAGGTCACCCCACATTTTACTTTTAATGCATTATTATTTACAAAACTACTTGCGATTCTTAAACAAAGCTACTAGAAAACTAACCTGCAATGAAACAGGGCACCTCTTTCGCATTTGTGTTGTTGGTCACTCTTCTGCGAGTGGCACACATTTCGACCTGTAGAGGGTGGAATGGCAGCAGCTCTCGCCCGTTGTCGCTGAAATTTGTATTCACACGCATCAGGCCACCGTCGTCACTAAGGTTACGAAGAAAGAGGGCAAGTTTGTCCTCAGAGCCATAAACCTGACTCAGATCCAGGAAGGCTGTCAGGGCGTTGATCTGCTCTCGCCTGTTGGGCTCTCCGCCGAAATTGTAGGCTGAGAATCCTGTTCCGCAAGCAGGGGCTGATCTAAATGAGGGGATGCAATTGTCTGGGCCGGGGCGAATGCGGGGGTCATTGGGAGGAATCTGTATGTAGTAAACAGAGGTTATGTACGGGAACCTTTACTAAAAAGCATATCTAAATGTTTGACACACAATTTCGACACAAACCGGTATGGGGATGCACGGCTCAGTGCGCTCGCAGCTCTCATCACAGTTGACCCCATTGCTAAAGGAGCGGATGCTGGGGGAGAAGGGTGTGAAGGTGAGATCGTGGTCATTCCACTGGCCAAACAAGGTCACCATGAAAGAGATTTCTCTATCGTTAACCACGCCTGCATCATTTGTACTGAGGATGTTATTGGACACCTGTCGGACCTGAGATTGAAGGAGAAGTGAATGGTTTAAATTTCAATTTTTCAACTCAGTTTAAACTGTGGTTTTAAGTGACTTCAATCAAGATCGCGGCCTACCAGGGGGAGAAGGAAGTTGTTGAACTTTCGATTGTCAAATCCTTTTGGTTTGGAGATGCCATCATCATATTCAGCAGGCAGCAAGCGGCCAAATGGAGTATTGGAGGCTCCGAGGCGAGTGTTCTTTCTGAACACGAAAAAGAAATGTTGACACTGAGAAACACTCTTGAGAAATCCCAGGAAAGTGGACACATCTTCTGTGGTGTATGGCCTAAGATTTGCTGTATTTCACCATCATTTTCTTGAAAGTGAACTGTTCAATGTCACACACTCAAGTCACAAAATCAACTGATTCTTGCCCATTTTCCATTAATTAAACACAAACATTTTACTTAAGTATATCCAGTAAAAAATATGCCTGATTAGGTTAATTTACATCAAAATAATATTTGCAAGTAAAATCGTATAATGTTGTTATAGAAGACAAACTTTGGAAAAAAACATTGTCACTAAAATATGTGAAATATAACAGAATAATATTCAAGCATCTCTTACAGGTTGTTGCAGATGCTGGTGATTGTGCGATACTTGTTAATATTTGGTGTGGTACGGCAGGATGGAGGTCTGATTCGAGGTGCACATCCAGTTATTTCAGCAAGCCTAGTCAGGTTTTCTGCACTGAGCAAATCTGAAAAATGTGAAAGACACTTTAAACGGGTTTGCAATGTGTGAGCATGTCTAATACTTTAGATCAGATAAGACATTATTAATCCCTTTGGGAGGTTTCTTAAGGGAGCTCCATCACATACAGCACTGTTAAAATCTTAACATCTTAAAATCTTAAAACACATTCAAATCCAAATTGAGGTGTTCATTTACTTTACTAATTTGTTTTTTTTGCATCTGTAGATTTCTCATAATAAAAATAAATATCCAAAATACCCCCAGTAACAACTTTTCACCCTTAATATGTCAACATAATGAAACAAGAATTTTGAATCTGGTTTAACTTCTGTTCTGGAAATTATGCAAATTAGTATATATTTACTTGGATAATGTCCGATATAGGAAATGAACTGGGGAACTTTCATGGTGATATCTATTAGTTAAAACTTAGACAATATTCACCTTAATTACAGTTTTGAAGTGCTTCACAATACAACTGTTAAGAAACAATAACCTTCATATCCTCAATAGAACCAGGAAAAGTTCTCAGAAAAACAATATGAGCTTTGTGTGTGTGTCTCTCTTTGTTTGGGTGCTGCATGTCTGACCTGTTGCGTTGAGTGAACGTTTGTGCACATGGTGCACTTTGTCATGCAGCAGGCGGAGGGTTTGTGCCATGTAGTCTGCAGCTCTCACAGCTCTGCGTGTTTCTCCGCGAGGCTGCTTCAAGAGACGAACAGCATCTTTAGGATTCACAATGTCTAGGCGGACTCGTCGCAGACTCCTGGAGGAGAAAAAAAGTAGCACAGTTCAACACTTATTCACAAATTGTGGAACTAGGAATTTGGAACTGTTCCTTACGGCTAGTGAGCTATAGCATTAGTATAAATAATATGTTGTCTGCTAAAGAAAAACCTTTTCATTTTACATTTCTGAAAAATCTGTGTACATACATTTTATACGTATGACTAAAAAGTCCAAAAGGTGTGAACCTTTGGAGGGGCCTGACCCTTAGGTTGGAAACCACTGGACTTAACTTGTTAACACTATATAAAATAGTTGAAACAAGCTTCACCTAAGCTATGCTTTTTTTTTTTTTTTTAAATTGAAATCAACATATGGATAGATATTAAGGTATACACAATAATACAACACGTTAAGGAAATACAAAGAATAATGGTTGCATTAGGGTTTGTTTAGAATAGTAACAATAGTAACAATAATAAAAATGGCCATACGATATTTAAAGTGAAGGGTGTAAAATAAGAGAAGGAAAAAATATGGAATAATTGATATTATTTTTTTGTATACGACATCATTAGATTTATAATATGAAAGAACCAGTGTGTGAGCAGCAACTAATTCACCAATGTTTTCAAAAAATGAATAATGTGGTTCCCAAAGCTAAAGTTTACTGGAGGTCCCAAATAGAGGACATAAACTGGAGGAAGGCTTGGTTTATATATTAATATATAAATAGTCAAGTCAAGTCAATTTTATTTGTATAGCCCAAAATCACAAATCACAGATTCGCCCCAATGGGCTTTATAGTTTGTGCAACACAACATCCCCTGTCCCTTAGACCCTCACGTCATACAAGGAAAAACTCCCGAAAAAAAACGGGAAAAAATAGAAATAGAAAGAAACCTCACGAAGAGTAACAGAGGAGGGATCCTTCTTCCAGGATGGACAGACATGCAATAGATGAAGTGTTTAAAGGTTGGAAAATATATAAGGATTGCAAGGGGAAAACAGTTTTAAAAAACAACAACAAAAAAATAAAGTATAAATTCAAACCAATCAGGAGTTTTAGGGGAAACATTTTGCCAAAATGTAATAATGACATAATAAAAAATATACTTATATATATATATATATATATATATATATATATATATATATATATATATATATATAGTATAGAAATTTAAGAAAGAATTAAATTCAAGGAGAAAAGGGACAATTTTGAGATGAGATTTGGCAATTTTTTGTTTGTGAATAAAAGATTTTGCATATAAAATAAAATTCATAAAATATTCAAAATCAGTATGTAATGGGTTACTATAATAGATAATACCTATAATATCTATACTATAACAGATAATATCTTTTAGACTATGAGAATGAGCACATTTAGTAGAATTAAAAAAAAATAGGAAATTGTGATTCAAAAAAGTATAGGAATCATCATTGACATCTAGAAATTAGCAATTATATTGTTAGCTGTATAATTTTATTATGTAGTATTTAAAAAAAATACTTCTTTAACCTTATTAAATATACAATATGTATTAGGTAGAAACCAAGCCAGTTTATGTCCTCTATTTGGGACCTTGAGTAAACTTTAGGTTTGGGAACCACATTATTCATTTTTTTGAAAACATTGGTGAATAAGTTGCTGCTGACACACACTTGTGTTTCATATTATTAATCTAATGATGTCATATACAAAAAAATAATATCAATTAGGGACGAAATTAGTACTTTTCATGCAGGACTTTTACTTGTAATGGAGTATTCTTACATTACATTTTCATCTTTTTTTTTTACTTATGCAAAGGACCTGAATACTTCTGCACTGTGCAAAATTAATAAACAAATATAATAATCAAATGTTTTACTTAGACTTAAAATGAACTCACTCTTCTCTGGAGTACTTGTATGCATCATCCACAATTTTCTTTGCCTCCTCAAAAGTTTTTAGAAGGAAAGGACTGCCAAGATATTTTCCTGAAAATAAACATTTTCTGAAAATTGAGCATACACAAATTTACATATAAATTGATAAGTTAAATATAAAAAGAAACATGTCCACAGAATGAAATCTACCTGATGGTGTGGAGTGAGCAGGAACCAGGCTGATGACCAGAACAAGGAGGACAGAGAAAAGCATCTCTGAAACAAAAATCCAGCACAATTCATCAGCTGATTTAACTACATTCACTGTATTTGTTAAGAGGCAATAACAATAAAAGTCTGTAATCATTCAAACAAAGAAACTATATCTCATTACCTGTGCCTGTGAAGGTCCCTCTAAAGATTCTTGATGTCTATGAAATCTGGACCATTGTGCCTCTACCTGTCACCCCCTTTTATACTATGAGGCCACGCCCACTGGGTTGTCTAGGTGAAGATAGTAAAGGACAGTTCCTTTTTTCTTCACACTTTGCTGATGGAAATCCTTTACTCTTAAAAGTTAGTGTCTTTGTGTGGTTGACATGAAACAGGTTTTGATTTACAGTAAAAATATTAATTCATTCATCTTCTATACCGGCTTATTTCTCATTAGGGTCGCAGGGGTCTACTGGAGCCAATCCAGCCAAGAGCCAATTGATTATTTATCAATTTTAATGTTCTATGTGTGTTTTTAAAGATCACTACAGACACAGAAATAATTTTCAGAAGTCATGTGAATTTTCATATTATATATTGTTTCAGCTCTCACAAAACATAGGCCTGAACCTCACTTTTATAGAGATCTGTGGGTAAATTAAAAGCACATTGCTTTGGTTGGTCACATTTAGTGCGCGCACACACACACACACACACACACACACACACACACACACACACACACACACACACACACACACACACACACACACACACACACACACACACACACACACACACACACACACACACACACACACACACACACAAAATCAAGTTGTCAGTTTGTTCACAGTTAGCATGATGCTAAACTAATACCAGCCAGCACAGTCCATGGCAACTTTATCTCAGCGACCTTGCTACAATCCAACAAAAGTAATTTATTTTGATAAGTGGATGGCAGAATTTATCTTCAGGGTGGGCATAGTCAAAAACATCAAACAGAATCTATCTGTGTAAAAAGAACTAACTTCCATAACCAATGAAAACAAAACAGGTTTCTAACCTGACTCCCTACCAAATAAACAGGAGAAAAGAAGTGATAAACAAAAAAGAGCCACCCACCCCTACAGCTACCTGGACTGCTAGCTAAATTATCAGATGACAAAAGAAACACATCAACATTACATAGCAAGGCTTGGTACAGTTGGAAGTGGAGCCAAGAAAACAGTGCGGTCGGCAGCCATTTTATAGCAGCTCCCACCAATCACCATCCACCAATGGAGAGCCAGCACCAAGAGTGGTAGTACCTCCCTCAGGCAAGGAGAAACATTGGCACCTGGAGAGGTAGATCCTAAGGGTAGTAGCACCACTTTCAGGCAGGGAGGAATATCAGCACAACAAAACACAAATTACTGCATCCACCTCCATTTAGAGAAAGGAACAATAAAGTTAGAGCTCTGAGTCCAACTTCAAGCCCAACTTCAAAAATGAGCCAAGAATTACATGCATTTTTTTTCCAAGTTTTTTGTTTTAGATTCCTTTTTTTTATTGGGTTTATTAGACTTGTCCTTGTTTTTGCTTGTTTAACTAAGTAAGATGTTGTTACCAATACTGGAACTGCTGTCTTTTTACTATGAGATTCTGCCATTACTGTCCCTCTGTGACCAAACTTCTGCAGAACTATGCCATGCACACGCAACAGGCCTGATAAACACCCCACACCTCCCACTTTCGGAAATAGCTGTGATTGGCTGAGACCTTCCAGACTGTAGGGAGCCATAAGGAGATACAGAAATATGATGATCTGTCAGGCTTTAATTACAATATACTGAAAGGTTATTGTGATTTTTTGTGCCGTGACTCCAAAAAAAATTCCAAAATTGCCTACTTCTGCTTTAAGTAACAGAGCTGAATACTTATTCCACCACTGGTAAGAGCTGTACAGTACGTGAGATAATTCTTGATGTGTTATAAATAAGAACATAGACACTTTTATTGTTCTTCAGTGTCTTTATTGAATGAAAAAAATACAACAGATGAGAAAGTTAATGTAAAAGAAGCCTTGCAGAGTAAATGATAAATGGACGGATTTGCACAATGCCCTTCTAGTTTTTTTGACCACTCAAAGCACTTTATTAGTTCATTCACACACACATGGGGATGGCTACCATGGAAGATGCCATCACCTCATCAGGAGGAATCTGGGCTCAAGTTTCTTGCCTAAGGATACATTAACCTGCAGACCAGAATAGTCAGGAATTGAACCGCCGATCTTCTGACCAGTGAATAACTGCTCTAACTCTGAACCACAGGTATCCACAATTTTCAAGTCATGCATACATTTAATCAGTGCACAAAGATTAAAAATATTAGTAAACTCCACCGCTGGTTTAATAAATTAATGCACTTCCTGCTGTAACAGAGTGCGTCATTTCATGTTCAATAGGCTACTTCTTAAAGCTATTGAAAATTTGTTTTCAGTAAAATCTAAGACATGGTCTTTTACTGTGTGCTAGTCTGGCCCATTGGCCCAGAAAGAAAAGTATTGCTAATAAACCCTAAAAGTACTACTAATATATATTTGATGATATTTGATATGACCTGATGTTCAGTGCAGAGTGACTGAGTAATGAAAACAGAGGCTAAACAGACTGATATGTATGTTTGAGAGGGAGTAATCGTGTCATTCAGTGTATAGCAGATGTCCTGAGAAGTAGCTTTTGTGGCTCATGCCTGAAGTGCCACCAGAAGCCTCCACCCGCACCCGGTCTCCCTTCTTCAGCCTGAGCATTGTGTCCCCAGATGACTGGTACTGACCTCGCTGATACATCTTGAAGCCATGCAGCACCATCTCTTTGTTACACCACAGGTCTATACTTCCTGAACGATTGAAGGATGTGCAGACAAAGTTGAACTGATAGACACCAGGGATGACACATGTGAATATGCCTGTCTGCATGTCGTAGTGTTTCTGATCGTTATAGATGATGCGAGTGAAACGAATGGTCTTCTGGTGGGATGGAATGTAGTTGCCCAGGACAACGGAGAAGGCAGACTTTAGTTCCCTGGTGCTGATTTTGGCTGCTGGTATTGTATTAGAGGTGGTATCTGCAGAGAAGCAAAAAGTATAGAATACTTTAAATGTTCCAAATTGATTTATTTGAAGTTGTGATATCCCTAACAAGATATATTTGTGTAAGTATCACAAACCATATCAATATAATTTTACAGTAAGTTATAGACTTGTGACCATGAGGAACTGTCTAACTACCCACATTTTCACTTTTAAATGTAATATGATAAAATATATTTCTAATGTGATGCTATAGTACATTGAGCTAGTCTAATCCACCTTATTTTTTATATTAATTCTATTTAATAAAACAATCACATTTAAATTCCATATACTTTAATGTTCTTCTCTTAAAGCCTGCTCTACAAATGTATGCGCTTAACAGGATATTATAAAAGACAAAAGTGATTAGAAATATGGGTTTTAACTACCTGGTTGTTCAGTAGTTCCTGACGGTTCTCGAGTTGTAGAAATGATGCTGCAATCTGCAAATCAAGAAGAAATAAAATTTAAGCTTAATGAGCCTCATGATTTAGGTATCCTTTTTAAAATGTACTTGCAATAGCACCTTGAATGGTTTATTATGGAGTAGCTGAGGACCCCTTTCTCCAAGATGACATTGTATTTATTAACAAGTGTTTGCAATATCTTAAAGGTACAGTGTGTAGGAAATAGAGGTATTTAGCAAAACAGACCTGGCAGAAATGGCATATAATATTTATAAGTATGTTATAATTATTTTATAATTAAATCAAACTAAGAATTGTTGTGGTTTTATTATCTTAGATCGAGCTGCTTTTATCTACATGGACGCAGGTCAACCTCTGATTTTACAGTAGTTCTGTATGCTTTCCTGCATTCTTGGGGTGCTCAATTGTAATTTTCAACCTTACTACTAGAGGCTGCCAGAAACTACACACTGCATCTTTAAGGAGATGTGGCTTCATTGTGTTGTTGAAATATTACTACTTGTTAGTACTTAAAACCAACCTCTGCTTCACTGGTTTCAACACAGTTATCACCTGAGCCTGGAAGATCAAACACCACATATGAAGAATAGTTTATACATACAGGTGAAGAAAAAAAACCCAGGTTAAACAGAATAGAACAGAATGGAATAGTGGACAACAAATGAGTGAAATTGTGATGTTGAGAGCCTCTTCTGTGGCAAAAATGTTTGGCCCATTGCTGTTTCACCTTCTCCAGAGTTCTCTGTGCATGATCTCCCTCTCGGGCTCTCCCTCCAGGCTGAGAGATCCAGGTCTGGGATGGACCGACAGAAGACTCTCTGGTTAATTTTTGAGGGCAAGTTGAATACGTTCCTGGGGACGGATTTAATGCCGGTGTTGTCACAGATGATCTTGGACAGACTGGCATGGGATAGAGCATTCCTCTGTTTTGGTGTGAAGACGCCCCGGTTCTCATACCAGAGCCTATTTCATATGAAGACATAAATTGTTACATAAATTAACTGACTATATCAGATAAATATTGAAAATTATATGTTTTTGAAAACTCAATCACCTCAAACTCTGTAAACCAGTGCTACTCTCCCATCACCCCACAGACCCCACCTTGGGAAACTCAAAATGTCTATAGACGCACTGACCTGTCACCTTGGCGGATCCTCTGAAACTGGTTGGCAATGAGGCAGGCGAACAGAGGCCCCACACGACCACCACGGACAAATGGCTCTGCAACACCCCCCATCCAGACATCAATGTTATCGGGCGTACCATAGAGCTGCAGCAGCCTGCGGGCTAGGTCATTGTTGTGCAGAACCTGGCCAAGCTCTCTCTGGTTCCTGGGCTGAGACAGACCACAGAACCTGCGATAGGCATTGTAGCCTAGATGAGTGGACAACAAGAAGACAAGAAAATTAAGGCAAATGAACCTTTAAGCAGAGAAATCAAAATGTCTGAAAATCAGGAGGAAAGTACCAGGCAAGCCATGGTCACGTCCCCTCTGCATGTTCAGAGAGCCCAGGTCCAAAGCTATATGCTGCACAAATTGGAACAACCTCTCCCTCAAAGCATCAACCATCATGTGATCCTGAGTGTTCAGCTTAGCGGGACGATCAACCAGACCCCTCAGCACCGGGTCAATGCCACCTGGAGAGAAATAAAAACAACATGAATGTGACAGATTAAGACAAAGTGACTTACATACATTATATCTTTTTTGTAGAACTCACCCTCATCGATGATTCTCCAGGGGGTGAAGAAGGCCTCGTATAGGGGGACACTGGGAAATGTAAAGCTCTCTCTGTAGTTTTCATCCAGACGGGTCAAGACTGGCTGGATGGCCAAGTGGCCGAAGCGGTAAGCTGCTGTTGCAAATACATTGGAGATGGTGGGGTCAATGTTGGGATTGTAGCCTGGGTACCGGCCCAGCTGTGTACGCATCACTTCATCACCCACAATGTGTGTCAGGTAGTCCCGGAACACAAACACCTGGAAGACAAAGCTATTATTCTTTATTCTCTAGGACACATGGTAAAATAAATGAGAACACTAAATCTCTCTCAGGTTTACCTGTGCGTAAGCACCCATGATCTTGCGGGCCTCCTGGTAGAGTGTCTCACTGTCCCAATGTGGGTTTATTCTCTTCAATTGTCGAGCCAGGCGGTTGTGTTCACGCAAAAACAGCGTGTGGATAGAAGTCAGAGCGATGTTCTCGTCCACACGTACATCACCTTAAAGACAAAAATGCAGGAATGAATAAGTTTACTTGATCTGGATATATTCAAATGTTTGGTACCTATTTCTATTATGAGTCAATTAGTGAATTTATTCATTCTTTATATAACTCATTCATCAACTCATATAACTCATAATTCATTCTTTATATAACATAAAACATTCTACCTCGGTGTAAATTTATCTTTGGCTCTTCCAACATTAAATTAGATTGCAAAAAAGAAAAAAAATCTTTAGAGAATAAACTTAAAATCCTTTTTTCCTTGTTTTTATGCCAAGCCCAGTCATTTTCATTCAGTGCTTGTATGTCATCGTCACTCTCTTAAAATAATTGCCTAAGTCACAAAGGCATGTTAGAAAATTAGCTTAAGTCATTTAATTCTCTCATGTTCCATGTTTGACTGACCTTGTTGTTTGTATGTCAATAGGCATCTGTTGTTACAAGAAGACTAACCTGCAATGAAACAGGGCACCTCTTTGGCGTCTGTGTTGTTGGTGACTCTTCTGCGAGTGGCACACGTTTCTACCTGTAGAGGGTGGAACGGCAGCAGCTCTCGCCTGTTGTCCCTGAAATTTGTATTCACACGCATCAAGCCGCCATCGTTACTGAGGTCACGAAGAAAAAGGGCAAGTTTATCCTCAGAGCCGTAAACCTGGCTGAGATCCAGGAAGGCTGTCAGGGCGTTGATCTGCTCTCTCCTGTTGGGCTCTCCGCCGAAATTGTAGGCTGAGAATCCTGTTCCACAAGCAGGGGCTGATCTAAATGATGGGATGCAGCTGTCTGGGCCGGGGGGAATACGGGGGTCATTGGGAGGAATCTGTGTGTAATAAACAGGGGTTAAACGGTTACAGGAACCTCTACTAAAAAGTATATCTAAGTGTTTGACACACAATTTCGACACAAACCGGTATGGGGATGCACGGCTCAGTGTGCTCGCAGCTCTCATCACAGTTCACCCCATTGCTGAAGGAGCGGATGCTGGGGGAGAAGGGTGTCAAGGTGAGATCATGGTCATTCCACTGGCCAAACAAGGTCACCATGTGAGAGATTTCATTGTCGCTAACCACACTGCGGTCAGTTGTACTGAGGATGTTATTGGACACCTGTCGGACCTGAGATCGAAGGAGAAGTGATTGGTTTTCATTTTTGTGAGTTTTAATTAAAAAAATGGTCTGTGATTTTTCTGCCATGAAGATCGCAGCCTACCAGGGGGAGAAGGAAGTTGTTGAACTTTCGATTGTCAAATCCTTTTGGTTTGGAGATGCCATCGTCATATTCGGGAGGCAGCAAGCGGCCAAACGGAGTATTGGAGGCTCCGAGGCGAGGGTCTTTTCTAAAAATGAAAAAGAAATGTCTTTGCTTAAGTCCCAAGAAAATGGACACATATTCTGCAATAAGATTTGCTGTATTTCACCATCATTATCTCTGAAAGTGAACTGTTTAATCTCACAGACTTATGTCACAAAATCAACCGATTTTTGCCACACCACAATTAATTATAACCTAACTATAACCAAATGTTTAAATGTGCCTGGTTAAACTTGAGGTGGAACTATGATGGTGTTATAGAAGACAAACTACAGAAACAATTTATCACGCTAACACATAAGTATCTCTTACATGTTGTTGCAGACGCCCGTGATTGTGCGATACTTGTCAAGGTTTGGTGTAGTACGGCAGGATGGAGGTCTGGTTTGAGATGCACATCCAGTTATTTCAGCGAGCTTAATCAGGTTTTCTTTACTGAGCAAATCTGAAAAATGTAAATGACACATCAAATGGGTTGCAAGTGTATATGAAACACACCAGGCAAAAAGAGTGCCCTTAACATGTCTTATTTTCTTATTTTTGTTCATTTCGCGTCTGTAGATTTCTCCTAATTTCACTGGTAGACAGCTGTTTAAGATGGTGTGGTCTATTAATTAAAATGTGTACCCTATTCATTATATTACAGCTTTGAAGTGTTTCACAATACTATTGTTATGAAACAATAACCTCATATCTCTGATAGAACCAGGAAAAGATCTCAGAAAAACAATATGAGCTCTGTGCATGTCTCTGTTTGTTTGGGTGCTGCATGTCTGACCTGTTGCGTTGAGTGAGCGTTTGTGCACATGGTGCACTTTGTTATGCAGCAGGCGGAAGGTTTGTGCCATGTAGTCTGCAGCTCTCACAGCTCTGCGTGTTTCTCCACGAGGCTGCTTCAAGAGACGAAGAGTATCTTTAGGGCTCACCACATCTCGGCGGACTCGACGCAGGCTCCTGGAGGAGAAAAAAGTTCACACTTTATCACACATTGTAGAACTAGTGGAGATTCTGCAGCTATTTCTTACAGTTACTGAGCTACAGAGAAAGTGTACTGTAAATAATAGCTTTCCTGATGAAGAAAAATCTTTTCATTCTACATTTCTGGTATTCTGTACTCTTTGTGGAACTTTTTAATGTGATGCTACAAGTGATGCTAATTTATACGAAATCAGTCTTTTGATGTTTTACAAACAGCAGAGTGTAGTCGGCTCACATTTCACGTCGATAACCGCTTATCAAATAGAGATTTTTCTCCTCTAAATTTCTTACATGGTTTCGTTGTTCATGGTACTTTTACTTACGTAAAAGATTGGAATACTTCTGCATTGGGCAGAATTAATCTGACATATTTTTTTAGTTTGCGATATTAAACAAAGCCTTAAAATGAACTCACTCTTCTCTAGAGTACTTGTACGCATCATCAACAAGTTTCTTTGCCTCCTCAAAACTTTTTTGAAGATAAGGACTGCCGAGATATTGTCCTGAAAAGAAATAGACATATTTATCCATCTGAAAATAGACTGTTCACCAATGTAACACAGACAAATTCCCGTAAAAATGGAAATTAAGAAATATCCACAGGGTGAAGTTTACCTGATGGTGTGGAGTAAGCAGGCACCAGGCAGATGCCAAGAACAAGAAGGAAAGAGAAAAGCATCTCTGAAACAAAAATCCAACACAATTCATTAACATTTAAATTACATTCTAAATATATAATCCTCCCAATAAAGAAAACAAAGTCTCATTACCTGTGTCTTTGAAGGTCTGTGTGAAGATTCCTGGTTCCTGGCTGTGAAATCTGGAGTTCGCTATGTTACGTTGTTGTGCCTCTACCTGTTGTCACCCCCTTTTATACTCTAAAGCCCTACCCCTGGGTTGTCCAGGTGAGGATAGTCAGTAAAAACCAGTTCCTTGTTCCTTCTCCTTTTGCTAAGGGAATTTCTTAATCTTATCAGTTATTATCTTTATGTCGCTGATAAGAAACTTTACAGTAAAAATGTTACAGTTACTACCAGAAGCAGTGATCGTCAACGTCATGGGGAGTTACTGATTACATTATACTACTTGGTGTAATGTTAACATGAAACTTTATGAATACAAATATTCTTATTGATTATTATAATTTGAATATTGTACGAGTGTTTTTAAATATCTTTATGGACACAGAAACACATTTTTTTGCATTAATCTTTGAGTCTGATTTGTGCGTAATATATACTTTTTCATGATGTTACATTAAAATGGATTTTGTTGTTGTTTTTTACCACTAGAGGTGCACCCCTTAATTTCCTTTTTTGTGCTTTTTTCATGAATTTATAAAGGATATTTGAACAGTTTTCTTATAACTGGTTTACATACATTCCAAAAAAGGAAAAAGGAAGGTTTTCCTTAACACTGAAAATTCTCAGCAACAAGAATTTGAAAAAACTTGTTCTTGCTTTGATTTAATCTGACAACTGAAGAGAGAGAACTCTAGAGAGCTGCATCTAATGTGTATTTTTGAGGATCATTACAGACACAGAAATCAGTTTGTCTGACTACTTACTTTAATCTTCAAGTCTGGTTTATGTGTGAATTGTCATTTCTCATGACACTATATTAACCTGGATTTGTTTGATATTGTTCATGAAGGAGGTTTGGACTGCTTTCTTATCATTGGTTCTTGCCCAAAAAAAAATACATATTTTCTTGTTACCACTTTATATTATCTTACACTATTAAGAACCTCTAATAAAATAAATCATGTTCTATATTAGAACATAGTATTATTAATACATTATTTATTCTTCTGTTCTGTCCTTTATTTCCCCTTGTAGTGGCATACTCATCTGTTGTAGCCAAGCTTTGGTTGGTGGATTACACCGGTTTACTCTTGAAAAAGAGGAACTCATTAACATTTGTTCACAGTGATAGGAAATATATATTATATACTTTTGAACACAGTGTAGTTTCTTAAAATAAGTGTTTACTCTAGTTTCATTCTCTTCGCAACTTTTTTTAATGTTATTCTTGTTTGTTTTTCTATTTTTTTTATTTGACCCGACTGTACCATGTGCATATTGTAATAATGTCTCTTTAATATTGTATTAACTCATCAATAGCCTCTGAATGAAAACACATTTTTCTTTACTACTTATAAGTTGGAAACAGCTTTGTATTAACTAAGCATTTTTGCCACAGCAATACAGTCAAATAAGTTGTAAATTGGTTATGTGAAAGATATAGTTGTGTAATGAGGAAAATCCAGATATATAGTTAAACACAAGTTTACCTGGGAAAAATAGGCTGGTGCTCAAGGTGTGAAACCTTGTGTCTGACAGATACAATGGCCTTTTCACAGTTGTCACACAGAAGTGTCACTGAAAATATAACAAGGAACCGGGAGGTCTGAGTAAAGATCATCGTCCCTTGAAAGCCTGGCATACAATAACTAACTGATTGTTACAGATAATGTCAACAACATATTTGTGGGCTAGTTCAGCATTGTACTATTTGAGAGCCCAAACAGCTAGAACACTAGAAAGTCTTACACATCCTTAACAAAAAAACACCATCACAGATTAAATGACAGACTAAAGTGAGGTCAGACAAAAACGTAATTTTCCAAATTCTGGGAGTTCTTTGGGAGTTTAATATTATATGCATGATATTCCTCTTTAAACTGACCTTTAATCTCTTTTTTTGTATTCTTTTATCATTTTACAATACTTTGGGTACAAGAAATGCGCTCAAATTTTTTAATTTATTATTAATTTTGATACATTTTGATTAATTTTGATTTATTGTGGATGTGATTAGCTGTGTGAACATGAGACATCAGTACAGTTTTGTCTGTCTGCTACTACAGTTAAACATCACTTTTTTCTCAGCACATTATTATTATACACATATTGTGTTTGCAAAATCTGTAGGAAAGTTGCACTAACTACCTCCAGTTCCCATTTTTTTAAACCATAGTTTAAAAAGCAGAAATTTACAGCATTACTTCGGCATGTAGCAAGAAGTTTGATTTCACCAGTCGTTTGGTTAGGGAATGTCTGAGATGTTAAGAAATTTGGCTTTTATGATTAGGCAACAATTCTGCACAGACAGAAGCAGAAACATTATTTATGATATACAATATAAAATGCATATGAATTGATATCTTTAAATTAAATAATACGAAAATTAATTAAATAAAAACTGCATAAAAACCCTACTTAAGTAAAAGCACATATGTATCAACAGTAAAAAAAAATACTTTAAGTATGAAAGAAGTAAAAGTCTAAGTTGTGTCTGCCTGACTGATATATTATTATTCTTTCCTGTAATGCATTCAAATATTACCCCTTGCAGGGTTGCAAGTGTGAACAGGGTTTTGGAATGTAAGCCAGAGTTATTTATCTAGGAAATCTGAAATATAGTTATAGCATAGTAATATTTTTTCTTACAGAATATCGTGAAAAGAAATTCACAGGCTACACAGATTCTGACTGGCACATGAACACAGTGGAGGATAAAAATATTTTTATGGGACTGGAAATGTAGCGAATACAGTGAAATGTATTGGAGTAAAAACTAAACATTTACTTAAAAATTGTACTTTTACTTATGTTATGGGCTCGCTGCCTGGAGATTTGCCAGTGTCTGCTGTAAATAGTTTTAATAAGTATAATTGTTCCAGGAAGGAGAAGTGCTTTGGACAATGCATGAGTCATTTTTAGAGCCCACCTATTTCATGAACACAATAAGGAATCATGTAATGAAAAGGTCATGTGGTCATGTCATTTTTAAGCGTTAGTAATGTGTTAGTAATGTCTTACTGAACTAAAAGCCAATTTGAGGAACCTGAGGTCATATAGTTTCATATGTATTTCCTTTCCCCCCACACAACTACATGAAACCTAATGTGCACATGCAGCCTTTTCACTCTAAAATGTTTCAATAACCTTTTCTGTTAAGTACTAAATTACAGCATAAGTAAAAACATGAATGTATCTCAACATTTATCTTTGCCCCAGACCCATAATCTCAGTGCGCCAGGTTTCATCCCTAATTTGAGAGACAATATATCTGGAAATATTTTCCTGATGAATGACTAACTGACTCGTGTTAATCACTGATTAGATAGTAAAGTCCTTAACAACATGTCATTTATCAGGGTTAAATATTGACATTATAGAGGTAAAACACAATATATTTGATATCATTTAGCAGCTGTTCCAGTTAGGTTTATCCAGATCTGTTACAACTGAACGAGTTTACTGATTTACCTTCTTATCGTCTTGATATTTACTTTCTTGTATTGAATGAAATATCACAGTTTCACAGAAGAGAAGTTTGGTCAAAACCCAGAAATGTGTTTTAATTGTTAACATATAATTTTCAGTCATTATCTAACAATCAATCCTTTTATGACAATTTTATAAAACAGTAATTATATTCTACACGAAACCGATAAGACAAATAACCAGGCTCTTCAGGTGCTCGGGATGTTGGTACCTCAGGAGGAAGTTGTGATTCCTTAAACCTTTTGGACTGTATATGTAAACACAGGTCTTACGGGAAACTACGCCACTCCTCTTTACTTTGGTTTTTCTTCCTTTCTGTCAATGTAGACAACTTTATCAGCAGGGCTGACAGGACTGTTGTCCCCATTTCTATTGTATGAGTTCAAGGCCATCGTGGACCATCACGTCACTTGTTACTATTTTTGCATATTCTGCAAAGCTTCCATTAACTGCAGGCAAAGTGTTACTTTAACTATATTTTTTATTATAAATGTCATAGATTGCACATATATCAACATTAGTTTATTCCCTCTCTTCATTAAGATGACAACAACATTGACACAGGAACATAGGAGCCACACACTTAATTAGGGTTGAATATATTTAATTCAGAATACCCCAATATTAAAACATTTACATCCATTCAGAATTAAAAAATCTACAAACGGCTAAATGTCCGTGAACAGTCCTTCCAATTGTTAATGAAATCCTGTTGATGGTGATGGAGAGAACCAGGTGGGACTCTGCTAGAGCTAGTTTACTTCTTCAGCTTTTAGAAATTATTATTGAGTGAAGTGTCACCATGAACATTGGCTTCAAATTCAAAGATTTTAAAAATCCTTTCATTGGTTATATTATGGGCGACACGGTGGCGCAGGGGTTAGCGCTGTTGCCTCACAGCAAGAAGGTCGCAGGTTCAAGACCTCCGGGGTCTGGGACCTTTCTGTGTGGAGTTTGCATGTTCTCCCCGTGTCTGCGTGGGTTTTCACCGGGTACTCCGGTGAAAACCGGGTACTCCAAAAGCACATATTTTGTTTTTTTATTTTCATTTTCTCAATATATCATACATATAACTTTGCTGGTTAGGTGTAACGACTAAGTTTTTGAACAACAAAAATAAGTGGATCAGCTAAATTAACTGAGCAGCTCATCACCATTTTTTATTGTGACATATATGTCAAAAGTAAGTTCTTATTGTGACATACGTTAAAAGCCAGATGTGACATACAGGTATATGTCACCACAATATTTTCCTAACTTGTTTTATATCAGTTTATTAAGGAATTGTGATCAGAACAGGTTGAATGTAATATAGGACATGTTATTAAACTATTACATTTGTTAAATGGGTTGAAACTTGCCTTTGGTTACGAAAATCAACATTTCCTCTTGTTCTAGCTCTGCTCTCCAAACATCAAAATTATGGAATGACTCTATCAATCTAGGTTACTTGTAGTATTCCAACATATTTGCACAGCAGTGCTAGATTGTTTATGGGTTAATTTCATCAAGATATTTTTTTGGTTTTCTCATGTCCTGTTTTTATTAGACCTTATACTATTGTTTGGTTGCAATCGTTAATCAAATAATGACATCACTTAATTTCTCTAAAAAAGCACTTTAGCCAGCTTCTGTTTCTTTTAAAGGTGCTATTTAAATAAATTGACATGGCTACTTTTGATCTTTTTCTTATTGTTTCCTGTTTCTTGTATTGTCTCATAATGTGTGTTTTGCCCTTTTGTACTTGCATTGTGTTTTGTGCAGCATGGTAATGCAATTTCACAAGATGAGTGAAGAAAGAAAGACAAAGTAGAGGCATAAGAGGAAGAAATGTTTTTGCAATGCGTCATTGGTAGAATACCACCTACTGTCATTAGCAAACAGCTACTATGACGCCAGGTTTTCATATCACTCAACAGCATCTGAGCACAATGTTAAAATATGTTTTGTCTCTGTACGTGTTGTAGGGGTGTTTCTGGTGCCAAAAAAACACACTTGAACAACACATAATTGCTCATCAGGCAGTGACATTTTCTATTATTAGAGTGCTCAAAAAAGCAACGTACAACAAAGAGTGCTCTATTAAAAAGAATGTTTTATTGTGAGATTGCAGAGTACCGTTTTGAATTTTGTGTTTAAAGTCAGTCAGTCATTTTCTATACCTGCTTATTCCTCATTAGGGTCGCAGGGGTCTGCTGGAGCCTATCCCAGCGCGTTACAGCGAGAGGCAGGGATACACCCCAGATGGTCGCCAGCCAATTGTGGGGCACACACACCATTCACTCACACCTACGGGCAATTTAGAGTCGCCAGCATGTTTTTGGACTGTGGGAGGAAGCCGGAGTAACCGGTGAAAACCCATGCAGACACAGGGAGAACATGCAAACTCCACCTTCATGCAAACTCCACACAGAAAGGTCCCAGACCCCGGACCAAGAAGGTCTTGAACCTGCGACCTTCTTGCTGTGAGGGAACAGCGCTAACCCCTGCGCCACCGTGTCACCCTGTGTTTAAAGTACAAAACAAATAAAAGTACAATAAAAAAACAATTAAATACAGTGATTTCATTTGTATATGCAGTATAAGGTGATTAATTTTACAACAAAAAACAATTAAATACTGTGATTTCAGTTGTATTTACAAAATTGGATGATTAACTGTATTATAATACAGTAACTCTTTGACTACTAAGAATAATTGCAGTAATTCTTCAGTAGTTCTGTAGTTTTCTACAGTAATACTGACTACTGTGATTAATTGTAAAATATATAGCATTCTACTGCAATAATTGTTTACAGTAATGTTATTGTGTTTAACACAGGAAATAACAGCAGCAAATTCACAGCAACGTTTTACAGTGCAGAGTTGCTGAAAATGTTTCTAAATGTCTGGGGAAAGCTGTAATTATACAACTGATCTGCTATAAACTGGTCATAAAGATACAGGCTGAAGTGTGACACGTATCTTTTCTTATTGCATGACAACTGTTAAAGATATAAAGTTACCAAGCAGTTTGAACATAATATGATATCAGTAATTATTTGTTTTATACAGATTATGATAGGGTGGTTTTATTTGTAGAAAGATAGACTTTGTGATAATATGATTTCTGGGGAAATAAAAAAGAGGATTATTACTACACATATATTTCACAGTTTATAGCATGTGATAATTAAATCAGAAGCAGATATAAAGATGTTGAAATGTTCATGATAGTTTATCTCTACTCCTTTCCTGCATTCACCTGAATGTAACATGACAAAACAGTTCCTGAGTTCATATTGCTGTGCTTACCTTCTTGATTTAACAGTTCTATTATTTCAAGTATTTTTTTTTATTTGTGTAAGCCATATGTAAAGAAAATTGTGCATTTCTCTTAAAACCATGGAGGTTTATTGACTTTCAGCCTTGATTTCAATCCATTTTGCCCTCTTGTGGTGATTATGTATTAATGTAGGTTTTGATATACAGCAGAAGAAAGTGTCATTGCATTCAGTTAAGATGGCTCTTAAATGTGTAAAATCAAATATATCAGGGTACTTTTTCAGATGCTAAGATTCACTTCTTAGTAGTTGAGACAATTCAGTCAAAACCACAAATGTCAGATGTCAGCCTACTGGTGGCAAAAGAAGAGAAATCAGACATCTGTATAAAACTTCATGATCCAATCTGTTAATCCATCTGTTAGTTGTTGAGATATTTCAGTGATCAATGTACATGGTCTGTTGCTCAATGGTCAAATCTTAGGATGCCAAAAGGGCTGAAATCTTCTAACACATGTATTACATGTAATTAATAAACCTATGAACTACCAAACTTCAAATAATCTACAGCCAACATAAAGGATAGAAATGCTTTAAAAGGCACCATGACGTGTTGTCTAGTAATCGATAGAGTTCAGTTTTTGGGAAGATGAGAGGCTTGTTTCAAAGCACAAGGCTCATTAGTCTTACTTCTGTTTCTCAAATCAAAAACTGAGATTCATTTTTATTTTATTTATAAGCTTTAATGTAGGCAGTAAGTATAATTTTAAATAGGGCTGGGAGAAAAGATCCATCATCAGACCACTAATCTCTGATTCTATCTCATATTAATTTGATACAATTCAGTAAAATGGTTAGTGTCATATAGACAACTGCAAATACTCAGTATTCACAGCTAGAATGAGCTGAGCCACAGGATAAAATAATGTGACACAGTTATAGCATCTTTTAAATATGACTACTGTCCATTCATCTGTGAAAACATCAATGTCTTTAAAATAAAAAATGTGTTTGTACCTTTGTGTGAGGAAGTGAAAATGAAACTTCACTATACTGCAAACACAGATGTTATCATACTAGCCAACCAAGTTTTTTTTAATCTAATCGGTGGGGGCTGTAGGTGGCCGGTGGACCCTGTCAAATATAAGCTTCAGGTTTTGTTCCCTGCAGAGATCTGAAGACCTGAACAGAACTTATGATGGCCAACTTCAAGTTTGCATTACTTCTCTTCATTGGACTCCAAGGCTGTGGTAAGAGTTTGGCAATTCTTATTAATTATTATAAGTATTTGAAGCATACAGGAAACATATCAAATGATTCTATCAATTACCAGAAAGATTATTAATGACAAGGTATTTCTCTGCAGCCCTGACTTTGAATGTCGATGGTTTGGAAAATCGTGCAATGAAACCAGTAAGTGATGTTTAAAAAAAAAAATCTTGATTTGCATTTCTTCAAAATCAGGAAGTTGATGGTTGATCATCTCTCGAATTCAGCTTTGCATGAAATGACACTCAAGAAAGACTAAAAAATAATTTTTAATTAATTTTCCCCTTTTAATCAACTGTTTTGAAATTGGATCTTACTTGTTTTTGTTTTTAATGTTTGGTTTTAATCTTAAAATCTTCAAAGTTTTAACTTCTGATTGTTCTTATTTTTTTATTTCAAATTTGTGATTTTCCCCTTTTAATCAACTGTTTGAATTGTATCTTGATGCTTTTAATGTTTTATGTAAAATACTTTGAATTACATTGTTGTTGAAATGCGCTATGCAAATAAACCTGCCTTGTCTAATTTTAGGTTTCTAATGTTTCAGAGTTTGAATTGTTGCAGCCACGAATGAGATTCTTTTTCATGAAATATACTAAATATGAACATTAAGAGAAATGATCAAGTAGCATTCACTTATGTTCACTCACATGACAACTTATACATATGTGTGTGATCAAATTGATTTAAGAAGTTGATTTATTTTCAACATGCGACTTTGACTTTATATTCAGGCTGGGGACACCTGTCAGGACTGCACCCAAATATTTGAACTCCTTGTTGACCTGCTTTCCAATGCAGAAATCCAGGTGAGTACAATAGTGACCTGAGCAGCAAACACATTCCAGAGGATTATTTGCTCACTGATATTATTATTGATACTGTGGAAATCCATATCCATAAGTCAAGATTTAAAATATGTTTCATTCATCTATTTCATTAAATAGAAAGAAAAACACTTCCTTGAAATATTTACCACCAGTTCTTTTTTCAGCACATTCTTCTCATTCGGAGAGAGAAATATTTTTGTAATCAGTCTTGCTTACAGTGAGTCTACACAGGCAAATTGAAGTAGCCAAATTTTATTTTTGATCTTGAACTGAAGTTGAAGTGAAAGTTTCAGTTTCACACCTGACATCAAATATCCTCTTTTCTCTAAACCATCTGGGTCCTAATAGAGGAAGTTGTAATTGGTTGTTGTCTGTTCTCTCTTTAAACTCCATTTTCAGTGAAAACTGCAGGTTGGTGTTGGAGCTGTGAATAGAAGTGAAAATTTACTCCGTTCTGGAACATCTCATTTACATAATGTTATCAATTACATTAATACCATCAAGTACATGAAATCAAGTAAAAGAAAAACAAATTCTAAGCAATTTTGGTGTGATGAAAGTAAAGATGCAACATTAATCAATGAACCAATTAGTCATAATTAATTGGAAGCTATGTTTTAAGCAAAAATGACACCATTCTCTAGTTCCATGTCCTCTACAACAGGCTTATTGTATTGAACATGAAAGACCACAGAACTAATCCTCCTTTTATTGCAGAAAAAGATAATGGATGGGATAGAATATCTTTGTGATCACCTGCCTGGCCCCGGTACTGCCAAAATCTGCAAAGAAGAGGTGGAGAAGATGCTTCCTCTGGCCATCACCTTCATCACTGGTGCTGTGGTAAGCTGCAGGCCACAGTAACATTAGAAGTTTATATACTGAGATTGTTTTTTCCTCTTCACTGTATTTTTCTTTCTTTTATTTATTTCTTTTATTTTTATCTATCTATCTATCTATCTATCTATCTATCTATCTATCTATCTATCTATCTATCTATCTATCTATCTATCTATCTATCTATCTATCTATGGCAAATCTGAGACTTTATGTGCAACATAGAGTCTGACTTTCACAGAATCAATCACTTAGAATCATTCACTTTTCATTCCATACCTTCATTCTATACATACAAGTATTTTGTACAGAGAGGCTTTGGTTCAAAAGAGACAAAAAATAACCAAAGAGTACTATGTGAAGGTCAGGTTCAAGCTGCTTGTCATACATTTCAGAGAACCAGTTTAATATTTCAATTCAATAATTACACAGGTTGAGGACATGCCAGGAGCAGGTGAGGGCCAGAGAGCCCTCAGCAGATTTACTCTCCACTGTATTTCTGATGTAAAATAATATAAAATATAATCCCACATCTCTTTCTTGCTATAGAAACCAGAGCAGATCTGCAAACTCATCGGCCTCTGCGGCTCCTCCTGTGACAAGCAGAAGACCCTCAGCCTTTATGTTGACGAGGCTCTTCATGTCGCGATGACAAAGGTCAGCTGATTACAGAGGGGACATGTTTCAAAGTAACCCAATTTTATATTTTATCTGTCAGTGTGTGATTCTCTGTTTGTGTCAATCAGATTCCGCCCTCAACACAATGCTCCTACTGCCTTTTTCTCATCAAGACCTTGGAGCAATTGCTGCCTAAAGACATGACTGAGGTGAGTCACGCAGCAAAGGAACACACGCATGGAAAAAAACAACAAAAAAGACAGTACCTCTTTGTAACACACACCCACACACACGCCTAAATAGCGCCAGACACAATGTCGACTGTGCGAGACAACATGATGACACACTTTGCTCTCTGTTTTACATCCTGCTTTTCTGCAGAGTGCTGTCCTCCAGCTGGTGGAGGAGGTCTGTGCCATCATGCCATCCGGATTTCGGACTCAGTGCCAGTCTATCATTGGCAAGTTTGGGAAGGAGGTGCTGGATGCCATCCTGAGCTACGCCACCCCTCAGGCCATCTGCTCACTTATCCGCCTGTGTAAAGGCCAGGAGGCTCCTCTTGTGGGTCAGTTAACACAGCTGTCTCTCAAAATCAAGATCAGAATAAGAATTATCTTTCTAAAAACTCTGAAATACAGTACATAAAGTACATTTACTCAATTACAAGTTTTGAGGTATGTGTACTTTAGTATTTCCATGTGATGCTACTTGATCCACTTAAACCCCAGGCCTATTTTTGCTCTAAATGATAATAAATATTTTATATAAATACATTTTCAACCACAAAGGTTATTTAATTAACATGTGAGGTGACTACTAAGGATTAGAATCAATGTATGTTGCTGTTACATAGCAAATATAGCTAGAATATTGAAAACCTGTTTTACTATAGACCAAACTGACCCAAATCAGGGAAAAAATGAAACAAGTGAAATTATCTGCAATGCAAAGTTATTTGTCCATAAAATCATAGAAATCACACTGAGGATCACTACAGAAGATGAAGAATATATTCTGTAAGATGTTTAAAAAGGAAATTATAAAGGACCCAATAAAATAATCTCACAAATAGCTCAAATCTAAATTAAATATCAAAATAGTGGTTACTTGTAGCCTGGCTACTGATTAAACTTTAGTGTAAGGTGAGGTTTAGTGTGAGGTTTTCTCATTTATGAATAAAACTCAATGCTGCCTCTATATCAGGGTTTTTATTTTGGATTTTAACAGGTTAAGATACATTCTACTCCATTTAACTGACAGATTTCAGATTTTAATATTTTACACAAAATGAATATACTTATATATTCTATCATGTTCTATTTAATTGTTGCTTATTTTACACTTCCTTTTACTTTTACTTTTACACTTTAAATACATTTTGTCGATGATACTTATCTTACTTATGTATTTTTACTTAAGTAACATTTTTAATTCTGGAATTTTACATGTTATTAAGTATTTTTTGACAACATTTTGACAACATTACAGAAATAACTTTTAATGACACAGGTGTAACTGATAACATGAGTAATGTCCCTGCTTGATTTGCCAGTGAGCAACAGCAAATTTTCACATGTTCTAGGGTTTCGAGGATGATTCATCAAACTAATTAATGTTACAACTATCAATTCATTGACTCATCACAGAGATTATACATGAATGACTCCATACTGTAATATTAGTGCTGTCAGTCGATTCAAAAAATTAATCAAATTAATAACAAGATTTTGTAATTAATTAATCGATTTAATCGCATTTTAATGTCATATCTGCTAAAGGTCTCCTGATAAAGAATTTGAATTATAGGATATTAAAAAATTGTAGTGCATGACTAATCAATTGAATACAGTAAGAAGAGAAGATCTGAAATCCAATTTTTTATTGGTGAACTATGCTTCATGAATTAAATCCAAAAGTAAAGGCCAAGCACATTAAACCAGTTAGGCCTGGTGCATTATTCAGAAATGTAAAACAAATATAGTGATTCAGTTAAATAAATAAAATTAAGCTTTCTTCAAAAATGTATAACAAATACAGTGATTCAGTTAAATAAATAAAATTCTGAAATAAAATAAGGCGCTCTCAAATAGTCACTTAAGCTCAATATAGCAATTCAAAAATGAATAATAGAAGTATATTTTGCGCTGCATTGTGCCAACATAATTTTGTTTGGTGAGAGCAAACACGTGTGGTTTGAACCAATCAGAATTAGTGATGCTGATAACGTGACCACGTGTCCATCGGCCAACCAGAAACGCCGATGGCTCGCGTTGCATAGCAACGAGAGACGCGCTCAGACTTGTCGCTCCGTGCCAAACTGCACAGACACCGAAACAGCATAGATTACACTGAAACGAGCACACTGGAATTGTTCCAGCACTCGGATAATGTAACGTAATGTATGTAGTGTGACTTTAGTACATCATTTTCTTTAATTAACATGGGATTTTGACAGGGAGCTTCTTCTCCTTTTTTAACGGAACGTCGTTCCGGTCGTGAATCTTTTAACGGAATGTAGTTCCGGAGAGTTCCGGTTCACTTTCACCCCTGGGCTCACCACCCTGTTGATACTCAGAATTAATTGCGTTAAATTTTTTAACGCGTTAAATTGCGGCGTAATTAATTAATCGAATTAACGCGTTAAAATGACAGCTCTATGTAATATTTAAACTATCTTATTCTCTCTGTTTCAGACCTGTGCACCTTGACGTCGTACAGGTGCAGCGATTTCAAGGCCGCTCTCAAATGTGGAGTAAGTAACCAGCTGTTGAGTTATAAACTTCAGCTTCTGAAAATTCTGAATGCTTAACAGTAATCTGATTACTCGTGTATCCTCTATTCAGACTGTGTTCTACTGTCAGACATTTGCCTGGAAGCCCCTCAACTACAACAGGCTCTAAGATGTTAAGGTAGATGAGAATTATGTGTAAAAAAAATGAAAAATTATGTGCATGCAAAATCTCTCTAAACTTCTCTTTTCAGGGTCGGACTGAGTCCTCAGTGTTCCAGAGGATGACTCAGGTCTTTCAACATCAACCAGCAAATACTTCACTTAACTGCTTGAAACTGTGTGGCATTCTGCCTGATACTGCTGCTTTTTTCCTTTCAGACACTGATTTATTATCTTACTGCATTTTTTTTTAAATGTTTCATTGGACATATTCTTTGCACTGAAGTGAATGCAGGGCTTAGCTTGGTAAAATATTACAGACAAAAGGTTTATTTGAATTGAATTTGAAGATATGGAAGCTCGGATCAAAAGGTCAAATTGATTGTAGAGTGAAAAGAAGAAAGATAATAATTCTGCATATTTGATCATACAGATTTTTCTCCCAACCTCTGCTTGATATTCCTTTCACACAGTCAGATGATCTCTGGAGATTTTGTGAATGAATGTTAAATGAAATGAACATTAAATGAGTTGTGAAACATCACTGGATCAGAATCATCATTTTATATTCAAGTGCCCTATTTCCAGTTTTTATTTGTACATGAATGTATCATAGACTGGAAACACCTGTTCTATTTATTGATAATCTCCATTTACTGGTCTGAATCAAAAAACACTGGTGGTAATAAAAGGGATAGCGATTGCTGAGCTTGAACCTTAGCATTTGAGGTTATAAAGTAGAAGAGACATAAATGTGAACAAAAAGTGGAAATACATTATAACCATCATAAATAAATGGATAATAGTTCGTTTTTAATGGTTATTTTACTGTGTTTCAATTAAAAATTGGTTTGTAAACTGCCAATGAACATACATTTTTATATATCATAGATAATTTGTTAAACATAACCTAATAGTGATTTTACTGTGTAAATCATTAGTAACTGGTTTATAAACAAACATTTTTATAGATGTACATAGTATTTAACCATTTACAAATCTTATGAACATTAATTTCAACTTTACAACATCCAGATGTTTGCAATATAGACAGTTTACAAACCAGTTATTACCACTGAAACCATTTACCAACATTAAAATAACTATTAACTAATACAAATGTTTAACTATGTATTAATTATGCAGATATAGATGATGATTGTTATAAAGTGTTACCAAAAAAATTCGAATACTGAGGTGTAAAGGAAACAATTTTGTGACGACTCTAATCAGGCAACATGCAAAGTGGAGATTGTGAAAGCTGGGTAAGAACCTTTTTTTTGCCAATGAACTTCCACTTCTACCTGCAAAAGTGATCGTTTTTACTTCTCATAAAGACATTTCTGCCTTTATGTGTTACTGTTCATAATTTACAGCTTTTTTCCCATTGGCTATTGCAAGAAACTCTTTATATGAAATAATAATTTAACAAACTGCAACATGTAAAATAGGTTTAGATTAAGTCGATGCCGAACAGAGCCAAAACGCACACACAAAAAAAGAGGACGACACATTGTCTTCTTTGAAGCAGGAGTGCAATTTATTTGAATAGTTTAAAACAGAAGCTCAACAACTAAGGGAAGAAACTGGGGTTGGGGGTCAAAATGGATGAAGTCAGATAGAGGGCAGGACCATTGCAGAAAACAAATAAAGGCACTTTTACACATTCAACAACCACATGGATGCTTCTAATCATTTTAAGAAATAATTTAAACAGGAAAAAACCTCCACAAGAGGCCATGTAAACAGGCTGGTTTTTCTGTACAACACCAGCCGATCATCTGTCCTGTTTGTGGATGTGCTTGATAATGCAAACATATTGTTTAAAAAATAAAAGGAAGGGGGGGGTCATCTCACCGGATTATCTGAGAAACCCGGAATAATCACAAATACTCTTATCATAGCTCAGTGGCTTCCCTTAATTTTCTCTCACTCAAAGACACTCAAAGAACCACAAGGGGAAGCCAAGGGAAACAAGAAATTAGTGTAAACAACTAAATTCAGTGTATATATATATATATATATATATATATATATATATATATATATATATATATATAGAGAGAGAGAGAGAGAGAGAGAGAGAGAGAGAGAGAGAGAGAGAGAGAGAGAGAGAGAGAGAGAGAGAGAGAGAGAGAGAGAGAGAGAGAGAGAGTGCCATCTAGCTGCATGCTGAAAATATAGCTCAGATGAGAGACCAGTTGTGATGAATTTATAAGTGAATAATCTCACTCAGGCTTAAAGCCAGTTCATCTTAAAATTTGCACATATTAAAAGGGCAGATCCACATCCAGTAGTGAAGCCAAAATGAAGAGAATCATTTAAAAAGGCAAATATTCTGTATCCACAACTTCTTAGGTTCCTAACTCTGCAAAAAAAGGATTCAAGAAAACTGTGACATACTCAGGTTGTGAAGTTTAGACTTGTGCCATTTATCACCTGTTTTAAAACAAATAAATAAATAAATAAAAAGAAAGAAAAGTTTCAGCTGCAGCATTCACTCCAGAACTTGTAAACAGAAGTCCAAGAACAAATGTGCAAATTCCAGTGGCAAATTCATAATCTACAAGTGTTATATCATAGTCAAACACCATTCTACAAATCATTTCAAGTACGGTGTTGCCATAAGAAAATGGCAGCCACTGCCCAAAGGCCACTGAGTCTGGGTTTCTCTGTATCTACACCCAGATTCAGTCCGGAAAAAAAAGGCTGAGCACTGTACTTTATATTGGTCAGAACATTGACACGTTTACATCTTTTGGAACATATACATGATATTAAAACCAACAAAATACAAAAAATGGAGTGATTTCACTGTGCAGCCCAACATAACCACCAAGGTCATTAGCAGCTTCTGACTTCTCTGTAAAACGTCAGAAATAACAAAAAAAAAATGGCCTGAAGGGACAGCACAGAGAAGAAAATCAGCATCAGACAAGTGGTATTACTTCTGAACAGAAATGTAAAGTCACTCTATTTGTACCATTAAATATGCAAAAAATGGAAGGGGATGTGGAGGAAACATGATGTTTTTGTGCTGGGGAAAAAAAAGCTATTAGCTCAACAAAGTTAGGTGGTGGTGGGGAATGACATAAAGACCATCTTTACTGGTGAATACTTCCATGGTCCTGCCTTACCAATAGTTAATCCCCTCTCCAACAGAAACCAGACAACCACAAATTATGCAAAATGAGACGAGCCAATAGAACGCAGACAAATACAAACTGGCAGCACCGCTCGGAGCTCTATACACAATTTCTCTGATAACCGTCTGTCCAAATGACATCTGGTCCATTTGGTCCTGGCATCCAAAACACTGCTGTTTTCTCTTCAAGGAAAATACTGAGTACTGGAGGGAAAAGGGCATGGTTCCATCTATTAGAGGCTGTGGTGATGGGGCTGTTTTGTGAAGGAGAGAAAGAGAAGAAAGACAACGGCGTAGGGAGGTAGACACACACAGGAGAAGGAGAAGGAGCCATTCAGTATTTTAGATTCTTGGGCACCTCCCATGAAAAGACTTCGCGACCAAAGTGGCCGTAGGCGGCTGTGTGCTGGTAGATGGGCTTCTTCAGGTCGAGTTCTCTGTGATAAAAACAAAATACAAATGATTTCATTAAAAAAAAACAAAAAAACAAATTAAATAAAAAAAAATCACCTAGTTCTTATAGTTATAATACAACTCATTTATCTCTATCAGAGCGTCACACATCTGGACTAAAACTACCAGCACTGTGAATCTTATACTGCTTTTTCATATACTGCAATTAGTACACTGTTTTTCTATCATCATTCATCTATCATTATTGTTATTATTATAATACTATTTCCATCATCTTGGCTCTGCACCATATCAACCTACTTAACAAGTGTCCTTGCTCCATTCCGTGTTTTAATTCCGGTTCTATTTTTTTCTATGTCAGTGTTTTACGACATTGTGTTTTTATTGTATTTAACCCTTGCACAGTGTTTCCATATGGCAACAATTACTTTATTTTCATTTTTCTAGAAAGCTATGATAGAAAATCTGTTTTTACAGTTAGGTGTTAAAAGGGGCCTGGTTTTAAAAGACATACAATTTATGAGGTTCCATGACCAGGATATCCTGGTCATGGAATCCCCATCCCTTTTTCTCATGGTCATAGAACGTTTTCACCAAATAAATAATTTAACTCACTATCTGGAGTAAGTAAACTTTTTTATTTATTTTTTTTTTACATTAAATTCAATGTTGATATTGTTGTTGCCATATGGCAACAATATGCAAATATGGAAAATTCTGAGTGTATACAACCTAATGGAGTCCTATTGACTTACATAGCATGAAACTATCATGAGACTAATACAAACATTTAAAACATTTTTTTTTTACCATATCCAAGTAACATTTCATTCAACAGAGGGTTAAATGTACCGGACTGATGATCTGACAACTGTAGTTGCCTTCAAGGATGAATAAAGCCATCTATATATCTAGAAATGAAAATCTGTGGAAATTTGAACTGCACAGGGGTCATCAGGCAATATTTGTTGGCAGAAATCTGAGCTATAATGCCACACACCTCACGATAACACCCGGACGGAGATCAAAGTTCCTCCTCACGATGTCCAGCAGCTCCTTCTCGCTCTTCTGGGACGTCCCATAGGTGAAGATGGAGACAGACAGCGGGTGGGCAACCCCAATAGCATAGGCTACCTAAAACAGTTTACAGCTCAATATCAGGAACTTAACTTCGGACAAGAGAGACATGACTCGAGATGTATATCTATAATTTTACAACTAATCAATTAATATCAGCTGCATTTGTGCACATGCAAATACAGAAAAGCCAAAGATATGTTCAAAATAGGCTTGGGATGATTTTGTATATCTCCATCCTATTAAAATAGTGGCCTGATGTCATTTTTTAACAAAACTGAGTTTTGTCCTAAATCATCTCTTGATGATGCTGCTCGTATGGTAAAATCACCTTAATCCTAAATTGAAAGGATCATACTCTTTATGCCCTATAGGACAATGGTCATTTTACTTAGGACATTTTATTTTTTGCCTTTTTCCAAAATTTTTTCTCCAAGTCAGGATAAAAAAAAGCCACAGGTTTTCATGATGGCACGTGCTTCAAGGTGGTACAGAAGAAGCTCTAAACATGATTCTTGAATCAATATCTATTGGTGAGTGATAAAGGCTTTAGCCCAGGGCTATGGAATGAAAGGACAGTTTATGCCAGGATTAAAGCTAAAATATTCAAAAATTGTCTTGAGTTACTTTATTCTTGAATGTTGTATAAGTGACAGACAACGTTCCATGTATGTCCACAGTCATCCACTGTCAAGGTGTTTTTGATTGAAATGATTATTAAATATATTTTCTACATATGAAGGTGTTTTTGTGTTTTTCCAAAAACCTAAAAAAGATGAAAAGGACATTTTTTATAGGGTGACAATATATTGAAATATTTCAATATACCAATATTCCCACCATATTTTTTCATTTTTATAAAAAATAATATACTGAACTCACTCTTATACCCATTTCCAACATCCACGTCTTCTAGTATTTTCACATACACAACAGCACTGACAAATGTATTTTTCAAATGCAGCCATTGTGGCCAATATATTGCTATCAGATTTTTTAAACTCAATTATCAATATCAGCCATTAAAAAGTAGCATTGGTCAGGGCATAGTGAGGTCTGGAAAAAATACAAGGCCCAAACAAAATGAGTTATGAACAGAGGAGACAGAGTAATAATGTGCACACACAAACAAAGCAAGGAAACTGAGTAAATAAACCATGTATTTACTTAAAACGATACACAACCCATATGCGCGTCAAATTGTAAAAGGCAAGGGCCTTTTACAATTTGACAAATCATCTGCAGGTTTGAATAGCAGCTGTTTAAAATTGAAGTCTTTCACTGCAAACAGCTGCTGTGGTTTGTCAGAATTGACGTGATTCACGATGTACCGCAAAGGAAACATGATTTCACAGCAGGACAACTTAAAAACAGCTGAGAAATATAACAGTTTGACTCGTGAGTAGTTATTGGAAGCCCTCTGTGAAGTAGGAAGCTGCTTATGTCAAACAGCCACGTTTAAATCTATCCAGATTGTGTCTTTATGAAACAAATAAAAAGATTTTGGGAGGAGTATCATTTTTTAGTGATCTATACTAAGGACTTACCTGAACCAACACACGCCTACAGAGCCCAGCTTTCACCAGAGATTTCGCGACCCAGCGGGCAGCGTAGGCAGCGGAGCGGTCTACCTTTGTGTAGTCCTTTCCAGAAAAAGCTCCCCCTCCGTGGGCCCCCCAGCCTCCATAAGTATCGACAATGATCTTACGGCCAGTCAGACCAGCGTCACCCTGTGGGAAGGAACAGGAAGATTACGCAAAGGACTTTGAATAAGATTCTGGTCTAATCCACACGAACGCGGGTATTGTTGAAACTGAACTTAAAAATATAGCTTCAACCACATGAAACCACAATATCTGCCTCAAACAATGTCATCCACATGCCAAAGCAGTAGGTGGTGATAGCACTCCTTGCAAATAGGCAATTTTAACCTTTAGACAAGGCTAGAGTGCTCCAAATGCCTCTATGGATAAAACTTCCTGTTTATGGTTGCACAGTGTGATGTCAATGTCGACAAGGAATTGCAGTGGTATGTTTTACTTACAAGAATTGATCAGACAGTTGCAGAGACTGGCTTGGATAAGGAACCTCGGAAAATCCTTTTAGAAATAGGATCAAGTGGGAGGGGAAGAGGATATTTCTTCTGGATTATATAGTAGAATATAGTACAATAAAGGACTAGTCCCGCAGGTGGCAGCGATGCAACTTTTTTGGACGACCACTAAGAATAACAGTCTTTTCTAAATCCACAAAAGTCAACTTGCTAAATTGTACATGACAGCTAGAGAAGTTCTGGTCTCACCTGTGGTCCCCCGATGACAAAGCGGCCACTGGGCTGCAGGTGATATATGGTGTCTTCGTCGAGATACCCGCTGGGAACCACAGCTTTCACCACCTCCTCCTTCAGACGTTCACGCATCTCGTCCAAGCCTATTTCCTCATTGTGCTGCACAGAGACCACAACGGTGTGGACACGCAACGGCACCATGGCGCCTCGATCCTGTCGGTACTGAACAGTCACCTGCAAGGAAAAAAACAAGATCAAAATAAATGTTTAATGATAATAAATCAGGGAGGTAGAGATTACGGTTTGTTTCCACTCTACAATGTGTGTTGTACCTCAAGTGTCACAGCCTTTTATGCTTTCACAACAACATTTGATATCGATATGAAGATGTCACTGTCTTTTTAAATTTTTAAAATTTAAGACTTCCTACTTTTTTTTATACTTTTTTTGGATCACTTTTACTTTGTTTTGTTCATCTAGTCTATTTTATTGAGTTTCTTAATCTAATTTCATCTCACGATTTTACCATTGATAGCTTTACTTTCACAACAATATTCTTATACATATATCGATGTGAAAATGTCACTGCCTTTGAAATTGCTCATCGTTTTTTCTTTTTGTGTTTCTTAATTTATTTCATCTCACTATGTAACTATTGCTATTATAGCGTTTTAATCTTACATTTAAAATTTTTTTTTTAACATTTAATATTAACCTGTGCGAAATTGTAATAGTTTAAGATTTTCTGACTTTTTAAATATACTAGAAAATTTGTCACAAAAATAAAATAAGCAACACAATAATCTATTATGAAAATAATCTTTTCTTCCAGTCATAAAGTTCAGCAGCAGCAGTAGGCCTTGCACACCTTTTGAAAAATTTGGAGAAAAACAAAATCAAACCCAGACATCCAGGAAGTGAGAAAACTTGCATTAATAGTGTTTTATAATGTAGATAAAGCACATGAGTAGATGTGGAGACACAGTTTCTTCATCTTACCTGAGTCTTAGAATCTGGTCGAAGCCAGGACAGCCTTCCATTTCGGCGGAGTTCAGCCATTTTGGCATTGAGCTTATGGGCCAGGACTATGGTGAGAGGCATACATTCCTCAGTTTCATCAGTGGCATATCCAAACATCAGACCCTGTGAGAGGTTCATATGATCAGCAAAAAATTATAGCATGAATAGGTCAACTATGTTTTCAATGAATATTCCAACTAAAAGTATTCTTTGAAATAATTTTATTTCATTACTAAATTATAAGTAAAACTAAATTGTGACTTTAACTAGATTGAGAGCACATTAAAAATATTTGACAAAAGAAACCCTGTGAGAAAATATGATTGCAATGCACTCTTTCTAGCAAACTTTAGGCATTCCTTTTCATAAAAGTAGGCTAAGTCAGTAAGACATTCTCAGCCTAGCTGACTAAATATATAGTTAAGTATCATGAAACATGAGATAACTAAAATTAAAAATGAGTTGCATTGACTAAAATAAAAGGTATGAAATATAGTTTTGACCTGGTCACCAGCTCCCACGTCCTCTTCTCTGCGATCCAGGTGAACACCCTGAGCAATGTCGGGGGACTGCTGCTCCAGAGCCACCAGCACATTGCAGGTCTTATAGTCAAAGCCTGTGGAATGGGACAACTGAGCTTCAGTAAACTGGTTCACATGCCACACCTCACTCTCACCATCTGTGGAGATTTGCCTCATCATCTATGCACAATAGTGCAAAGTCCGGTGTGAACGAAGCCATTTAATTAAGTGTAGAGATGGGGACATTTTTCCTCGTTCAGCCAAGATGGCAAGGAAGCAGTTTCATGAGAAGGTGACATTTAAGATGCGCTGGAACTCTGCATTTTCTACTTTAGCTTTAGAAAGCTGCTGCTAGACAGCCGTATTTACATTTATCTTTGAGTCCTAATGGCCCAACCTGGTCTTCTGCATAAAACTTGGCTGACAAGTTATTAAGAAAGAAAGATAAATAACTTTAGGTCCCTTTGTAACAGGTAGCCTGATTTTCTTAAGGCTATAAATTCCCTTGCACACACATAAGCACACAAAAAGTCTTTGACTTTTTCATCTTGCGAACCATTATTTGTGTAAATAACATGTTACACACATACACTGCCCTACATGCCAAGAGTATGCAAAGCAGTAATCAGAGCAAAGGTTTTTTTTCAAATAAATAAATCTACAACTTAGTATTACTTTGAAGGAACTGATTGATTAGGTTGCATGTTTGTAACTGTCTCCAACTTTACTAAAGTCCTAGCCTCTTAATGTCATTACAGTACCTTTGGAGGAGTCGTCATAGCCAATGTGCTTGACTGTGTCCCTGACAATCTTCTGGTAGTCAACATTGGCTCTAGAGGTGATCTCCCCTGCCAGGAGGATCATCCCCGTCTTAGCAACAGTCTCTGAGAAACAATAAGAGTGAGAGATGAGAGTAAGACTAAGGACAGTAGATCATTAAGACCAAGTGAATTGAGTCCACTGGCTGCCATACTAAAGTAGGTTTAAGGGTATGTTCCACTTTAGAGGCTTTGTAATTTCAGTTCTACAATGGTATAGTAGTGTTTATCACAAGGTACTAATAGTTTAACTGAGTTGCAGCAATTCTGATTCTCCTATATAGTAGTAAAGTTTAGTTCTATGAACTATTCATCAGGACAAAAAGACATTTTGTCGCATCTTGAGAGATTTGAAATGAATGAAAACCATTGTTAGCCATTATTCAAGGATTGTTTATTGTCATTCACCACATGTACATATGATGAATGAAATTTGGTTCCTTGGCAGCCGGTTCAGTAATAAAAATATTAAATATAGAATAAAATATAAAAATGAAGACTAGAAATAGTAAATACAATAAAATGTGTGATTATGGACAGAGTAAAATATAATACAAATATAATACAAATATGCAATAATATACATCAGAAAACATTTTAGAGGAGAGAATAGATGCAATAAACAACATAAGTGTAACTAGGCAGATCCTTTTATCCAGATGGTTCAGATTACACAATCATGTTTCTAAAATAATGTATCACTCTGTAGAATAACAGGCTGCATTGATGTTGTCCAGTAAAAAGTCAAAAAGACTTACCACATGCTACTTTAGCATCCGGGTCTTGTTTGAGGTGCGCATCCAACACAGCATCACTGATCTGGTCACAGATCTTATCTGTGGAAGAAAAAGTAGGCATTTTTCAGAACTCTCCTCAACTGTTTTGCTTATAGAATATGCTCAGATTGTGGACATCATGTTACGTCATATGAATAAATAAGTAGAAAAGTATCCATCAAGCTGAACTTCACTACATCTAAATGGTTCTTTAGGTTAATGTTTCCATGTAGGGCTGATAATAACTTATTAGATTAATTTTATTTCAGTTCAGAAACAACATTGGTTTTAAAATACTGATACCTACTAAAAAACAGTAGGTGTTTTAGTGCTCAAACGTCAGATTCTACAATAATACTGAACTTGCACCCGTTTCATAATGCAACGGTTTATCAGAGTGGGTTTGACATAGTCACAATTCATTCAAAGTGATAAACAAATATAGTCACTGGTGGTACCAGGTTTTAACATAAGACAGAGTTAGCCTAAATCTACATTTGGACATTCTTTGGCATCTTTTCTGGTACCAGCAGGCTCATTATCATTCCAGGGGATGAAAGAAGGGGGGCGGATCAGGTCCAAAATATATAAAACATGAAAATTTGTCCCTGCTGATATTTGTAATTGACACATCAGATTAGCAGAGAAGCTGAAAAGAGATAATTTGCTCCCTCGGTGTAAAACCTCCTGTGTCTCATCTGTGTTCATGTTAACTCAACAGCTGCGAGTGTGGTGTCAGAACTCCGGGTGCGTCCTGTGGGTCCCCCGCTGCTTTAGCCCTGAATGTTTTGAGCCAAACCTCAACTATAAAATATGTGGATGTGACTGCTTTACTCCTACAGCTGAGCAGCAGCGCCTGCAGTGCCTATATTTAGGAATACTGGTAAGCCTATTATCTGCAGCAACAGAGCTGCCCCCACTGCCCCAATGTAAGACTGAAAACTGCAGTGTATTGTAGGACAAACTGCTGAAAAGCTCTATGACTTAAATGTTGTCTGTTACTTTCTGTGATGGTTTCTAAGCACAAAATGTGTCACACACACAGTATGTCTTTATTCTTCTGAAAATGTGAACAGCTTATTATTCACTTATGAGCAGACTTCAAGACATATGGCACACTTTAATGATGGCTGGTCAACTGTAACCTTTTTGTTTTTTACAGTGAGTATAATACAGTAAATATTACAGCCATTTATTCCAGTGATGGAAAGTACATTTACTCATGTGCAATTAGTAGCATCAGTATTTCCATCTGATGATACTTTATAGTTCCACTCCACTACATTTCAGAGGGAGGTTTGTCCTTTCTACTCTATAGAAAATGTATGTGACAGGCTAAATTACTTTCAGATCATTATTTTTTTTAAAATATTTGACATAAAATAGATGAATGATAATATATTATGTAACAGTCTACATAATGGGTACTTTTATATTTGATACTTTTCCTGATAATATATATGCACTTTTACTTAAGTAACATCTTCAATTAATGACCTTTACTTGTAATTGGGTATTTTTTAGACAACAGCATTTCTTTTTTGAGGAAGGTAAGTATTTCATCCACCACTGGTATAAACAGGAGGAATTATTGCAAGAAAAACATTTCAATAATCATTGGGCTCCTGACTGTTGTTTAACAACAGCATTGTAATGTAATGACGTAATAATACTACATATTCTTTGCAAATGTCTGTACTTTAGAGGACTTTTTTATATCTCGATCAACTTTCACTTTTAGCACACTAGATTTCCCCTATGGATTGTTCATTAATCAATACAAATTAAATTACATTTCAAGCATGACTTGTGATATCACAAATACATTCCAATTATGGTTTGATGATCAGTTTACACAATTGTGAAATCCTTAAGTAATGCACAAAACAGTGAGAATAAACTTCATAATAAACTTCAAGTGCATTACTTCCAACACAAGAACATTTAATATCAGAAGAATGTTTTAATACTCAAGTACAATGGGTAGCAAACAATATTACTTAAGACTTGGTGAGATATCTGTACTTTTACTCAAGTAAATGACCATCGTATTTCACCCACCACAGTTTAATCTGAAAGGAAGTTTGTCACTGTTACCTGGACATGTCCTACATTAATCAGTCAATAACGAGCCTGGCTGAGCACATGTCACATTACTAACTGTAATGATGCAACTCAGCATGGAGGTTATCTGCATGTGATTGACAGGCACCAACAGTCTTTGACTAAAGTTATGCAGCTTTAACAGCTAGCAGCCGCTAAAGGTGCCACATATAACGTAATACACATATACAGGTGATCTGTTGTTTTTGGTGCTGTTATGGGAGCTAATGTCACACTGTGTGGATGCAGTGTTTAACATTGCTGCCACAGGCAAAAGGGGGATGAGATCGTGCACAGATAACAACAATAACACATGACCTTGTTTGAGAGGCTAACAGGCTCTCTCAGGATTATAATCGTTAAAAAGAAAGGTTATTATCTCATATAAAGATCGTCAGTGAGGTGAGAACTTACCTGGATGTCCTTCTCCGACGGACTCTGAAGTGAAGAGGAAGCAGTCCTCGTCAATGACCGAGTTGTTATGGAAACCGTTCAGATGACCGTTCATTTTTTAGCCAATAAAAAGCACCGTTAGCTCAGAAGCTAGGCGTTCGGCTAAAGCGTCCTGCTTTACGCAGTTCAGCGACAACCGGAGAGTTTCACAGCAGGTTACCGATCTCCGCTGCTGCTCATAAACACTAATAAACACACACATACACACACACAAATACACGCAACACACTGCTGTAGGGTTTGACTTCTTTCGGTGGCGGAGGGCAGTGCAGCACAGCAGGTCAGACAGCTGCACTTAAACGGCTCGACAACTTCTTCAGGCGCCTCGAGTCGCGTCTCGGCAGCCAATGAGGTTGCTGTCAACAGACCACGTGGTCCAAAAGGGGCGGGGCCGGATAAAGGTAAAGAAAAGAAAAAATAAACTGAAACCAGAGATAAATAAGCCTGAAGTGACGAAAACCGCCTGAACAGCTGCTGAATCTTATAGATAGATAGATAGATAGATAGATAGATAGATAGATAGATAGATAGATAGATAGATAGATAGATAGATAGATAGATAGATAGATAGATAGATATGTAAAAATATTTTTGTTAATAAAAATATTAATCGAGGGGAAATATACAGTTACTTATTTGTATTCATATTTTTAATTGCGATGTTTGTACATTTTTTAAAATTTGTTTTATTCCCTTATCCCTTTCCCATGTGATAGCTCCTTTGTCATCATTGTAAATACAAATCTGACCTGATCAAATAAAGGCTGAATCAAAAAGTGTTCACATGCTTCTACTTATTTTAAATTATCTTTACTTATCTGTATTGTTTTTTCTGGTTATATTTTAAGTACATTTTCTTCATTCTATATTTGAATGTAATGTTACGATGCAATGTTATTTATTTTAGCAGGCCTGTATCTGTAATTGTGCATATATATATATATATATATATATATATATATATATATATATATATATATATATACTTACTATTGAGTAATCCTGAAACACTATAACATCCCACTGTACATAAATAATATAAATTTATTTTATTATATTAATATCTGAACAAGCGATATACTGTACAACGACTACTATATGTAGTAACATATTTTTTACATTTATTATCTCAACACCTATTTTTGCTCAACAAATTTAACTGCAGTTTTTTGAATGGATTTCCAATGATAATTGAAGTTGACCTCAAAACCTTCTACTTCACATTTAGTTCACATAAGATGACTTATTTTTGTCTGTTCATTAGATAAAACATATTATTCCCACAGGGAATGAGTGCAACATGTTGTGCCTTTTCTCCGTGGTGTCTAGCTTTGGTTTAAGATCTGCTTGCTAATCCAACATTTAATTATCTTGATTACACACATCATGGTAAACTAATAATCTGTACACACACACCTGTCTGTATCTCTGTAGTAACCTGAAGATCTTCTTTTTTCAAACTAATTGCCATTACAGTTTTCTGTCATTGGATCGATCTGTGTCAAGTTGTTTTCTGTCTGCTGCTCTGTCTCAAACTCTGTCTCAAACTCTGTCTCAACTTGTAGACCCATGCAGGACATTCATATGTGTATATATATATATATATATATATATATATATATATATATATATATATATATATATATATATATATATATACAGTGGGGAAAACAAGTATTTGAACACCCTGCTATTTTGCTATTTCTCCCACTTAGAAATCATGGAGGGGTCTGAAATTTTCATCGTAGGTGCATGTCCACTGTGAGAGAGATAAACTAAAAAGAAAAATCCAGAAATCACAATGCATGATTTTTTAACAATTTATTTGTGTGATATAGCGGCAAATAAGTATTTGAACACCTGTGTGTCATCTAGAATTCTGACCCTGAAGGACCTGTTAGTCCGCCCATTAGAAGTCCACCTGCACTCCATGTATCATCCTTATTCAGATGCACCTGTTTGAAGTCGTTAGCTGCATAAAGACACCTGTCCACCCCATACAATCAGCAAGACTTTAACTTGTAACATGGCGAAGACCAAAGAGCTGTCCAACGACACAAGAGAGAAAATTGTACACCTCCGCAAGGCTGGAAAGGGCTACGGAGCAATTGCCAAGCAGCTTGGTGAAAAAAGGTCCACTGTTGGAGCAATCATTAGAAAATGGAAGAAGCTAAACATGACGGTCAATCTCAATCGGAGTGGAGCCCCATGCAAGATATCACCTCGTGGGGTCTCAATGATTCTAAGAAAGGTGAGGAATCAGCCCGGAACTACACGACAGGAGTTGGTCAATGACCTGAAAAGAACTGGGACCAACGTTTCCAAGGTTACTGTAGGTAATACACTAAGACGTCATGATTTGAAATCATGCATGGCACGAAAGGTTCCCCTGCTTAAATCAGCACATGTCAAGGCCCGTCTTAAGTTTGCATATGACCATTTGGATGATACAGAGGAGTCATGGGAGAAAGTTTTGTTGTCAGATGAGACCAAAATAGAACTTTTTGGTCATAATTCCAATAAGCGTGTTTGGAGGAAGAAGAATGAAGAGTACAATCCGAAGAACACCATCCCTACTGTGAAGCATGGGGGTGGTAGCATCATGCTTTGGGGGTGTTTTTCTGCACATGGGACAGGACGAGTGCACTGCATTAAAGAGAGGATGACTGGGGCCGTGTATTGTGAGATTTTGGGGAACAACCTCCTTCCCTCAGTCAGAGCATTGAAGATGGGTCGTGGCTGGGTCTTCCAACACGACAACGACCCAAAGCACACAGCCAGGAAAACCAAGGACTGGCTCCGTAAGAAGCATATCAAGGTTCTAGCATGGCCCAGCCAGTCTCCAGACCTGAACCCAATCGAAAATCTTTGGAGGGAGCTCAAACTCTGTGTTTCTCAGCGACAGCCCAGAAACCTGACTGATCTAGAGAAGATCTGTGTGGAGGAGTGGGCCAGGATCCCTCCTGCAGTATGTGCAAACCTGGTGAAAAAATACAGGAAACGTTTGACCTCTGTAATAGCAAACAAAGGCTACTGTACCAAATATTAACATTCATTTTCTCAGGTGTTCAAATACTTATTTGCCGCTATATCACACAAATAAATTGTTAAAAAATCATGCATTGTGATTTCTGGATTTTTCTTTTTAGTTTATCTCTCTCACAGTGGACATGCACCTACGATGAAAATTTCAGACCCCTCCATGATTTCTAAGTGGGAGAAATAGCAAAATAGCAGGGTGTTCAAATACTTGTTTTCCCCACTGTATATATATTATAGTCAAAAGCCTAAATCCCTAAAGTGTGTCAAATCAAATATACACTTCTCCAGTAAATATTATTTCTGTCCATTATTTCTCCATTTGTTTATTTCCACACTCACACAATCAAATAATTTTTTTCCATGAAGCAAAATCCGAAAACAAAAACATTGTCCTAAACATCCACTCACAGAGCTCTATAGAACAGGGGCTGTATTCACAAAGCTATCACAAAGAATTCGAGGATTGGATTTCAAGTCACACGGTCACATGTAAATGTTGGCTGAAGGTGATGAAACGCTCTTTTTCTACTGTTGGCTACACTATACTCATTTTATGAATACAGACCAAGAACTATAGAGTTAAATTTACACTATATTTCACACTTGTAATGTATGGTTTAACACATAAGTCTACACAACACGCCCCTCCACACACACACACAGACACACACACACACACACACACACACACACACACACACACACACACACACACACACACACAATCTTAACAGGTAAAAAATATCTTGTTTTTGGTAAAATTAGTCCAATATTGAGTAGAAATATCTTATCTTAATCTTTTTTTAAAGAAAATGTTAGTTTAGTTTTTGTTGTTTTGTTTGTAAATCAGGACCAAATTGACACAAATCAGGAAAGAAATTTGAAACAAGCTAAATTATCTGCAAGTGGAATAAGATAATTCTACTCTATATGGGACTAATTTCACCAAAACCCAGATATCTTCACCTGTTAAGATTATAGTTCTTGCAGTGTAGCGTTGTGGTCTTTGATACCATCAATACTTCAGGTCCAGGGTCCTTATTTTGATACATGACCGTTTTACATAGATCCATATTGCTGTCAATAACAACTGCTCACAACTGCCACAGATTTACCCTGACTTTGGTTTCACATTCCTTTTATATTTGATGTAGCTTATGAGTCTATAAAAGCACTTGCCATTGGGAGCCGGGACACATCTTTTTGACTCACACTCATACACACAGTGTATGAGATGATGGTAGATTCAGAAACAGAGCTGCAGGGCTACAGGCGGAATGTTTGCAAACTACATTAGGAGTCATTAAACGTGCTGCTTCTATGAGCACAGTGACAGTGAGGGGTCGGGTCAGACTCTGGACACACGGGTTGCTGTCAGTGTTCTTCACACTCAACCTTCGTTTTTTCTATTGATGTTCTATATCTTATGAAGTGTCCGTTTCCCCTGCTTTTCCTATCTGTTTGACCCTGGTGGGGCTAACCTGAGCTGGTCTGTGTTCACCCAACATGGCGGCGATCAGGGCCTCCGGTGCAGTGACGCTGCCACCCGGGGACACGGGGCTCCGGGGGCTGAGCGGACTAATGGCGGGGGACAGAATGGCCTCGGGTGAAACCAGCCGCTCCTTCTTGGCAGCAGGGCAGGGTGAGCGGCTGCGCGTCTGGGCGTCTTTGGAGCGGGGGCAGAGGCTGAGGCCCTGCAGGGACGGGAGGGTGTTGGATGACAGTGCCGGGACGGTGGTGCTGCGGGCGCAGTGGAGGTGGTGGTGCTTGCTGGTTTTTGGGCTCGGGCTGCGGGAGTCTGGAGCCAACAGGACCAGGGTGCTGTCGTCCTCAGAGCTGAAGTCTGAGCTGTCGGAGAGCTGCGCGGTGAGGCTGTGGACTGGCATCTTGATCTATTGAGGATGAGAACTGAATGAGGAAGGTGCTAAAAGGTTACACTCTGTACAATATCATACAATATGTCAATACTTATGTACTCTTATAAATACTAGAGGTCCATAAAGAAATATTTTTAGTCCACATACATGTCCATGTAGATACTACCGGTCAAAAGTCTTAGATACCTCCATATTTTCATTTTTTTTTCTTTTGGAAAGTCTAGTGTGTAAGGTTTAGCACCAATTAGCAGAAAAGAATGTAAACATGTTTTAAGATAAGAGTTGTTTTTAGTGCCTTAGATTAAGCTGTTTTTATCTACAAAATCTTCCACAAAATCTGCCATGTTTTACAATTTTTGCAGCCATGCACCATGGGTTTTCCAGTTCTAACTAAAACTACCCCATTTCTTTAAAGGTCCAAAGTTGTACACATTTCCTGAGTTTATTAATATTTATTATTTATTATTAACCTCATGGCATAATTGCATTATTAAAGTGATATTTCAATGTTTTGGGAAAATAAGAAAAAACACATTTTTAGAAATTACCTGGGTATTTTTGAAAATGTATTAGTATATATTATTTATGTTTTTGTCACGCGGTGAGGTCATGTCGGGTTTTGTCTTGTCATTTCCTGTTTTATTTTGAAAGATAACTCTCCTCTCGTTTCAGATCACTTTCCCTTCCTCACGTGTCATCGGTCTGATTGTCGGCCCCGCCCGATTGTTTCCACCTGTTCCCCATTACCCGGTGTATATCTTGTCTGCTTCTCCCCCTGTCTTGTGTGTTTCGTCCTCGCGTTCACCAAAGCCCTTGTCCCAGTTTTCCAAGCCATAGCCTTGTTGTGTGTGTTTTGGCCTCGAAAGAGTGATTTTCTGTTGTAGTTTTTGTATCATAGTCATTTGTTTTCTTGCGTTAGTTTAGTTAATATTTTTCAGCCGTTTGTTTTCCTCTTATGAGTGATTTTGATTTCGATAACTTTTATAGAGTAGATTTATAATTAGGATATATTCAGTTAATGTTTTTCAGCCTTTTGGTTTTTCCTCGTAAAGAGTGATTTTGAGTTTGATAATTTTCATAGAACAGATTAGCCTTTTTACCTCTTATGAGTGATTTTCATTTTCCCTAGCCTAGGTCTGCATTTCATAGCCTCACCCTGTCGAGGGATCTTGCTGCCTGAAATAAAGAGACTCACCCAACACCTCTGCGCCTGAGTTCGTATTTACGACCGGTATTGACAGTTTTAACAGCACATTCAACCAGATGTGTGAAACAATGTATGCAAAAACAATGACTTAGGCAGAATTGTGCCTTGACTCAGTCATTTTTGTCTTACATAAATGCGAAATATATCTATCATACCTCGAAGCAAAAAGGTTGTTTTAAGTTTAAAATACACAGTTCATAATCCCTTTGATTGATTGAAATGACATTTAGAGTCATTTAGTGTCTACAAAATTGAAGAAATACAGCCAATTCTTCCTCTCTGCCATTTTGCTTGAATCAGTTCCAGTGTTTTTGGAAATGTTGTGATTGGCCAATGACAGGCAGAAAGACAGTATGATGCAGCAGTGGTAGAAGAGTAAAGTTATGCAAATATCTCAATTTGCCTGAAAAATGGCTTGGGCAATTATGCTAGGGGCAATAAGGGGAGATATAGGGGAATATAGTCGCAAATCTCCACTGCCAAGCTTCTCTTTGCAGTTCTACAAAGAACAAGGTTGTTTTGTGTGTGTCATTAATATTAGCATGCTTCTGATTGGCTGATTTGATTGACTGTCAATGAGGAGCCAACTACAATTGGACATTCAAGGAACTGCTGTTTTTATCACTTCCTCATTAGTTTTAGCTTTTTAGGCTTAATTTATATCCATCGCTGCACAGAGCAAAAACTACTTTTACATAGGTAGCTACGGTATAGCTAGAGCGTTGATGCAGACTTCTGACCAACCACAAGGGCTGTGATTGGTCAGCTCAGCTGCAGTGGTGGGACATGTTGCTTCCACTTCAACATTAGCAATAAAAGCTCTTTGATACCAATGAGCACCAAACACACATGCTACATCCCGGTACTATAACAAATGAAAAAAACAGGCAAAAAAAAGTCTGGTACATACAGTTTGGAATATGTGTTATTTGGGTGTGTTTCTAATTTGTGCTGGACTTTCTTTCTTGTTTTAAGGAACAAAACTAATATTTTTTTGAAAAATCAAGAAAAAAACTTGAAATAAAATAAATTATCTGCACGTGGAATAAAATAATTCTACTCAATATTGGACTAATTGTACCAAAAACAAAAGAAATTTTCATCTGGTAAAGATTTCACTTTTTGCAATACAACTGTAAGTTGTTAACCTAGTATTTCTTGTTAATAATTCTTATTATGGGTTAGTCATTGGACTTTTGATCGGTAGTGTATACATGGATATCCTGTCTGCAGTGACCCTTTTTATTCTCTGAATCTTGTTACCTGAATGGTTGATGACAGTCCAACAATGGTCCCCATATTATTACTGTAGTAACCCAGAATGTATTCACAATCGTCTCTTGGCAAATCTTCTTCTGAAAATGTCACCTGGCGGAAAGCAGAACAGAAATGAATCCTGAGCTGAACTATGGCACAAAGTAAATGTGTGGATATATGTATTTGCTTATCACACCTGTGTTGCATGCTCTCCCTTGGCCCAAACGTATGCCTGGTAATCCTTGTGATGTCTGAATCCAACCTGTGCAGAAACATACTAATTATTTACAGAAACAAATTAATCTGGAGGATATCGAGAGAATTTAACCACTTAAGACCAAGGCCTATTTTTTAGTTTTTCTGCTATAAATGATAATAAATATGGAATATCTGTAACCACAAGCTTAAACCTGGTATCAAAAGAAATCTACATTGTGTTTTGCTACAGATAAAAATACTTTATTTAAAACTTAAAACAAGACCAAACTGATCCAAATCAGGAAAAAAAACTTGCAGCAGTTCAATGATTAAAAGGATAAGAGTTCAAAGATCAATTATTTGCCCCAAAACAAATACAAAATAAATCAAACTGAGAATCATTACAGTATGCAAAGAATATATTCTGTAAGATGTTTAAAGGTTTATTATAAAGGATCCAATTAAATAATCACACAAACAGCTCAAATCTAAATTGAATATCAAAATAGTGGTTAGTTGCAGCCCTACTACTGACAATATATGAAACTATTTTCTTATTGTATTGATGATATGGATATTGACAATTTATATTATTACTGTAACAGTAACATTGTGCTTTACTAAAGATAAAAATACTTTATTTAGTGTTGTAGCTGAGGTTTTCTTATGCGATATCTGAATAAAACTCAATGATGCCTATATATATTGGGGGGTTTAGGATTTTAACAGGTTACAACTATACTCTTTACCTTGTATACAATCACACGAGCTGCGCTGGTAAGTTGATGCAAAAGTGAATCTGACTGTAGCATCAGAGACTTTACACCACTCCTTGTTCACCTGCAGCTCCACCAGCGGCAAATTTACCTTGAATGGGAACTAAGATAGAAGAACAGAAGAAAAAGAATGAGAAGTAAAATGCAAGCAAGCAAAAACTAACCAGGTTCCCACCCCTAACTTCAAATTATTTTCCAGGACTTTTCCAGGACATTTTCAGCCACTAAAGAGAGACAATACGTGTTTTTATTTATTGATATCTACTTCTATTCTATTTATTTTTCTATTGTAGGTAAGCCGCGGGTCCAACAAATATTTCATTATCCAGGATAAAGATAATAAAGACTCTTCAAGTAAAGTCAAATTGACTGATTGATAGCTTTAATGCTCACACCTATGGGCAATTTAGAGTCTCCAATTACACTCAGCAGGTTTTTGGACTGTGGGAGGAAGCCAGAGAACCTGGAGAAAATCCACGCAGACATGGGGAGAACATGCAAACTCCACACAGAAAGGTCCCAGACCAAGGTCTTGAACGTGTGACCTTCTTGTTGTGAGCTAACAGCACTAATCACTGCCCCATGACTGGAAAATTGGTCAATCATTTTCCAGATTTTCCAGGACACGTGGGAAATCTGACTAACAGAAAGAAATGTTATTTCAGTGTAAAACGTGGTCTCACATGCAGTGAAAACAGGGCAGAAACAGGCTTGTGGTCACTGATGGTGTAGCCCATGTGGCTTCGGTACGTGTGCTGAGTCACTTTCGTTGCCCCGCCGAGCCACGAGGTGAGACCCCGCTGCAGTGCTGCATTGTGGGTAGGAACTGGGGAGCCAGTACGACGGAGTCTCCAGAGGATCCGATCTGTCCAGGCAGGCTTCCTCTTCTTGGCACTGACAAGGAAAGAAGGAAAGAAGCGAAAAGGGAACAGACTGTCACAGCTCTGCTTTATAGAGAAATCAAATCTGCTGATTGTCATGGATGCACATAAAAAAACAGACCTGGTGTCATACGTGTGAGTGCCCACATCAAACTTATAGGTCGGTGGAAACTTCAGCAGCCCCTCCATGAAGCCGTCTAGAATGGACTCTGTGTTTTTAGCCATGTTGAGCTGCAGAGTGAACACAGGATGGAGGGAAAATTCTTTCAGCCTGACAGAACGCTGATGTTCAATTTTGTGCTACAGCACCCTCTGCTGGCTGGTGATCAGGAGACAAATAGGTGGTGAATATTTTTCCAGAAAAATCCATGTCTGTGTGATTGGGGTAAGAGTTTTAACCACCTAAGCTCCAGGCCTATTTTTCAGTTTTCCTGCTATAAATGATAGAATATGAAAATGAAATACCTCTACAACCACAAAGGTTAGCTGGTATCAAAATAAATCTACAACATGTGAGGTGACTACAAAGCATTAGAATCATTTTATGTTCCTGTTACAGAGCAAATATAGCCAGAATATTAAAAAAAAAATCTAACATTGTGTTTTACTACAAATAAAAATACTTTATTTAAAACCTAAAACAAGACTGAACCAAACTGACCGAAATCAGAATAAAAAAAAAAACTTGAAATAAGCTAAATTATCTGCAATGCAAAGTTCAATATGTAAGAAGATAGCAGTTCAAAGATGAATTATTTGCCCCAAGACAAATAATAGAAATTATGAGAATCATTACAGTACGCAAAGAATATATTCTGTAAGATGTTTAAAAAGGTGATTATGAAGGACCTAATTAAATAAAAACACAAACAGCTCAAATTTAAATGAAATATCAAAATAGTAATGTTAGTTGCATCCATACTGTAAGCTATTTTCTTATTGTATTGATGATGTGGATATTGATGATATATATTGATGCTGTAACAGTAACATTCTGTTTTACTACAGATAATTTAGTAGCTGAGGTTTTCTCATGCAATATATGAATAAAACTCATTGTTGCCTCCGTATCAAGGGGTTTAGGCTTTTAACAGGTTAAAGTAAGTTCTCAATAAACAGACAGTTATATTGTCATTACATTTAATATGAAATTTTATCACTGACACTTTAAAAACAGGAGAGCATTTTATGCTGTAGTTTGGAGCCAATTTAAGACACTTTAGGTAGATCAATTTACTGCATCATATTCTATTAAGTGCTTTATAAATATGCTATATAACCACCATTTACATAAAGCAAGTAACACAGTTTTAAAAGGAGAAATGACAATAATTTAAACAGTAATTATTAGTATTAAAATATATTATATGTCAAGTCTGCATCTGAAAGTAACTTTATATCGTGTTGTAGCTGAGGTTTTCTCATGCAGTATTTACATAAAACTCCATGCTGCTTTGTATCAGGGGTTTTGTATTTTAAGAGGTTAAAATGCTGAAGAAGCCTCACCTGATCTCGCTCCCACAGCAGAGGCAGCTTATTGCTGTCGATGGCACATTTCACCACATGGATGTCATAATCTTCTATGCGGAAATTTAAATCCCCAAACCAAAACACGACACTGGGGACAGAAAAAAGTAAAAGTAAGTTCTAAGTTGAAATCCGAATATAAATGAAATCAGGATGATTTTACAGAGGCAAATGCAAATGTTCTTTTGAAATTTCAATTTCCGTAAAAGGTTTCATATCATAGAAAGAGAAATAATTGCATTTTGATTATAAGAAGGTCTAGTTTTGACATAAATACTGTCCCATGCTTCAAATACGCAGAGAAATGCTCACAGCCTGAATTCAGAAACTGTGACACACACAAAATGACCGGTTCTTTTAGATCCATGAGAGAAGCTTGAAGAGACGTAACACTACATAGAGATGATTTTTGGTTCTTAAAACCACAAATCTGACATCACAACTTTAAATAAAACCCAGGAAAAGTGGGACCTTTATCTTTAGTCCAGTGCTTCTTAAACTTTTTAATATCATGGATCCATGACTCCATAACATAGATTCCAGACCCCATCTGATAAGATTTTTTCTTTTAGATGTATATCAGAAAGTATAGGAAACCCAAGGCCAAAATTATATAGGGCTGAAACCATAATCAATAATAAATAAATAATTACTATAATTTATTCATAAAATCAATTTATTTTTGAATTATTTTCCCCTTTATTTGATTTTCCATTTTATTCATTAATTTATTAATAATTTATTTTAAAATGTATGTATTCATTACCCCTATTCATTTTCACCTCCATATATTTAATGGAAAATAAAATTTGAAATGAAATACATTCATGTGGAAAGGGTAAACAATACACAAATAATAGGAAATAAATACTAGTAAATTAAATACATTTATTTATTTATTTTAAATTATGGCAACGTTCTGTTATTGTGGAATTAGAGTGAAAATAATTTATTCCCCCCAGTACATCCCCAGGCCTCAAGGATCCCTGGACCCCACTTTAGGAACCACTGGTTTAGTCCATATCAAAAGATATATGTAGAAGTTTGGTCAAATAAAGTGTTACTTGAAACACACGAAAAGTCAAATATAACTAAGGTTTTTCAGGTTAATCATGTAAAGCAGCTGTTACAATTTCATTGTTAAACCTTTGAATGAATAAAAACTAGAATACAGTATTTGCATTAATTAGTCTGAACAGTTGTGTCATTTATCCATTTTTACGGACAACTGAATGATGTTATGCACCTTCTTTATGGGTGTAAATTTAAACTTTATGGGTGATAGTAAAATGTCAAATGTCAAAATGCCACCCACTCATGGTCCAGTACACCAGTGGCCGTCCCTCCTTCAAACTGCTGTTGTTGCAGGATACTTTCAAAGTCCTCCATCCGCTGCTCTAGGTTCCTCATGTGAGCAGGCAGGTGACAGTTGAGGAAACACACCGGGTGGCCAAACATTGTCATCCTTGCACTGACGCCGCCTTTATTACCCTTTGTTTGAGGGGGAAAAGGGCAAAAACAGAAATTACTTGTAAGAGATTCATTATGTGTTCACTAATAATAATATTATTGATGGTTTTCTTCAATCACTTGTGGCATCATTTCATTTAAAGGCGAGGAATTCATAAAACTCAATGCCGCTCCTGTATTAGGGGGTTTTGGTTTCTAACAGGTTAAACCCTGCAGTGTCCCAGTCACCTGCCTGGTTCCATTCTATCAGAAAATGTCCGTTACATGTCACCTCCTAATCTCTCTTACTCTTGTTTCCTGTCTCCTCTCCACTTTCGCTGTAATAAAGGCTTATAAATGACCCAAAAACATAGTTTAAAAAAAAGAACAACACACAAAACAATCCCCAGCTTGCATCAGCCGTATCTGTGCTCACAGACAAGGTCGGGATGCTTTTTTTTTTTCTTTCTCGTCTGCCAATGAGTCACAGAAGCAGAAAGCCAGACGGCCTGCAGCTGCACTGACCTCAAAGAGAAGGAGACTGCACCAGCATCAGCCACGGATGACGTTTACAGCAGACACACATGGGAAGGTCACACGCTGACATATGCACCCCATGCATACACGTGGTGAGCTGGTAGGAGGGAGTACGCACCCTGTTTCATCAGCCGTCTCCCATGCCTGCTGCAAATTTTGTAATAAATCAGCTGTCTTCAGTGCACTTACCCAGTATCCCCCAAGTCCTGTACGAGTGCTCTCTGTCTGCACACCTCTGAGAAACGGAAGATGGCAGAACTTAGAGAAGACCAGCAGCTGCACGCCCTGCATTCGCTGAGACGCCACCTGAGTGAATAGATGAAAAATTAGTATATCAGTTCAATTTGAAATATATGTCTTCATATAAAATAAAAGCCTGAGTCTTTTTTTTTTTTTTTTTGACGAAAGCGAGTTTTTGGCCTAAATCATCTCTCGATGATGCTACCTCATCTGGTAAAATCACCTTAATCCTGAGTTGAAAGGATCATACTCTTTATGCCCTATAGTACATTTTACTTAGGAAATTTTATTTTTAGCATATAGCCTATTTTTTTTTTTGCTCAAGTCAGGTTTGAATACCAATTTAACAAGCTTTCATGAAGCTTCAAGAAGCTGGTAAGTGAAAACTTCATTATCATAAAGCCTATAGGCTATAATGTTTCATAGAAATTTAGTCTTCAAGTTATAGTTTAACTACAAAGCCAGCTGCTTATTCCTGGCTAGTCCACTTTTTTCTCTAATGTTCAGTTTTATTTATATAAAAAGGGACATTGCATATTAATTAACATTTACATGAAATATTACAGCCGCAGGCTGGTTTCTATCTGTAGTCCCTTGGGCGGGGTTAAAATTGTCCGATATTAGTTTTATTTAACTCCAGGTAGGTTTTGAATTTGCATTATGGAATGAAAGGACGGTTTAAAGTTGCCTAAAGTCACACTTCAATGTTCAAAAATTGGCTTAAATCACTTTATTCTTGAATGTTACATATATGACACACTATGTAAAATACTGAGTTTGTACAAAATAGTTTTGAGTTTGTAAAGTCAATGGCAGACACTGTTATTTTTTTGAAAATAACAGTGTCTGCCAGTGTCTACTCCTTTCAACTAATTGCGTGCATATCACGAATGCTGGGTCTTGTTCATTTTCTGAGAATCTACTGCACCTACTGGTAAAATGTTTACCACGTAGCAATAAAAAAAATATAATAAAAACCTGGATTAATCTGGTTGGTCACATTGGACTGCTATTATTTTGAACACTGTATATTCAGTCATCCACTGTCCTTTTTGATTGAAATGATTCATGAATAAAATATTCGCTGCATTTTATACAGTTATTGGTGTTTTCCCCAAAAACTTGAAAAAAATGACTTATGTGATTATTTTAATAGGGTGACTAAATGTAAGAAACATTCATGGAGTGCATTAAAGACACATGTCGAGGTATTCAACAATCACAATATAGGGGGCAACAATCATTGTCCACATATGTTATGTATGTAGATTTGTGATTTCTGCAATTACCAGTGGGTATGGGGAAAACTCAGCTAATTACCTTACATACCGCAACCAAACGATAGAAATTGTGATTTCATTAAAAATAATTTACAGCTGCCCAGCAATTCGAGCCCGTTGTTACACATTAATGCCATATTTCAGTTTAGAGTGTGGGAAAGCATAAAGCTAAGATGATAATATTATAAATATTGAATGTCTTACTACACATTAGGCTTATACCATCCATCTTTTTAGATTGAAAACTGTGCAATCTTGAGATTGTCATAGCTTTTTTGCCGTTTTCCTAACACAGGTTTTGTTTTGGTTGATTATTTTACATGTGTACACCACCTCCCTGACAAGCTCACCAATCAGAAGCAGCATATCCATTCTGCCCTACAAAGCAAAAGGGCAGTAACTGCATGTGTGATGCATGTGACAAAATATCAAATGTGTGTTGTTTTAAAAAAAAACAAAAAACAAAGCAAAGCAAAAGTACAGTAACTGTGCAGTTACTGTATTCTTGCTATGCTTATTGCATAAGTTACTGTTTCCATTATGAACACAGACAGCTGATCCTCATGAGACAGTTTTGACATTTTATCAGCAATTTCACTGCAATTCTACCTCACCCACACACTGTTTAGCAATATATTTCAAATTTTTAAATATCTGCCCCATGCATTCATTTCACACAGTACTTTGTCTTTATTAAACTACTGACACAGATAATGCACCATATAAAAACATCAACTTGTTCATCTTAGTTATGATCACAAGTTTGAAAAGCCTTAGAAACACTTAGGCAAAATTATCTTATTTTGCTCTGTAAAATTGGAGTTTAATTATATTGCTTCAAAGAGTTCAAGTTGTTCTGCAGTGCTTTAAAAAAATCGTGAATGAAATCAAAATCACAGTATTTGCCAGGAAAATCACAATTGTATTCACTATATTAAATTAAATCACTATATTATTTAAAATTACAATTTCTTAAAACCTTTCAGCCCTACTACAGATCCTTACTGACCAGGACATATCCAAAGGGGCTGAGTGTGTCCATGCACAGCTCGCTCCAGTGCCCTGAGAAAAGAACATCCTTCAGCCGCTTGTTTATCAGGAAGTTGACTTCCTGGAGTCTAGGGGGAAAGTGGAGAAATAAGAAAGAAGAGTGATGGGTAACAGGAGGGGACGGGTGGAACTGAACACAGATGATGTGAGTGGGCATTCACGGCTGTTCTCTGAGAATACTGGCTTACCCAATGATAAACATGTCCACACTCCCATCTGAAACATTTGGTCCGAACAGAGAAGTGATGTCGTCTGGCGGGACAGCTGAGCCCACGTTCCACGTGACGATGTACACCCTTTCAGATGATAGTGAGAGTTGAAATGCTGCATTAGGTTTAAGTGGCAAATAGTGTAGGACAAAAGAGGACATAATCTGCACTTTAATCCTCCTTTTTGCCAGTGTTTCCATATATAGAAAAAGAAGATAATCACAATTAAGCACCTCTATCTCGATAATGACTTAGTATATGTGTGAATAGATCGAAGAGAAAAAGAGTCGTTTTTGTCACAGAAACAATTCATTAGGGTTGCAACTAATTATTCCTTCATCTGTTGATCTTATTCTTCATTAATCAATCCTTAAATCATAAAGTACTTAATGTCCCTCAGAATTTCCTAAAATCCTTGTTGGTGTCAGTTCAAATAACTTATTGTTTGACTGACAGTCTTAAATACAAAGATATTCAGTTTTCTCTCACATGAGGCAAAGAAAAACAGCAAATATCCACATTTGAAAAGCTTCAACAAACAAATATTTGGTTTTGCTTGAAAAATGACTGTATTGGTGATCTTTGCCATTGAAAGTAACACTGTTTTATTAATAGATAGAGATAGACAGATGTTTTAGCTCAATATCCATAAATCTAAAACATTCATTAATTCATTCTTCTTCTATACCTACTTATTCCTCCTAGGGTCGCAGGGGTCTGCTGGAGCCAATCCCAGCACATTACAGGCAAGAGGCAGGGATACACCCCAGATGGTCGCCAGCCTATCATGGGGCACACACACCATTCACTCATACAGTCATACCTATGGGCAATTTAGTGTCTCCAATTAACCTCAGCATGTTTTTGGAATGTGGGAGGAAGCTGGAGAATCTGTAGAGAACCCACACAGACACGGGGAGAACATGAAAACACAGAAAGGTCCCAGACCAAAGAGGTCTTGAACCTGCGACCTTCTTGCTGTGAGACAACAGTGATAACCACAAATAAAAATTTGTAGGCTTTTAAATACATTTCCTTTATTCCAGACAGATGATTGCTACCTGTTACTGTTAAAAGAGAATGAAAATCAAGTTGAAATTAGCTTCAAATGCTTATGATGATCTGATGACCTTTGACCTTTTATGATGACCTTTATTCTGTTTTTGTTCTCTTTTTTATCTAAGTCCTGATATGTCAGTTCTGAACACATCACACACAACTCTCCCTGTTTTCAGAATATGTTTTGTATTGTATTGTATTTTGTGTAAATCTGAACCTAATTTTAATGTTAAATGACAGATAAATCACATTTTACTTTTCAAAATGTTCATGTTTGCTTATTTTAATTGAATTTCCAGAAAACACAGCTTACCAAACACTTTTTAACAGCAAATCCTCAAAAATCCTAAGGTAGAACTATTGTTTATCACCCCAACAAATCAAATTTAAAACATAACCTGCTCCCACTTGCATTACCTGGTGAAAAAGCCTAAATCCAGTCAGTAAAATACAATGAATATACAAAAAAACAGAGGAAAACACATTCACTGTCAGTCATTCACCTTGATTTTCACATGATTCTGAAATTAATGGAAATCGATTGTGGCCTGAATTGTAGTTTTTGGACTAAAACATCCAAAAATCAAAATAAAATGTGTCTTTTGACTGCATGCTGATAACTTGACAGCCTATTTTACCTTCACATGAACACATATACACTATTTTCAACTGCTACAAGAAGCCTCTGTTTATGGGCGAGGAACAGAAGTACACCTCTGTCCCTCTGGGAGGTCTGCCAGCAGAATGTGGCTGTGTCACTCTGCCCGGATCACAAAGCTCTTAGTGAAATTTGCAGCTTTGATTCATATGACAGTGTCTGGCACACATCAGCTTTCTTAAAGCGACTGCGGATTCTGCAGCTGTATTTAGACGGGGACAGGGGATCAACATTCACAACGACCATTTAAAACCCTCCACAAAATCATTCTAACGAAACAGCACAGGCTGAGTCATCTGACGCTTTTACCTGAAGTCATTATCTCCGTTCGGCTTCTCAGGCGGCACCTGCCTCTGATTGGTGCCCCCAGGTGAGGGGCTCCTCTGGGGTTGAGAAGGGCTGAGGCCGGGTTTGGGGCTGAGGCCAGCGCTGGGGCTCAGGTAAGGCTGAGGACTGGAAGGAGGGAAGCAGGACTTTGTCGGGGAGTGCTGCAGAGGTCCTGGGACCTTAGAGGGGTCCGCTTTCGCCTTCGGAGCAGGTTTAGTCCCAAGAGCCGTGGGCCTGGGCCGACTTATACTAGCCAGCGCTGCAGGAGTGGACCCGGACTTTGCGAGTCCTGGCTGCATCTGCTCTTTCGCTTTCACAGGTGCAACCGCGGCCTGAACCGGGCTCATTTTCTTAAGCTCCTCCGATGGGCCGACGGCAGGCGGCTCCTGTGGAGGTAAAACTGGACCAGCTCCTACAAACGTGCAGGGTCCATGTTGCAATTTGGGACCACAAGGGTCGGCCCTGATTTGTTTCTGCTGCAAGTGATGATCCATCAACCTGCAATAGACGAGATGTAGAATCACCACAACAGTCATCTGACGTCTGACATTCTGACACTAATCTAACAGAATAGTCACTTATATTAAAAAATCCAAAATCTCTTGATACAGGGGCAACATTGAATTTTATGAGAAAACCTCAGCTTAACAATAAATAAAGTATTGTATCTGTAGTAAAAGCATAATGTTACTGTTAAAGGATCAATATCCACATATTCAATATAATAAGAAAATTGTTTATTATAATGTCAATAGTAGGGCTGCAACTAACAACTATTTTGATATTTAATTTAGATTTGAACTGTTTGTGTGATTATTTAATTGGGCACTATGATCTCATTTTAAAACATCTTACAGAATATATTCTTCTTGGTCTGTAATAATCATCAGTGTGATTTCTATGATTTTATGGATAATTGATCTTTGAACTCTTGTCTTAATAATTGACCTTTGTATTGCAGATAATTCATTTAGCTTATTTCATGTCATGTTAAGTCACTTTGGTCTTGTTTTAAGTTTTAAATAAAGTATTTTTATCTGTAAAAAAATACAATGTTTGATTTTTTTGTTGCAATATTCTAGGTATATTTGCTGCATTAACAGCAACATAAATTGATTCCGACACTTCTGTAGTCACCTCACATGTAGATTCCTTTTAATACCAGTTTTAAGTCCATAACCTTTGTGGTTTTAGAGATATTCCACATATAATATCATTTAAAGGAGGAAAACTAAAAAATAAGCCAAGGGCTTAAGTCGTTAAAAATGGCCACAAGTGACTTTTTTTACTGTTTGTCCTTCACAATGTCATGAAGTGTCTCCACTTCAAAGCATCTCTAAACGAATCAGCGAGTCCTTGATGTTCAGGAGTACAAAGGATGAAGTGCTTCCTGTCATACTGAGCGTCTGTCCACACATCACGGCCCCTACGGTGCTGACAGTGCAAATGTGTACCATGAGTTGGCAATTGGGCTACGGAACTAACTCTGGACCTATGTCCTGACTACTGTTGCCTAGCAACCTTAATTAGCCCCTGACCCTTTTTACAAAGGAAAAGACAGAATTATTGGTAGTTGTTAATGGGATAGAGTGACAATACAAATGTATCCCCCACCTCCAGCCCTCACCAGGATCTCAGACAGATGCTGAGATGAGACTTAGTTGCAGATAATGGAGCACCAGACAATGTCAACAGATACTGTAGGTCACAAGGTAGAGGATGCCTGACAAGGCCCTTCCACACAGAATTTATACACCTCTCTCAAATATGCATGATATGCAAACAAGGTTCTCTTTAGTAGCAGCAAACAGGGAAGAAGGCATCTTTTAAGTATTAAAATCCACTTTAAAAAAGTAAAGTCCATGAGCTGCATGACAGCTCCATTAAGGGTCGACACACACACACACACACACACACACACACACACACACACACACACACACACGCAGAATCTACACAAACACCGCTGCCGTGAAAACATCTCTCACCTTATTAATGCGTTTTTTTCAAGTATTTCCAAGGTGAACCGCAAAGGTGATATTACAAATACATCACACAGAGAGAAAAAAACACCAGTCACCTTGGAGATCAGTGTTGTCGCACGTGCACATACGTGAGAGTAAAAATGCAACCTCCAAAAATGAAATAAATAAAAAAAAGAGGCAATCGATGTACGGTCCACAAACAGACGCACCGACCCAACAGCTGCAGCCCGCAGAAGGGATGATACCCGTCGATAACCGGCTCGGAGTACGAGCGTCTACCCGTCGCGGTGCAAACCGAGCCACCGCCACCGAACTGTCAGGACAGGAGCCGCCTAACGGGTCCAGACTCCCGCATGCTGGCGTTTGTAGGGCAAATATAGCGGGACAGCTGATTATACACCATCCTACTTAAAATCACTGTCAGCTGTACACTTGTTCGGTCAGCATCATCATCATCATCCCGCCGCCTGGACCATACAGACCCATCACTGCACCCCCCCCCCCTCTCTCTCTCTCTCTCTCTCTCTCTCTAACATGTGAGCACCCAGGAAGATGCATGACAAAAAACAATATCAGTTGCCAAAGTGCAGAAATAGCTGAGCATCTGTCCCGAACACCGACTCATTAATGTGACATTAGTGCATCACTGATAGAGGGAATCGATCATCTTTGCCTATAATTAAATCTACAGTCTGACTTGAAGCTGCCGATCTGCTTCTGCTGTGACATCTTCATAACAGCCAACAGCCCAGTTTAATGCGTCAATAATACCGTGAGTACTGTTACTATATATATAATGTATGTTCTTTGTGCATTTACATCACACCAGGGTTCCAAAACACCATTATATTGAGTAGAATTAGTGATTAATGATGATAATGTTTAAACTGAATTATTAAATGGAACAAAGTAAAAATGTCAGTGATAATATAATACTTGAAGAGTTAGTTAACTAAGGTAATTAACCATGGAGTACAGTTGACAATGTAACCTGTTCTCACTAAATGTTAAAGTAGTGTGTTCTCACTAAGTGTTGTTAAAATTAACGTTTTAAGTGTTTTATTACCACTGGTGATTTTAATGTGAATAAATTAAACAAGTATCATATTCTGTTAAGTTAAACAATGATAAGTGTGGTTATGATCAACAAAGTTTCATTGGTTGCTTTTCAGCAAGACGTATTCAGATCCTTTTCTAAAAATACTCCATTACAAGTAAAAGTCCCATGAAAAATTCAGTGCATAAGTATTATCGCCTTCGAGAATAGCAGTAATATATTAGTTTGGACCTCAGACTGATATATTTTTATATAACATCAGTAGATTATTAATATTGAGCATGTGAGCAGCATGTTAGTTTAGTCCAGTGGTTCTCAACCTAGGGGTTCGATCCCTCCAAAGGGTCAGCAGATAAATGTGAGAAGTAGCATCAATACACACGTAAAGTACCCCAAATCTGTATTTAAGTATAGTACTTAAGTAAATGTACTTAGTTATTTCCCACCACTGTGATTCAAAGTCTCTAACATTGAGATTCTTGAGAATTCCTGCTCTATCTCCTCAGACATCATTTCCCTTTTTATTCTGAATCAGCTGTTGGTTGTAAAACCCTGATTTCCCAATCAATAAGGTTATTTCATCTCATCTTAAAGTTTTTAGTTATGATGTTAATCAATTTAAATTAAAGCTTTCTGAGACCTTTGTGTGCGTTGTGTTCCTTATAAAATTTCATTGGAAATTATATTGGAGTGAAGTGCTATAAAAAAGATTTTACAGCCTTAAAATGACCTTAATATTTACAGCAGGGTTATTTGTACCTGTAATAAACATTCAATGTAGCCTGGATTCTTTGTTTGATCTGGCTTTTTGATCATAATAATAGCAGCAGTAGATGCACATTAGTTAGACATCATTCTACATTTAACAGTGCGTTATGTCAATAAATCAAGAAGAAAAGTCTAATGTAATTAAATATATATACATTCAACACAGCATAAATATAAACCGTGAAGTACAGTTGACAGTGTAACCTCTGTTCTTATTTCCTGACTAAATAATGGAAAACCTGGAAAATGACTGACAAATTTTCCAGAAACATATAGAAAATGAGAAAAAAGGTCAAATGTCCTGGAAATAATTAGGTTATCCTAAAAAATTATGGCAGTGTAAACTTAAACTTACCATATTACATGTTCATTTGAACCACTGCCATTTTATTTCCACTGTTGATAGGATAAATTAATGTGATTAAATGTGGCTAAATTGGCATTAAAGTTATCAATCAGTCAATTTGACTTCATTCAAGAGTCTTTACTGTTATTATCCTGGATAACAAAATATTTGTTGGACCCGTTGCTTACATACAATAGATTAATAAACAGAATATACATGATAATAATTAAAAAGTATTGCATTTTAAGGTACACATGAAAGAGGAATGTATTAATGTATTACATGATAATTTGTCTTTGTAGCATTTGAAAATGTCCTGGAAATGTCCTGGAAAATAATTTTAGGTTAGCGGTTAGTAGGAACCCTGATTCTTGCTTTGACATATAATGATTCCACTACTTTTATTAACGGAAGGTTAAAGCCGTTATTTGCCTAGAATTACATGAAAAAGTGCAGAAATAAGATAAATGGTATTTATTGAATGTGTCTCTCCCTCGGGCCAGCAACAACATCATCATAAAAATGTGTTCTCAGTTTCTCCTGTGGCTCTGATTGATTAATGCAGATGTGTAATCTGCGTGGAATGCACTGATCCTAACGTCCAGCTGTCCGCTGAGAGCAGAAAGAAACACTCAAACTCAATGAGAACACACCAACCAACGCAAACATGGGTTTAATCATTTAAATATAGCATCAGCTGGTCACAACAAATACATCATCCTTTACTTCATGGTAAGTCAAGCCTTATAGACAATGAAGAAAAAAAGTGCATAATATCATCTATCTAACCTCAGCATGTGCTAATGTGTATATTATTTGCAGAAATTAAAAGCTGGTGTCAGACTTTGTTGGAGTCTATAGTCGCTTTTTGGTTTTGACCAGGCCTTTCTCCACCAGGCAGCGGTAGAACTCTTGGATGTATGTGTACACACACTTCCAGTCGGGCTCTTTCATCCGCACTAAATCATCAGCGTCCAGCAGAGGGGGGCACCCCGCCAGCCTCCTGCACGCGCACACGCATGCACACACATGCACGTGCGCAGGCACACACACACACACACACACACACACACACACACACACACACACACACACACACACACACACACACACACACACACACACACACACACACACACACACACACACACACACACACACACACACACACACAAGCAAACATTACCAAGAAGTCAGGGTAGACTGCCAACAGTTGACTTCTGTTTCTGGTCATTTTGAAAATACAAAAATATAAAATTTACTTTTAAGGCATTTTACCTTGAAATTACTGAAAATGTGCCTTTTAATTACTTTTTAATAAATTTCCAAGATTGGACTTGGAGCTTCAAGCAATGTCTACCGAATCGAAAAGTGGAAATTCACGTAATGCAGTGGAGCTGTGTAGTATTTGTTAACCACAGCACTTTCTTTAAAAAAATCACCAGATGTTTTTTCATGTTTTTAACACGATTTAAAGCATGTCCAACAGCATCGGTGTTCCACTGTTGTTGAATATGTAACGACATGGCTGTCCACTGTTAAGATAGGTACGCAAGTGCATACACACACAGAGACAGAGAGGGGGAGTATGAAATAATTGCAGGCAAATAATGACACAGAAAATATGCTATCAGGACTTGAAGACCTCTTTGTTCTTTTCTGCAATGCACTCCTGGAGCTGGAGTGTGCATGGAAAAAGACACAGCTGCATCTTCATATAAGGAAGGAAGGAAGGAAGGAAGGAAGGAAGGAAGGAAGGAAGGAAGGAAGGAAGGAAGGATAGAAGGAAGGAAGGAGAGCTTACTCTGCCGTGCTAAAGGCCAGCTGGAAGTTTTCCCTGGGTGCGTAAGGGTTGAGGATGGAGTACTCAAATGCATCGGGGAAGAAGCGGTGCACCAAGGCACAGAAGGCAATGCCGTCTGCCCAACTGGTGGAGAAATTCTGGATGTTCACGCCCTGTTTCATACCAGAGGAGAATCAGTGGAGAAGAAAGGGTGAAAGGCCAAGGAGAAGTAAGGGGCAGAAGCTATGTATAGCTTCACAGAACATAATTCACACACAAAAAAAAGAAAAAGAGAGAGAGGCTGTATTTACCTCATATGGCTCTGTTTTGGCCCTGCACCAGTCCAGAAGCATTTGTTTGACATTTTTAACGTTGGCCGCTGTAGAGGGAGGTGATGTCTGGCCTGTGGCTACAGCGGGACCAGCCTTGCTGAGAAGATGAACCAAAGATACACACCGGATGTATACAGAAAGCAGGACAAATTTGTTGTTTTCTTTTCCGGTGGGTGAGCAAACCAAATGCACAAAAATTACTGGAGCTGTGTAAAAAAACACCTTTCAGTAGAGTGCAGCATATAAATATCTGAATGAACATTTGCAACAACTTAATATATCAGTAGTAGGGCTGCAACTAATCACTATTTTGTTTACTTTAGATTTAAGCTGTTTGTACGATTATAAAATTGGGACCTTTATAATCTCCTTTTTAATATATCTTACAGAATATATTATTCATGTTCTGTAATTATCCCCAGTGTGATTTATGGACAAAAAATGATCTTTGAACTTATTATCTTATTAATCATTGAACGTTGCATTGCAGATAATTTAACTTATTTCTTTCCTGGGTCAGTTTTGTCTTGTTTTAAATTTTAAATTAAATATTTTTATCTCTAGTAAAGCACTATGTTTGATTTTTTTTTGCAATATTATAACTATATTTGCTCTGTCACAGCAATATAAATTGATTCTGACACTTCTGTAGTCACCTCACATTGAGATTTCTTTTGATAGCAGGTTTAAGTACAATAAGAAAGAGATATTCCATATTTTCATTTATAATAGGAAAACTGAAAAATAAGCCTGGGGCTTAAGTGGTTAACAAACATTATGTGGATGTGGCAACATCTTGAGTTGTTTCAAGAAAGTGTTTGAAATGATTATTAATTGGGTATTACATGATGGTTCATAGTTGTTCTTTTTAATCCTGCTTTGTAGAGTTTATGAATCCAAACTTGCACTAAAAGCTTAAATCCCTCCCTGTCTGAGATGTGACTCACCCGCCTGCAGCTGTCCTGTTGAAGGGAGTGGAGGCCGATGGTTCTAACAAGACACAGAGAATGAAAGTCATATCAAAAAACCTTGAGTAAAATACAAAATATTATCTAAAAAGTGAAATATGAAGTGTCAGTTTACATCAGACCTACTGTTTGTCGGTGGCTGCTGGTTCATGGAGGCCCGTCCTATGCTCAAAGCCCCGCTGGATGTTCCTCCTTTATTTAGGACCTGCTGTTTCAAGTCCTGCTGTCTGGACCCACGCTCCTGTTCCCGTTTATCTGAGACGGTGTAGACGTTTGAGAACAAGTAAAGCATCAAAGGCAAATCAAGATTATTTGTACAGGCCAAAGCACAATTCACAGATTCGTCTCATAGGCTTTACAGTCTATACATCAAACATCCACAATCCTCAGACTCTCAGATCAGATAAGGAAATACTCTAAAAAAAAAAAAAACTAAAAAAAACAACTACAAAAAATCTTTAAAAATTGAGGATTTTTTTTTTTTTTTTTAATTTTCCTTCACTCTTACCTCTCTTTTTCTTGAGCAGGTCCCTCAATGCAGCGCGGAGCATTCGTCTTTGTTCAAAATCAACTGCATTGTCCAGCTAAAATAATAAACCACAGGTTAAAATGGAGACAAATCAAAGCTTGCTGCAGCTTTAGTTATAGTAAAAGTATATTATATTTGACATGAACTCACATTTGCACATCAAAAACCGAATACTATGTTAGTCCACTACACACAATTTCCTCTAATTGAGAAGAAATCAATTCTTCTCATGCATGTGTAAACATAATCACCTTACATTTTCTGAAACAAAACATGGAAAATAAAACTGCAGGGCAGCAAATACAACAGATTTATTAACATTTACAAAATCTGCAAGGAACCTTAAATCAAAAAATGGTGGTACGTGGCTTTTAATAAATTTTTTTATGCTCTTAAAACTCTTTTTTGTATAACATGAGTAAGATTTTATCCAGATTTCCCTTACATGACTTATATTCACTTACCATCTTGTTGAGAACCTCTTCATCCTCAATGGCAGCTAGTTCTTCCCTGGTGAATGAGCCAGGGGGACTGTTGACCGCAGCCGGTCCACTGGCAGGTTTTGACTCCATGTTTGAGGTGTGAATCTTATTAAATAATGTGGAAAAACAGTCTGAGATACAGAATTATTGAGAGTATTTCATAGAACTAAAAAAAAACAATAAGTATGCATGAACAGCCATTAGGTTTGAACAGACATAAGCCATGAACAGACATGAGGTTTGGTGAGACACCTTGGAGTCAATCCAGTAACGTGTGTCAATGTCGGATAATAATGGATAATAAAGGCCTCATCTGTTTGGCTTTCAGTCTTGTGTATAAATCAAATATAAACAGTTTTATGAGTTTAAACAGACATAAACTATTTGCCAGTGCAAAGAATTATTTGTTTTACTGAAGTGCCCCTGACTGTAACTCAGCAACATGGCTGCAACACAGAGGGGGCAAGAGAACACGTACAAATATAGTAATGTGGTGGAACAAGAGGCATTACTGAAAGAATTCTGATAAGAGTGTAAAACTATGTGCTCAGAGACAGGGCAAAGAGAGCTGAAGTGGAGCCTAATGGCTCAAGGTGTTGAAAAAAGTAATTAAATGAAATGTAAGCAAAATCCAAATTAAGGATTTGATGAGGGCTGTAGAGGTGTCACTCACCTGCTGTTGGGGTCAGGCTGGTGTGTTTGGCGACGTTGGCCGCAGCGTTGGTCGTGTGTTCAGTGCTCCCTTCCAAACTCTCCTTCAACTGGAGCGGAGAGCTGTGGCAGATCAGTCCTGACATCCCACCTCACATAAGGATGCATGTTTGGAGAGCGAGTGTAGGTTGCTTACACAAACCACCCAAGATGGGAAAGAGGAGGAGGAGAAGGAGGAGGAAGAGGAGGAGGGAGAAATACATTAGGTCCTGGTCCATCAGTTGCTGGAACTTCAGTTTCAGATTCTCTGCCTCTGGATCCAGAATGATGTCATGTGAAACTTTGTGGGCCCGTCTCCCAGCCAAATTTACAACTTTTATGTGATTGCGCTTGTATTAGTGACCGTTGGGTTAACAAGGACAAAAAGAAAAGTGAGGAGCATGGCCATATTCAGGCAAAACAGACTGACCGGCAGTAGCACCCATACATTTAGTGATTTTTTTGGTCAGACGAAGGACCTCAGGAATCAGTAGATGGATAAAATGCACCACCAAGTGGTGAACACTCACAGATGCTTCAGAATTACCACACGTATTATATATATATATATATATATATATATATATATATATATATATATATATATATATATATATATATATATATATATACACACACATACACACACACACACACACACACACAGTACATGCAGCTGCATTTTTTTTTTTTTTTTTTACACATGGTAGAAAATATTAAACCTCTTATAGATTCTGATGATAATCATTAGTTACAGCACTAAGATAAACTTCAGTAACTTCACCACCGATATATCGTTTGAACAATCCTAAATGTATTAATTTATAAATGTAAAACCTTTCATAGCCTTAGTGAAAAAATTATGTTAACATTATCAAAAAGAGAAAAAATATATAAAAATGGTTTGGAATGGTAGGCTCAGACAAACATTACAGAATGTTTGGAATTTAATTGAAATATAAGGGTGATGTAAAAGTAGAGTAGTACAATTTAATGTAGGGAACAACAAACACATTAGTTTTCCTCATAGTTTATTGTACCAGTTTGTTTTTGTTTCAAGCAACATATATATATATATATATATATATATATATATATATATATAGTGGACATTTACCAAGACCAATATCTTTGACCCTAAACAAAAGCACCTATGATTGCTGTAGGCATTCAAAGTCGTATCCAAACAATTTAACAAAATGACAAATCACTCCTCACTCGTCTACACTAATCCTAATAAGGCATATGAGGCAAAACATTTCATTGTTGAACCAGTGGAGTTCCAACCAGCCATTCATGGCTATAAAACACATAAATATAATAAAATAACTATTTACATCCAACTAGCTTTGCAAACAATCAAAACCAGTATGTACACAGGAAGACAGCCTCTTTATACCTTGTTAGTGCATCAGTTGCTTTGCCCCATTTGCTCAAAATCTAGTCTAAACAAGCAAGACTTTAATGCAGTATAAATCTAGAGATGACTCCCAACAGGGTGAGTATGTTAAAAATCTGTTTAAATATGTTGATATCTGTGATTAGATCTCATTATACTAAGCACAATAAAATGTATTCAGTCACATGCTGCAGCAGTTTTATTGTGGTTGTTGAAAAAGCGGTTTGATCTCAGCCTGATATCTAATAATCAATAAACACAAGACCATAACGATAAGTCCTATTTAATAGTTGAGGTATTCAATGATGTAAAAACCAATGAAATGATACAGTGTGCTGTACACATGAACTGCTGATAACATTGGTTATTAAAACCAACAAAGCCATTTATCAAACTCAAAAATAAGGTTTCTTTCACTATTTTCAACTGACTGCAGATGTGTAAAAATCATCTAAAACTTAAATGTTAACACACCTTTTTAACAGGAGCCATATTGACATGAAATATTAGATAAATGCAAGTGTTACCAATGATTTTGTTTTAACAGTATGTTGAGATTTAATTGCACATTGGAGACTAATCAAATGAAATTTCAATCTTCTTTGCTAACATCTGTTTAATCGATTTTTGACAAGTACACTTTGACTTTGAACTATATGATAATTAGGATCAGAGGTTACTTATTGTTTCATCTCAATATGGCTGCTATAAAAAAGTCTTTTTATCTTAAAAATGTAATCAAAAATCTGGTGAAACATTTCAACATTCTGTCAACTGCTTTGCTAAATGTATGCAGAAAACAGGCGAGTGTCATAACAAAAAGACTTTGATGTATGGCTTTGTTGATCGCTGTCTTATAAGAACTTGTGGTCTCCTGACAGAAACCAGTCTAGCAACACGGAGTGACTAAACAGAGCTTTCAGGGTGAACATTTGGCATACCATACATGTAGGAGGGAGTCCCGGATGTCCTGGCTCATTTTAAAATGCTTTCAGGAGTAGCAGCAGCATGCAGTCGCCTGTCTAGTTTACCTGACGTCTCTGAACAAGACAACAGGTACAGGAAAGACGAGCGATGTCTAATATTACATGTAGGCAAGTGCAAGACACTTTAGGACCAAAATCTACAGCATTGCTATGGCCATTCAAAAATAAATATCTTCTTCCACATAAATATTAAAAAGGGGGAATCAAATATGCTTTTTTCCCCAAAATGCTCAGGCAAAACATAACACTGTCCAGCAGAAGTCAGTTTTTTAAGGTGTGCTGTATACCTTTTTTTCATCCACACTGAGAAGATTTAAACTTAAAGAGGAAGAAAGTGGTTAGGGTTTAAGATAAAGTACAGTTTAATTTTCTTCTTTCTCAGGTCCTCCACAAGGGGGGGAAACAAAAAAAGACAGCTAAAGTTGAGTGGCACTCCTTAGAGAACTTGTGAACCTAATTAAAGAGGTAAGATGGAAATAATTGGACTTATTCTACAGAGACTGTCTTACCAAAGCTGGTATGAGAAGGAAATCTAGGCCCTTAAGTGGGATGCCACAGTGAGGTTCAGAGAGGAAGGGCAAAACATGAGCTCAGACCTCTTATTATTACCAGTGTGCTTCAGGAAAGGAAAAGAGGCATCTCGACACACAGAAACGTTGGCTTTGTCCAGAAGTTTTTAGCCCTGCAACCACACCACAACCCTCATTTTCTCCTTCACATACATAAAGCTGAAAAAAAGAAGAAGAAAAGAAAAAAAGCTGCCAAAAAACCTAGTTCCTTACCATGCCAGAACCAGGTGAATGTCAGGTAATTAAGGTTTTCAAAATTGGAAACTTTCCATGGAAATTAACTGGAATATGTTAACAGGAATATATGGAAATAATTGAAAACAAATCAAAACTTGACAAGATTGAAGGTTGACACTTAACAGGGAACTTATATATAGTTGGGGAAACAAATTGTAGCATAATCTTGGCTAAAACAACCAGATTTGAAGGGATAGTTTTTTGAAAATTTGTCATGATTCCCATACTCACAGCAATAGGTGTTACCTTTTTTTGTTTAGCCACGTAGTAGTAGCTGAGCAGCTCTGCTCCGCTGGTCTGGAAACAGCTAGTGTTGACAAAAAAAGGTAAAGCACCTATTGCTATGACCATGAGAACCATGATGCTTTGACAACTTTCAAAAATGCAAATACACTGTACACGCAGTTTATTTTTAGATCCTTGGAAACCTTTAAGCCCAAAGTGCAAGACTATTGAATTGAATATTTCCAAAATTTCCTACCTTAACTTCGCATGGAAAGTTTTTGGAAATTTACCGGAAATTTGTCACCCCTTTACAATCCTACAGGTAACAGTACTATATTTTTATATTTTCGTTTTTTTGCCCCAATTCATATTGTGCCCGTTCAGATTTGTAGCAGGGTGCTCTCTAAGCCCCACCCACCCACCTACTCAATGTCACATGAGGCTCTCCCGAAAATGTCCACAACGGTCACCTGAAAACATTGATTGGAGCCCTCTGCAGATGAGAATGTTTTCACAGTGGAGTAGTAAGTATGACAGTGTGAAAATACCCAGCAAAGTATCAAACAGTTCAGTGTGCTCATGCATGCATTTGCCACTATCGGCTATGTATGAGTGATATGCAGATGAAGGAGAGAATCTAACTGTGACCTTCTTCTGCATTTGTCCTCTCAGTGGACTCCTGTTCTCTGTCGCCAGAGGAGATATAAATTGGCACAGTGAGAAAGTGAGGAGAAGTTTTACAAATGGTACCTTATAAGGACACAAACGCCACATCCTTGTATCCTTCAAACATTTTTTATTCTCTCCTTCATCCTTCAGTTCAGTCTGTCTTGTCATGTTCTGTTCTTTGCGGGTGATGCGATGCGTCCTCGCCACCTTTCGCTTTAGCCCGGCGTGCCTCCATGTAGCCGGCGATGAACTCAGAGTTCTGGTAGATGAGCATGCCGGACAGTGTCAGCACAGCGCCGGCGCAGCTGAGCGCCGACAGCTCGCTGCCGAAAAGCAGCTGGGATAGCAGCAGGTTGCCTACCACACTCAAGTTGCCGAGGATGTGCAGCGTGACGGCAGAGGTGAGTGTGATGACGCAGCAGCTGGCCAGATTGTACATGACTGAGCCCAGGCAGCTGAGCAGGATGAAGACCCACAGGTGGCGATCGTAGTGCAGCGGCGACTCCAGCAGTGCCCAGTTCTCAAGGGCCAACGCCGCCACGGCCAGGATGCAGAAGCTGGGAATGGACATCAGGTAGAGCAGAAACACAGAGCTGATCTTCTCCTCCTGGAGTAAAATACCTGAGTGAACACAGGGATGTTTGCAATGTTACATATTATTGCATAGGCAGAACTCACAGGGATGTGTACCCCCATCCTCCAAAATCTTTGGAAACAAAAATAAATTAATTTGGATATTAACCCATTTAAGCCCAATTTTTTAAAAATGTTTAATGAATATGATTATATCAGTTGACCCATTATAACAATATTATACATCTACTTTTTTTTAAACCTGTTAAAATCCAAAAACCCCTGATATGGGGGCACGATTGCGTTTTATGCATATATTGCATGAGAAAACCTCAGCTACATCACTAGTAATACACAATTTTACTGTTACAGCATCAATATATATTATTAATATCCACATCATCGATATAATAGGAAAATAGTCTAGGTCCTTCATTTGAACATCTTATAGAATATATTCTTCTATGATTGTATGGACAAAAGTGTTTAGCTGCTAATTGCAATTTGCATCAAAGATCTCCAAATTCAAATAATCGAGTTGAAACGATATTTGCCATTTTTCAATACACAACTTATGAAAGAGCGATTATGCAAGAGTGCGAATGCGTGGGTGTTAGTCTGAGTGTTAGCGCGCGAGTGCGGTAGTGTAAGTGCGTGAAGGCGAGAGATATGTCTGTCTGTGTCAGACAAATCATGTTTGCCAAGATAAGAAAGTCAAACTCTTTTATAAATACAGTTTTAAGATTATTCTTTAATTAAGTGTGGAATTTTATTTACACACACACGCACGCACGCAGCCATAACTGTTATCTATAGTTGCTGCTGTGACAAATATGCCATAAACAAAAAAAGTATTTATGCCAGGTACAAAATTTGTTTTTTGGGTTGCTGTAGAGATTTGAACAGTCAAATATATAATATCATAAAATTTAAAGAATTACAATTTAAAGAAACATGTTAAGATTGTTAAACATGTGAAAAAGTATCTGTAAGTAAGTATCTGATCATTTAAAACAGATAAAGATGTGATTAATTTGTGTTTGGTGAGTAGCTTAATCTAAAGGCTGATATTATGTGGTCAGTGATTATTGATAATCTATAGCTTCTTGATTTTGCTCACACCAAATTGCTGCATTTAAGTTTATAATTTTCAGATTTTTCTAACCCTAACCCCCGACCCCCTAGGACATGAGTTCCTGCTTTAAACTGAAATGACGCCACTGAATGACACAGCGTTTATTGAAAAATCTGTACAAATCAAGGCTTTGATTTGCTCTGGTTACAGAGGTTTTCCATTACCCAACAGCTGACAGGGAGCTTTGTTAATGATCTGATAGCAGGAAAATGACAGGGAATTATGCAAAACGCATGTCTGGAAAGTTATATGTAATCTGCTTTGATGACAATGTAGGGAGTCAAAAACAAACTGAAAATCCTTAGCTATTTTAGTAGCATGTAAGGCAGCTTTACCACTGTCCACACACTGTGTTTATTGACATACAGTGTAAAATGTGTAAAAATGCCAATACAAACACACACATGACCAAAGGGTGGCAGAGAAAAGTCAACTGATGAGGGAAATAACAAACGAGGGGGGATGAAAATAGCTTGTTGAAACTTGAGTCCAACATCATTTAGCTAGTTTGACACTTCAGGATGAACTTTTCATGATTAAAATGAAGTTTAGATTGGCTTAATGTACTTTTCTGCTCCAAGTGTTAAAGGACAGAACTTGTCCTTCCTGTCGGATTTCCGTAAAAACATATAAACTCATACAAATAATAATAGCAATCCCTCTTAATCATCAAACATTAGCAAACTAGAAGTGTTGGTGATTTTTTTTCTAATTTTCTCATTGTGTTGGTGGAGAAAAGTCTTAAATCCAGGCAGAGGGAAGGATCTCTGCTCATAAACACACAACCACATGTTTATGACAACTTATGAAATACATGTGTGATCCTGTGCCGTTTGTTACTGAGCAGCTACACGACAGGATTTTGAGGATTTAAACAGAGGATTCTTTCTTCACAAGCATGCTGCTACTTCTGCAGGTACAAAAGTAGGTTGTGTTAAACAGCAAAACTGTTTTTTGTGTTACATAACGAATTTCCAAGATCAGAGCATTGTTTTCTTCCAGTAATATAAAAAAACAAATATATGGATTTATTTCCTCCTGCCTCAGTGACTGAGCTGTAGAAAATCTGCAGAAATCTGCAGCGTCAGATTTCTGACAAAGACCAAACAAGCTCCCATGTCAGTTTTTTTTAGCCTCTTTGCGCTAGTCACCAAATTCTTTGAGAATCCATTTTAAAAATCCTGCTCATGACTTGCAAGTCTTGGCATGACCAGGAGCCAGAGTACATCAGTGAACTCTTAACTGCTTATTGTACAAAAGGATAAAGCAGGGGTCGACCTGCAGTTAAAAGTCCAGGTGAAGGTCAAAGGGCAGATGCAATTTTCTCTGTTCTGGCTCCTCAGCTTTGGAACAGTTTACCTGTTAGTGTTTGATCTGATTTTTACAGATGCCAGCGAGTCATATTTATTTACATATAGCCTCCGCTCACTTTTAATAGCCTCACTCCTTTTATCTTTTGGATGATTTATGTACATTTGTTCAACCTGTTAAAATCCTAAGCCCTCTGATACAGGGGCAGCATTGAGTTTTATTTATACATCACATGAAAAACCTCAGCTACAACATTAATAAAGTATTTTTAGCTGTAGTAAAACACAATGTTACTGTTACAGCATGATCAATATATCATTGATATCCACATGATCAATACAATAAGAAAAGAGTTCATTATATATTATAATTTAGATTTGACCTGTTTTTGTGATTACTTAATTGGCTCCTTTATAATCCCATTTTAATATAATACAGAATATATTCTTCATGTTCTATAATGATCCTCAGTGTGATTTCTATAATTTTATGGACAAATAATTGATCTTTGAACTATCTATAACTATTGGGTCAGTTTGGTCTTGTTTTAATTTTTAATTTATCCGTAGTAAAACACGATTTTAGTTTTTTTTTTTTTATTAATATTAATTATATAACTCTATATAATACTATAACTATATTTGCTCTGTAACAACAACATAAATTGATTCTGACATTTCTGTAGTCACTTTACATGTTGTAGATTTCTTTTGATTCCAGATTTAAGCCCATAACCTTTGTGGTTGTAGAGATAGTGCATATTTATTATCATTTATAGCAGGAAAACTGAAAAATAGGCCTGGGCTTAGGTGGTTAATATTGTCTTTTAATAATGTTTTTCTTCAAAATAGACAGGGCCTCTGGATACTTTCAGAAGTTTGTTACTTTCTTGTTCTTCCTCTGACAACTACAACGTCATGGAGACTTAATGATGTTAGAAAGCACGACCCACTGAACACACTCATCTGTGGTGGAACAGAAAGCAGCTTTAAGGCAGGATGTCTCTGCAAGAGCGCAGAACATTGGATAAAAGAGCACGATGGACAAATGTGGACATCATGACATCAATTCGATAAAGGAATCTGCCTCTTTTCCCAGGATGTGGCAGCTTAAAAGTCTCAGAACATTAAACCCCACATTGTCCCTTTTTTCTTCTTTGAAAATATGTTGAAAGTAGGGAACCGACTGTGGACTACAGGCAAACACTCTGATCTGTGACTGAACAAACTGTTTCTGGCCCCTCTCTATTGGTTCAGGAATTTCTTGAATGCAGTTGTATAAATAATCAGCAAAGAGGAACATATATGAAAAATAAGTGAAACTTTAGCCTACCAGCTAAATCAGTGGATTAACTATTAGCTATCAAACATTAAATTAATCACCATCTATTCTCAAAATTGACTAATCATTTGAAGTAGTTTTTAAGAAAGGAAATGTCAAAGTCCTCTGATTTCATCTTTTTAAATGTGAATATTTTCTGTTTTCTTTATTCTTCTATGAGTATCTTTGGGTTATTAACATTTTAAGATGTCACTTTGGACCCTAAGAAACACTGATTGACTTTTTGAACAGACAGACAAAACCCAATCAGTGTAATGTAGTTTAACCATGATGTGTAGAAAACGTAGACGTTTATATCATGTTCCCTAAGAAACCAGAAAATATGCTACTATGGGCGTGTGACTGGATTGAGTCATGTTCCAGGATCACTGCAGTGTCTGAGGGGGAAACACTGACATACCCTCTGATGTCAGTGGAATGATGGAAAGTTTCCATAACACCCAGAAGAAGCCAAAACATGTCCATGAAGGAATAGTTCAATTATTAATAGTTTTTAACTGCAAGAGAGAAGTTTTCAGGTTTGCACCTGCACTTTGTTGAGTGATTTTCAAATAGTAAAAACAAAATGTCTAACATCAACAATCTGAGTGACATGGGTACAGTTAGTGCTGGGCAATATGACAATACATATTGTGGGGATGATAGAAAATATCTATCAAGCCTTTTCTATTCTATTGTTTCCATCGTTTGAAGGGTCAAAGTGAGCCGGAATGGAATGGAATATGGTTCTGATAAGAGGAAAAGTCACCTGTCTAAATCCCATATTGAATAACCTATCATAAAGGCATTGCATGAAGAAAACAACCTAGACGTCACATTAACATACACAAACCTACCAGTTAATTTTTTTAAATAAAGTACTTAATTGTCCCAGTGTATAAGTGTCAGTGTAATCTTGCATGTGTTTTGCCGATTGCGCTGTGCATCCATGACTGCAATTTGAGCGTATCATAACGATGGGGATCAACATGTTTCTGATTGGCTGACAGTGACAGACAGGGAATGTATTAGCATCTTTAGTTCTGATTTGAATTGAACCAATGTTTATGGGCGGGGAAAAAATGTATTTAAAAAAGGAGAGGACTGCGGCATTTATTGGCACGATGCAATGCAAAATAGGTGCCATTTTTCCATGAAAATCAGGGAGAGCTGAAGACAATGTGGCAAAGGTTAACAGGACAACGGTAGCAACAGATTGAAATGTGAAGGCTTCTGTACCTCAGCCACAGCTGTTTGCTTATGGGTCACTGACAAATAATGGTTAGCAAACCTTTTTTAAAATACAGTATACAAGCATTTATCATGGTTTTCAAATGGTGAAGTGAATAAGAATGATACATTTTAAATATTGAAACCACCTAGAATATAAAACTAGTTGATAGCAAGTGGTTTTCTTTTACACTTTTCTAAAACATGTTTAAGAGAGTTAAACTATCTGGTACCAATTTTTTGCGGTTACACCACGACATTGTCCCTTATATTGCTACACTAAAATGAAGAAAATCAAGCAACAAAATGCTTGTCAAACTTTTCAGAGAAAAACTGAAAAACTTTTTTTATCATTATATAAAATAATCCATATCGTGATATGTGATTATCTTTTTCCATATCTCCAGCATTAGGTAGAGTTGCACTTACTCTGCTGAATAGACTTGACACCCCGCAGCATGGTTGCGGCAAACACGCAGAAGCAGCCGGTCTGGTCGTACTCCACCTCCCCCATGATGCTGAAGGAGGCGCCTAGGCAGATGGGCATCATGGCTGTGTACTTTAGGATGTGATGCTGCTTGCCCAGGATCAGCGTGGAGATGGCCAACGTGAAGATGGGGGTGGTGGTGTAGATCATCTGCGCGAACGATAGCTGCACGTAGTTCAGGCCCATGTTCCCGAAGGCGATGCTGGCGCAGAAGGTCAGGCTCAGCAGGAACACCTTACACTTGGCGCTGGGGGTCAGGTCCTGTTCCTCCTCAGCGCCCCTGTGGCGGATGAGCCGCAGCTTGATCAGCCCATAGTCCACCACGATGGCCGTCAACATGTGCAGCGCGGACAGCAGCAGCGGGTATCTGAAGTTGTATACAGCGAATATCCATTTGTTGAGGCTGGAGATAGTGGTGCCCGTCACCAGCCATACGATGACGGCTGACAGCAGATGGAACATCTCTGCGGGGGGCCTCCTCCTGCCTCTCTGCTGTTGCTGCTGGGTCGCCTCGCATTTTGAGAAGCCATCCGCGTTGATCATGTTCGTATCATTGTCCTCTCTGAAAGGAAAACACATGTTGAGTGCTCAGTCGTCTCATATCCGAGCGGGTGAGAACTATCGTTGCAAATAAAAAACAACCTGCGACGTAGCTGGTCTTCTCCTCTGCTGTGTTTGGAGAGTCTTTGTTGTCAAAGTTAACCAACGTTTTTTGGGTTTTTTTAAGCACCGCCTACACACGTGTTTCTATTTTGCGTGACGGGTTGGTTGTGTAACTCTGCGCAGGGTAAATCGCGTGTGCAGGAGCAGGGAATACGGACAACTGGAAAGGAGGGGGGTTGGTGCGTTCAGGGCGGGCTAGAAAACGCAGAGCGTGCCTTCTCCACGACGGGGAAGGAGTGGATTGGTTCTTTACCGGACATGCAGCCGTGGACTGACGCTGACGACTCGGTTGTGATGCACAAAAAAAAAAAAACACCACCCGGCGCTGAGTAAACATCATGGGACAACTTAGGGATGTGGCCCGTAACTTGATATTAAAATACCAGCTCACCGACAATGTTTCACCTCGCTGGTTTAAAATAGCTGCTTACTTCACTGGCTGCGGAGATCTCGTGATTTTCCGTTTCCACTGTAGAGCTGAGGGAAACCCTGTAAAGAATAAACTCATCTTGGATCTGTAATAACACCAAAACTTGCCTGATAGCTGTTTGGTTACCGTGTCATTCGTTTTTTCTCAATATATCTTCATTATAATAATAAAGATATTATAGTATCAATTATATACGTATAATTATATAAGTATATATAATATATACTATACTTGAGTTGGAGATGTTGCAAGGAAAATAAATTTCCCTCTGGGGATCAATAAAGTATTCTGATTCTGATTATAAACTTTATTTGTATACCACCTTTTAGAAAGAAATGCAGCTCAGTGTGCTTTAAAAGACATAAATGCATTTAAAACACATTAAAATGTGTTTAGAACAAAAACAAGGAGCATTATAAATCACCAATATCCATATTAACATCAGATGCATTATACAGGCGAAAGTGCATTATTTCTAAAACAAAATAAGATCATTCATTCATCAACGAATAATTCCTTAATGTAGCATATCACAGTCTGTCTAATAACACATTATATAATCTATAGTTCTTTAAAAAAATCGTTCAAGTCGTTCATTGTTTCTTAATTAAATAATCATTAACTGATCACTAGCTAGTCTAGAATAGGATGGACTAATTAACTAAAGGTTTCCTTTAACTCTTCATGTTATGTCTCTTGTTGTTAAACGTTATCTACATTACTTAATTAGTTAGTTGACATGGTTACCGTGTCACATTTTTGAATAAATCTTTATTACAAATTGTCATCAGCTGTATCACATAGAGATAAAACGTTGAAAGCAGAAAAAGACAACTTAAATAAAATAAATCCAATAATGTATAAAAAATAAGCTCACTTAGTTAAAATACTGCATATATTCGTTGTCTTGATTGTTTTTCCGTTTTTTTTTCCTTGTTGACATGGTTACCGTGTCATTCATGAGTGGCTTTGAATTGACCGTTACGTCACTTCATGTCAAACAGCTGGGCGGCTCGGTAACACAAAGACACAACAATCCTTTGTCAGGTTAAACGGGTTAAGTTAGCTGACGCCGTGGACTGAGTCGTTAACACTTTTATGTGATGCTACCGCTAATGTTAGCAAGCGCTGCGATAAGGTAGCACTTGTAAGCTAACATGAAGTTAGCCACGAAAACAAGCCAGCTGCCGTCTGCGTGACCCGTAGCTAGCAGCCCGAGCTAATGCTAAGTTAGCTACGAAAACAAACAAACCAGCTGCCGTCAAACACATTTTGTCACAACATGAGGTTCGCCGTTTTACCTTGTTCTTTGACGAGTACCTTGACAGCACTACACCGTCCGGCAGCATCCCCCAAATCTCCGTCCGTGTTCTGTCGATTACCGCGCAGTTATACAGCCAAGCTAACCGAACAGCTTGGTGTTAGTGGATGGTTTATTTAAAGGGCAATAACACTCATTTAGCTGCGGTTTGGTTTAACTGAACCGGTGATCAATAGTGTACAATAGTTCAATAGTGCGGTGCTCGAGAGTAACTACGTATGTATTTGTACTGTTTCTATTTCATGCTACTTCATGCCTCACTTTACTACATTTCAGAGGGAAATATTGCAGTGTCTACTCCACTACATTTATCTGACAGCTTTAGTTATTTTTCAGATGCAAATTTTAACATTTTACATCAATTGAATATATTTTAATAATGTATTATCTATATTCTATTGTCTCTTCCTTTTTTTGGCTATGCACATATGAAAATTGTCAAATGTTATGATGCAGTACTATTACTATTAATCTTAATAAATGCATTTACTGAATCACTGTGATAATATCCCAGCCCGCAAAATGAGTACTTCTACTTTTGAAACTTTAAGTATAATTTTTTTTTTAGATCTGAGCACCTCAGACCTGGAATAGTATTGTTCCTGCATGTCTAGGATGAATTAAAGAAAAAGTAGAAACATGAAGGTATAATTAGCAAAAGGCAAATAATTATCTATAAATTATATGAAGAAGCAGAGAAAGTGATAGTGAAACAAGCAATACGCCAGCTCAAACTGCTCCGTGTTCCGAGAGTCTAGACTATGACATCATGGAGTACAATCATAAATGACAGTTATTTTTCCACTTATGGCAACAACTGGTGTTCAACTTCTCCCCAGATCACATGCATTGTCCTAAAAGAAACAGATTTTAGGCCTTGAGGCAAAGGAGAAGTCTTCTTCTGTGTGTGTGTGTGTGTTTTAACAACACTACTTTGACAGTAAATAACAGCACAGTGACATATTTGTGTTTTTATTTGTGCTAAAAAATTAAATTTCTTGGAGGTCATTGGGCACAAATGGTGAGATCACATCATGTTTTAGAAGAAAAGTCCACAAACAGGTAGCTAGGTGAAGAGGCTTCTCACTACAGAAGCGCACTCTAAAACCATGCATAGTTATATGTTGCCATGGACACCTTGGAGTTTATATAACATATCATTACCTGCAGGTAAACATAACATTGTGCTTTATTTGAACATCACTTTATTTGCATCATCAATATTATATATTGTATCCTATAAATTTCTGAATCCCCCCCAACATCCCATAAATTGGTATACAATTTCCACTCTGTTTAATATTATGTATACACAAGTAGTTTCAATAGTGACCAGAATATGAATGTTCAAGTAATGTGAAACAAATATTTTCTTACAGTGATTATAAATGATGTGATTTTATATAGTAAGTATATTTCTTGCTATATACAGGCCAAAGACAACCAGGCAGTCACACATGTGCATCAGGCCCAATTATATAATACACAGTAAGATTAAATCTATAAATAAACAGATTAATACTGTTTATTAAGATCATTTATATTTACTACACATGTACATCAGTGCTTGCTTGCGCACAAAAACCTTAGCAAGTATATTGTTAAGGTTTTTGTTTTCTGGTCTTCTGGCTCATGTGTTTAAAGTTGATTTCTTTCCATAGATAGAATTATTCATAGAGCCAATTGTTTTAACTAAGGGACACAAATTTGTTGCTACTTACTGGACCAATAAACTGTGATTTTAGAAAATCAGATAGCAAAAATATAACAAAAAGGAACACTGAAGTAATACATATACTGTAAATCCCCTTAAAACAAATATAAGCCTGTCCGATTTCTATATCCTAAACATAAGGGGTTGGTTGCAGGGTTTTACTACTTCATTACATAATTAAGGCTAAAATTAGCATTAAGCACCAATATAATTTGTTGAAAAAGTCCCCTTGGTTTAGCAGATTTATATTTCACTGGAACTCATATGGTTGATTGTGAAGCTATTTGAGGTGGTACTCCAGTGATTTACAACTTCAGTTTTTCAAAGAGTTATGAGTGACAAAAATAAGCTGGTATATCCGGACTTTTAGTCCCTTGTATATGTCACACTCAAAAAACGCTGAATACAAGTTTGTAATCTTTATACCAAACCAAACCAAGATCCCTCACATGGTGTTGCTTCAGGGGTTTCATTGAACTTGACACAGCTGCTCTAGAGACAGTGAACACATTATACAACTGTTTCACAGGCTGTATAGAGCCCTTCATTACTGGTAAATTTACTTTAACATGCAAAATTACCGGAGTACCCTTTTAATGCGAGCATAATCGTAATTTCAAGATTATGTGTGGAAAAAAAGCCTATAAAACAGCATGGTGTTCTCAGTCAGCAGTCTTTTCCGAAGAAAAAAAAACAACTACCTTTTTTTTTAATTGTCAGGAGTAGCTGCTCTTTAGAGGCCTGTCAGGTTGGACTATAGCTGTCAATCTGCCAAGATACAGTTTGTGCAATCTTAAGAAATAGAGTACTAAAAATCCCCCCAAGATCAGGAGGGATTGATAAGTGAAGTTCTGCTGTGAAAAAAGTCTTTGCGCGCAGAAGAATGTTGCGTCTCATAAGGGTCCTTTTAAAGCAGTGTCTCTCTCAGAGCCCGGCCTGGGGAACACCATGTTCCAGCTTCATGGGAAACAAGATGTTCAGTTCTCAATCCAAAACATGTGGCACTCCTTGCCCCCAAGTTATTGCCACATGCACCTAATGAATCAAGTGTGTTTTGGCGGTGGAATCCTTCATCTGTAAAGCACAAGTCTTTCACACCCTCTGCACACACGTACACACACACGCACAAATTCTTTTTACTTTCATGGATGAGTATGCTGAATAAGCGCACACGCAAACTGAGGCCATGCACTCTGAAAGCACAGGTTTAAATAGAGCAGGAGAGTAGTAAGTGGAAGCAAGAGGTTTTTTTTGTGCTTTCTGGAAGAGACGGCTACTTTTGATCAATGGCTCACTCACACACTCAAACACAGTCAAAACCAACTGTCCTACTTGTGTCCTTACATCACAAGGAACAGCTCAGTCTGTCTGAGGCCACGCTGCAAAGAGGAATTTTAGTCCTAGAAGATCTCGGGGCATAAGCTCCAGTCCTGTCTGTCTTTGGCCTCCCAGTACCCGCCCCTGTAGAGGTAGGTGCCTTCTCCCGTTGAGTCATCTATCCTCTTCTCAAACCACATGGGCTGGTAAACCTCGATTTCTTGCCCTAATGACATAGAATCAGATTTTTTTTCAAGATATGGCATGCACATGTGCTATTTCCCTGAATATCACAATGTCTTATATTCTCTTTACACTCAAAATAATGCTTCTTTTATTTAATTTAAACTACCTTTCTCCAAATTACCAGATTATTGAGACAGACCCCCAGAGACACACCAAAACTTAATTTTATCTCATATACCTGTTGTAATCTGTCTTGACAATCTGTTAATGCTGAATAGATGTTTGAAAAGTCCTTCATTTTGAAGCTATTTGGTCATAAATCAAAGTTAAAACTTTGATAACAGCGCTAAAGGAAAAGTTAAGGGATCATAAGTTTATTACATCTCATCTAGAATTCTGTGGAATTCAGAGCACACATTCAGGTCAACCTGAACTTTTGGTTGGTTATTATAATCCTTCATCAGTGAACCAATAATGTATGCATAAAAGGTCATGGTAATCCATCTGGTAGTTTAAAAATTGGTCCAAAGTGGTGGAGGGACTGACTGACCATCTAATAGATGTGATGCATGATAGTAGTCTGACTCCAATGGATTAAGAATGGCTCTAACACCACTCGTAATACAGTGTATATAAAGTGGTTAACCTATCCTCCCGTTGAAAGTAGTGCACTGCAAAAACTGAAATCTTAACAGGTAGGATTATCTTACTTTTTATACAATTAGTCCAATGTTGAGTTACAGTTATCTTATTCCCCTGGCACATCATGTAGCTTATTTCAAGTTTTTTCTGATTTGGGTCACTTTGGTCATGTTTTAACCACTTATGCACCAGGTCTATTATTCAGTTTTCCTGCTATAAATGATACGGACTATCTCTACAACCACAAGGGATATGTACTTAAACCTGGTATCTAAAGAAATCTGTGAGGTGACTACAGAAATGTCAGAACCAATTTATGCTGTTGCTATTACAGAATAAATATAGTTTAGAATAAAAAAATCTAACATTTTGCTACGGATAAAATATTTTATTTAAAACTTAAAACAAGACCAAACTGACCAAAATCAATTGTCATAAGAGTTCAAAGATCAATTATTTGTCTATAACTCATAGAAATCACATTGAGGATCATCACAGAACATGAAGAATATATTCTGTAAGATGTTTAAAAAGGAAATTATAAAGGACCCAATTATCCCAATAATCACAAAACAGCTCGAATCTAAATTACATATCAGAATAGTGGTTATTTGCAGTTACAGATAATAATACTCTGTGTGTTATAGTTGAGGTTTTCTCATGTGATATATGAATAAACCTTAAAGCTACCCCTGTAGGGGGAGGAGGATTTTTGGATTTTAACAGGTTTAACAGGTCTAACAGGTTAAGAAAACAAGACATTTTCCACAAAAGAATAATTTAACTAAAATCAAGAAAAAAATGAAATAAGATAAATTATCTGCCAGTGGGATAAGATAATTCCACTCAATATTGGAGTAATTGTTACAAAAACAAGATATTTGTGCAGTGTGGAAATCACCCTCCTCATTCTCCTTGATTAACTTGTACTTACCTTCTTCCAGTGCTTGATTTGCTTGCGCCTCCCTTTTTTTCCTCTCCAGCCGCTGACGCTCCTCTAGACGCTGCTTTTGGCTGTTCGCTTCATCCCAAAGACCCGCTTCCATTTGCCGCTGGTCCGGCCGCAGACGACTGTCAGTGGGCGCGATGCCGTCTTCTTGCTCGTTCAGGGTCAGGGCCAGGGAGGAGAAGAAATGCATGTTCTCCGCATTATCTCTGGATAGAGAAAGATAGAACAAATTGAGGAAAGGTCAAGGGAAATGAGATAAAAAAGGGGGGGGGGGTAGAATCAAGAGGTGGTAGAAATGTGTCAGATAAGATAAACATACGGGAGAGGGTATTTCTTCCACAACAGTTTTGGTTGAAGTGTCTGATAAACAGTCTTTTGTTTTCCCTCAGAGCCTCCACATCCTTGGCTGCTGTCCACTATTTTGGCACTCTCCATCTTCTCATCCCAGGTTCCAGACAGGATGTAATGGGCTGTGCCATCTCTGTCCTCCACCACTCCTGTCACCTAGTACACAGCAGTTACTACTGGGGACTGGCACATTCACACCAGGGTACTATGTCTATTTATTTATTTTGTAGGACCATATTAAACAGATTTATGTTATGGAGATGATTTTTATCATTCTAGGTTCCCCTTTAGTTGAGGAATCATTGACTTCGAGATGCCAGATTTGCTAATACACTACAGTTAACAGATAATTGTTAACCTTTACTTTCTAGAAGCATAAAATCAGTGAAATGTGAATTAAGACAATAAAATTGATGCTAGCTGTCCGTTTCCAGATATACCTTCCGTGGGACTTCTCTGGAGAAGTAGCTGTAGGGAGAGAATTTGAGATGGCAGGTGTCTTTGGTTGTGATGTTCACTATGTCAATGTCCCCGGACTGGCAAGAGCAAAACACAGTAAGACAGCAAGAAAAACAGATGTGGTTTATTTGTATTACACAAATTAAGTTTCCTCAAAAAGAAAATCCATACACACAAACCCTCCCACACAAAGCTGGTTTAATTGTGTTTTTTGTTCCAGATTATTAGTGTCTTTCTAAAGTGTAATTTCATTTCTTTACTTATTTAGTTGATAATCATTATTTGAATTGTTTTTAAAATCATCTTTTTATATAGTTGGTTATTTTTATACACTTTTACATGCAATTGAACAGACAGGTTGTGTTTTTGAGAGCTTCAATATACAACTTTCTTACACATGATGTGAAATGAGAGGAACTCACCTGATCAATCCAAAGCTTCCCTACAATAATATTGTGCACCGTTGAGGTCACTTTGCTCCACATATAGTGGTTTCCACTCGAGTGAAACTGCAGGTGAATGTTTCCTAGAGTGAAGAGAAGAACATACAGGCATCAAAATACGAAAACGAGTTCTGTATTGGCAGAAACTTAACATTAAATGTGATAAATCTAACAGATGTTTGCATGTATTCATACATCATGTCCAACTTGTAGTAGCTTTTACACTATACTGTTTTTCAGCCTAAACGGCATTGGTTAATTACAGACTTAAATTTGCTTCCTACCTAATGGCATAACAGAGATATATTTCCCACGAAACTTGCTATCGATTGTGATATGCTGCCACAGGGTCCATCCTCGCTGTGACGTCACATGGTGGGCAGCAGCTGGTGGGTGATGACTGACCTGACAGAGGATGATATCAGCTGTTTTCAGTTGAGGAAGTACACATTATGCTCTATTTAATATATTTGCTTTTCAATGTATCATCATTCATCTTTGCCTCACCTGCTCACAGATGGAGCGATAGCCATACTCATCCAATCGGTCCAGCTCATATGTCTCCCCCAGCAGGGGGTTGAAGGGTTTGGCTGTGCGGTGGACAGTGGTGGAGTAGGAGGAGACAGAAAACGCGGCAACCAAGCACATCTGCTCTAGGGAGGAGTCGCAGCGGGCTGCACGGTCCAGAAGTTCGCTGTACTCCAGATCTTCTGTCAGGCGCTGCAGCATTGACAATGGCTCGTTGAAGTTTACCTGCAGTCACACACAGACACAGAAGGTTTCTTAAACATAGTGCACACACTTCCACATTTAGAATATACATTTATTTAAAGCTATTATAGTAGAAACTGAGCTTTAAATGGGTTTTAATTATAAGGAAAGTTATATAAAAATACATGTTTCAAAATACTCGACAGCAGAGAAATGCTGCAGCAGCCAAATAATAATAATAGCCAATTATGTAATAAATTTGCCCTCTTGTAAAATGTAATATGCCAACAACATAAAATAATTGTCCAATAACATAATAAAGGTGATGAATTGATAACAATAATTATTGGTTGATAACTAGGGGTGTGACGAGACACTCAGGTCACGAGACCAGACACGAGATTGGGTTCACGAGATCGAGACGAGATTTTAAGAAAACTAAATTACAAATTATATGAATGCCTGGACAACGGACTTTTATTTTACTGAGTTGCACATGGATTTTATAACTCTGTAAGCGTTAACTTTTAATGAACTTATTCCTTTTAATGAACCTCTTCCTCTAGAAATTGAAACTAAAATAGAATGTTATAAAAGTTAAAATATATAGAAAAAAATTATACATCCTCGTCCTTTTTTCAAGTGCAAACAATATGTACAAAACAAAAAGTTCTTCTCTGTCAGCAGGCGCAGTTGTTGATTTGAGTATTGAGCTGTGGTAGCGCTGTAAATGTCTGCATTGTGCTCGTATTCGCCGCGCTGTACGGCATTGTTTGCATAGTGTCTGCATATTGTCCGTGTTATCAGTCACTCTCTTACCATTTATCATTTCTGCCGGGAACCCAAAATGCTGCCAAACAAACGATTTAAAAGTGGCGGGGGCGTCGTCAATAGTAATACCTGTGTTTTCCGTCATTCTGGCTGCTTGCTGGATAAATCTCGCGAGACAGAATTTTAACGCGACGGGCAATCTCGTCAAATCGCATCTCGCGAGATCTCGTGTGACGAGATCTCGTCACACCCCTAATGATAACATAATAACATATTACTTTATCTGTTGGTTATTATGTTAATGGCCTGTGAAAATAAAATGCAAATGGAATAACTGAGTCAAATAATGAAATAAGTTATTAAATAATTGGCAAAAAGGCAACTTTTATACCGTTATCGGCCTATTACATTTTTAAGAGGGCAAATTTATAACGTTATTGGCTGCTTCAAATGTAAACAGCCTGTATACAGAAAAAAGTGCCTTAAAATGAGCCCTCATGACTTTCCTGAATTTGTGGTGCCACAACTATACATTCACTGTTATTCAGAACAGCCAATCATATGACAGGCTCATTAATATTAATGAGACAGAAACAAACCAGTCTGTTCTTTGTAGAATTGCAGAGAGAAATTTGAGAGAAACTATATTGAGATGACTTTTGGATATATCGTGTTAGGGATGTCACAACTTCAAATATAACCCAGGAAAAATGTATAATATGGAAACCTTTAAATTCACATGTCATAAAGACTGTATTGCAGGGAATTTGCATGTTTCGCATTTACAGGCATGGGTATCTTTGACAGGTCCTTTCCAATACAGTTCTTCATGATGCTCCACAAGTTGAGGGAGTAATTAGGTTTGTCAGGAATACGGCTGCGTCGTGTTCTTCGTATCTGCATGTGGTTTGTGCCTGAAGTGTCCTGAAAAGAAGACAAAACACAAAGCTTGAGTTTATGTAAAAAATGAAACACATAAAGACAATGACAGAAAAGGTAAAGATATTTTCCTGTGTGCTGGTGCATAAAAGCATATACTATAGCATCCAATATGAGCTTAGAAGCCTGAAGGAATTTCAGTTTTACGCAGCATCCTGGGACCTACGTTCTCGTTGTGAGTCCAGTCATTGGGTACTCCTCCACTCATCATACTCTGAGTGCTCCCTGAGCGCCTGGAGAGAGAAAGCAACATACCTTAACCACAGTTCACAATAATGGTGCTGCTGACTGATCTAGAACACACACACGGCTCTGAGACGAATCTGCACAGGCACAAAATCTCACTTGCGCTGTATGTCTGCAGCAGCAGTCACAGTTATGAATGCAGGTGACTCCTCCATGGCATCGAAGAACTCGTCATTCTCATCACTAGCATCCCCCTCCTGAGACCTCTCCACTCCTATATGGTGACACAAAACAAGGTTTTTGGTAAGATGTACAGCACAGGCCAAAAGCTTGGACACACCTTCTCATTCATTGTGTTTTCTTTATTTTCATGACTATTTACATTGTAGATTATCACTGAAGGCATCAAAACTGTAAATAAACACGTGGAGTTATGTACTTACAAAAAAAGGTGAAATAACTGAAAACATGTTTTATATTTTAGTTTCTTCAAAATAGCCACCCTTTGCTCTGATTGATAAAACAAGAAATTCCAATAATTATCCCTGATAAGGCACATCTATGAAGTGAAAACCATTTCAGATGACTACCTGAAATGGTAGTTGATCAAGAGAATGCCAAGCGTGTGCAAAGCAATAATCAGAGCAAAGGGTGGCTATTTTGTAGAGAAATATATATATATACTATACAGAGGGGTAGCCAAAATTCCAATAACAATAATGTAATGCACAGCAGCTAAATAACATTAGAAAATAATAGAATAGTCCTGCAGCAAAAGTTATTGGAGTGCATAGCATTTTAATTTTAGACTTGATTCAACCTGATTAACATTCCTGAAGTGTTTATAAGTGATCCAGGCGGAAAATATCTGGTCCATTTATAGCCATGTAAGCTGCCTTATGTTGCTGGCTTGGAATGTGAGAGGAAACCTAATATGAAAATCTCTTGTGTATTAAAATTTTATAACTGTGGTAGTGCGAGGTAGTTGTTGAAAGTCATGAGAACATCAAAGAAGAGAAGAGGAAGGATGTCTTGAGTTAAATTAACACCTCTGACAACCTCAAACATTGTATACATCCATAAACTTGCTGTGAGATGTTTATAAATGCCATAAAAACTGAGATATTATTAGACCTGATAGAAGTGTATCACTACTAATATCCAGAAGAGGGCCATATTCTTCCACAGCAAATAGAAGAGTGAGGCTTTCAGGCATGTGACTCACCTGTATATGAGGTGGGGTTCTCCCTCCAGGCTCTCTCCAGGCTGTTGTGCTGTTTGGCTAACTGTTCGATGGTCTCCTCCAGATGGTGACGCTGCTCTCTCTCATGCTGCAGAGCCTTCTGCCACCTCCGACTGTGAGATTCTGCTACGTCCAGAAAGTCCCGACAAACCTGAGGCGTCAACACAACACAACAAAAGATGCGTTTGCTTATTAGAAAAGAGGTTATATGACATGTTTTTTTGTGGTTATTTAATTCTGTTAGCACTGTGATTGCTGTTCTCATGTGCAACTGTTTTCGACTTCCTAATATAAATATTGTTAAAAAAAAGAGAAAGGTATACTCAGTTGTGGAATGTAAATAAACACATTACACAAGTACTATACTTGTATACTTGTGTACTATAATTGTAAGGGATTTTACATTTTCTATTTCACTATATTTGAGAAGAAAATTTACTTTTTACTCTGTTACAATTATTTGACAGCATTAGTTACTTTGCAGGTTTAGATTACTAGTACACCTAGTAATCACTACACTCTTTCATACAAGAAATGCAGCTCAAAGTGCTAAAAGTGATGAACATGTTGTATTAATAATTATAGGTTAATATGATGTGAAATGGGCCATTCTGCATAATAAGTACTTTTGGTTTTCTAATTTAATTTTGATGTTAATACTTTTGCATTTTTCCTAAGCACAGATTTCAAAGCAGGACTTTTACTTGTATTTTAACACCATTAATATTGGCAATTGGCATATTTTGAACATATAAATAGATATTAAATATATATTGTTTCCATTGTTTCTGTTTTTATTTTTGTCTTCAACTTCTTTTGTTGTTTTATTTTAGTTTTACATGTTCAAAACAAACAAACTGTGGTACTGATATGCTTAATAAGAAAAATAAATAAGTAAAACACCTGGATACTTCTTTCAGCACTAGTTATACTGGCTTAAGGCATGTGATTTGTGGACTCACATTGATCATAGCATTGGAGGTTATGCGGAAGAGGGTGGCTCGCTCGTTAACAGATTTCACTTTGTCTGTGCTGTCTGAGGATCCGCGGAGTTCCTCGAGTTCACTGAGGGAGCGCTGGAGGGCGGCGCCGTGCTTTCCAATTAGCTCGTTACAGGTGCTCAGGTCATCTAGCTTGCTGGCCAGAGTCTTGAGCACCCCTTGGGTTAGGGCTCGGTCCTCCTGCTGCACAGGAGCTTCATCTCCTGAGTCATCTTCTCACAGAGAAAACAAGACACCACAGTGTCATTAGAGGTTATTATGCCTGAGTGAAATCATATATATTACAAGAAAGAGTTCATGGGAAGTGATTGTCCTGCAGAGAGCCTGATATTTTAAATACTCTAAATTTAGGCTGAGACAAGTTGAGAGGGCGTTAGTGGGGAACGGACAGAGGAAGATAATAAGACTTCACACCCTGTTCCCCCCACATGCTTTCCTTTACAAGCTCAGAAAGCTGTGAATGAACACAGTTGCCCTGGAAACGGAGTGCTGTGCAATCAGGATGCTTGGCTATTTTTAGTAGTAGAGGGAGAAAAGACGATGACGCACAACCCCTTTCCTCCTCTCCTTCTCTCTGCCCCATGTTGGCAGGAGCTGAGCCATCAGTCTCTGGAATTTTAGAAGGAGAGTTAAAGAAATGACTGGAATCATAATCAGACACCAGAAAATAAAATTACATTAAATTCCTTAACCACTCAGCATCACCTTAAATCCCACCCCAATTCAGTTAGAATATATATATATATATATATATATATATATATATATATATATATATATATATATATATATATATATATATATATATATATATATATATATATATATATATATATATATATATATATATATATATATATTTTCTTGGAATTCAATCTGACAAATTTGGCACTGAATCTTGAGATCTTAAATAGATTCTCAGGCTTTGAATAGAGTTTGTTATCGTGGATCTGCCAAGGTGTCTGTGAGTTTGCAGAGAAGCTAATCTAAATAATTCTGTTCTATTTAACTCTAACAGTTGAAAATACATCATGAAAGAGATCTTGGATTCAAGACACTTAAAAACCTCCACTCAATTTAGGATAAGCGGTTGCGGTTGGATTCTTACTGGTCTAGACAGCCATAAAAGTCTACACAGAATGAAAAAAAAAAGAAAACATCTCCATTACATGTTATGCAACTTTTCTAGGTCAAAGGCTTCTTTCTCCGAAACAGATTGTGTGTGTAATCCGAAAACTTCCAAGTATGTTGACTGAATCTGGGCTGGCATCAGCAATTCCTGCTATTACCAAATCAGAGACTAATGTCCAGTCCCTGTTAGAGGGGAAAAGGAAATAAAAAAAACACAATCAGGGCAAACTGGATTAACAAAGTCTCAGGAGGAGAAGATTAAAAATAAGAGGGTGAAAAAAATCCTTCAAGGCATCTGTAATGGTTTCATGACCCATATACAGTAGAGAGAGAAAGGAGTTCACTTGACTTGTAGTATAGATTTTGAATTTGAGAATGTGGTTTTATGGATGCACACTTCTTCCTAGACCCGCAATCCATGTAGTAATAATGACCATGTATGGTAATGAGTTATTAACGAGTTATTTTTCACACAGGATGAGCCTACTGAGACAAATTGGTGACTCATCGTTGAAACACTACAACACAGGTGCAAGAGAGGGAGCACCAACATGGACACAGTGTGGGAGGAAAGCAGCAGATTAAAAATCAGAGGATGTGACTGTGAATATCTGTAAAGAGAGATGAAGCAATCAATGTCTGACAGTATCACGCTGGAAGCTTCCCTGATCTGATTTGGATTCACTCTCACATTCTCAAATGTTAAACATTTAATTGTTGTCAGAGGATTCTGAGAACACCTTCTAGAAAAAAAGGAGTTATTGTTGCTGTTTTGATATCTATCAGAGGATAGGTGCCTGATTACTTCTGTAACACCCACCTACTTTGCTGCTGTTCTAATCCACTTTTCCACACATTTAATTTACCCCGCCGTCACCACTAAGCTGATAACAAGAGGCTAATGCAATAATAATCTGTAATCACGTAACACACACACACACACACACACACACACACACACACACACACCCCAACAAAACAAACAAAGATTTGTCTTTGTGGTTGCAAGTGGTATAAATGCATTAGTTACCCTGATTTAAATTGGGTGGAGCAGACAGTATTACCATGTTTGTTCAAGAATAAGAACATTAAATGAGGAGATATGTATATGCATCACCTTGGTGAAAAAATATACATCCAGGATTAATATATAATAATATATAATTACACAACCAAGACACACAGTCACTTCTTTTCAGTTCAAACTCAACAATTTCTGAACCACGTGGAACCTCAAAGCATAAATCCATTTAAATGGACTCAGCTACTTAAATCCTTTTAATTATTTTTTTTTAGCTTATTCACTGCCAGTTTATAGTGAGATACAGTCAGTTTCTATACAAATTACAGATGTCGATGTACATATTAACGTCCCTGCACATAAATCACAGTCACCTTTCAAATGTGGTCACTTTGATGACAACGATGCCTTTTTTTTTACTTTAAAACAAATTATGTCCTATTAGAAACCAATTCTGTATATTTACACACATTACAGACATCTGGTTAATAGCAAACTAACTGTACTTAATAAGTACAGTTCTTAATACACATATTAGCATATACAAACACACACATGCAGGTAAGCAAACATAACAGCTTCCATTAAGATTCTAATTCTGTTCATAAAATAATAAACACATTACTTACAAGGTGACACTCAATGAAAATGCTGCACTCATCTCTCTCTATTGTCCAGAGTGTATGGTGAAAAATATTTTCAATGAAAATCCTCACACCCTTCTTCTCTCTCCCTCTCTTTTTTCCCCCTCCCGCTATCAGAACAGGAGGAGGAGGAGTCTAAAGGAAGGTCACTTTATTGAGCACTGACTGTCGTCATACGGAACTAGAGAGGGAGGGAGAAAACGGAGAGTGGGAGCGAGGCGGTAGCTGCATGTGTCTGTGTGTGATTGAGTACATGTATGTGCTGCATGCATGTTTGTGCAAAACCCAAAAAACAAAGAGGGAGCAGAATGGAAAAGAAGCTATGGCACAGATGTAAATAAAGCTAGACAACAGCAAACATAAAATGTCTGTCTGGCAATGAGACACAACAGAGACAAGAAATCTATATGTTGTGTCTTATTGTCAGACAAATATGTCCTGTTTGCCACCAGAATGCAGGCCAATATTCTATGATGAGATGATGATATTATACTATAATACACAGTGAAAGGTGGTCCAGAGTTGCTCAAAAGGTAAAAAAGTGAATATTGAAAGAATAACAGCTGAAGGATGCCATGCCCGTAAATGTGAATTTAGAATGAGCCTGTTTCCATCTTCAGCAGCACTGCCCTCTTATGGCCACTCGCTTTCATAACATACACACAAAATAAAATATGCATTTAGGTAAATGGGTCATGGTTGCATTAAGGTTACTACTAAAATGAGTTTGTCTACCTTACGCTTTTCATTCTCAGGTCGACCATCAGACTCCTTTGAAGAACCTATTTCTTGAAAGCAGTGAGAGCCTGCTTTCCCTACAGTTGTTTTGTGGATGACCAAGATAGACATTAGGTGCATGTATCTGGTGTGTGTGTTTTATTTCAATAAAATCATATGCAATAACAAATCATTTTGGACCATTTTATTAACATATTAACATTTTTTATCTTAGTCCTTTTAATTTTACTACATTTTGTGTTTATTTAGTCATTTATTATTATTTGTTTTGTGTGTCTTTTTTATAATTAAAATGTATTCACAAACCTTGGGTTTCTTACCTCACCTGAATTCCTACTATACTTCTCTCTTTGTGAAAGATGTATTTATATACCCTTTTCTTCTTTTGTTTGTGAACATTCACCACACCTTAGAACAGCTAGAAATGAGAAAGAAATACAATCCAAATTTTATTGAACATGTGGGTATAAGCTGCATCTCACCAGAGTGATGCATCAGCAGCGTGGCGTTGGCCTTTGCCTGCTGCAGAGCGGAAACCCATCGCTGGCACTCGCCCTCAGAAGTCGCCTTCAAGTGGTAGCTCCGGCCACCACTAGTTAAAACCAGATGGCAGGTGTCACCCACCTCGATGTGAGCGGTTGCCAGGGGAATTGTGCCCCGGCAAGTGTGTGCCATCTCCGCCTGAGTCCTGAGGGAAAAATACAACATACACACAGTCGTTAATAGTGTAAAATAGCAGGTTTCAGTGTCGTGGCTCAGTTCCATGTTAATGTTCTCTGTTTTGAAAAATGGGGCAGTTTTCTTTTTGGACGGTTTCCAAAGTGGTCTACTGTTGAAATAGCATCAATAAATCTGCGTCAAATAATCCAGCCTCAATGATAACATGATATGCTTTTTCTCTAGTGACAAGCTCTGGACTATTTTTAGCCTGTGTTTCTCCAGAGACAGGATTTGTACAGCATGTACTCCAGCTTATCACTTTGACGTTTTATCTTATATGATTATGGGATATATATATATACATATATTCTTGTAGCATAGTAATACACACTGAACAAAAATATAAAACATTTTCTACATACACAAAACAACCATTTCTCTCAAATATTGTTCACAAATATGTCTAAAATCTGTGATAGTGAGCACTTCTCCTTTGCTGAGATAATCCATCCCACCTCACAGGTGTGGCTGAGATGCTGATTAGACAGCATGATTATTGTACAGGTCTGCCTTAGACTGGCCACAATACAAGGCCACTCTGAAACATGCACTTTTGTTTTATCGGGGGGACTCAGAACACCAGTATCTGGTGTGACCACCATTGCAACACATCTCCTCCGCATAAGGTTGATCAGGTTGTCGATTGTGGCCTGTGGAATGTTGGTCCACTCTTCTTCAATGGCTGTGCAAAGTTGCTGGATGAAACACGCTCAATGCTCAATGGGAGACATGTCTGGTGAGTATGCTGGCCATACAAGGACTGGGATGTTTTCAGTTTCCATAAAGTGTGTACACTTGCAACATGGGGCTGTGCACTATCATGATCTTGTCATGGTATCTCTGTGCATGCAAAATTCCATCAATAAAATGCACCTGTGTTCTTCATCCATAACATATGCCTGCCCATACCATAACCCTACTGCCACCATGGGCCACTCGATCCACAACATTGACATCAGAAAACCGCTAACCAACACATCTGCCCTGAACAGTGTAAACCAGGATTCATCCATGAAACGAACACCTCTCCAACGTCCCAGACGCCATCAAATGTGAGCATTTACCCACTCAAGCCGGTTACAAAGAAGAATTGGAGTCAGGTCGAGACCCTGATGAGGACCACGAGCATGCAGATGAGATTTCTTGAGACAGTTTCTGACAGTTTATGCAGTTTGTGTTTCTTTGGTTATACAAACTTGTTGTTTCAGCAGCTGTCCAAGGTGCTGGTCTAAGACGATCTTGGAGGTGAACTTGCTGGATGTGGAGGTCCTGGGCTGGTGTGGTTACACATTGACTGCGGTTGTGAGACTAGATGGATGTACTGCAAATTTTTCTGAAACGCCTTTGGAGACGGCTTATGGTAGAGAAATGAGCATTCAATTCACAAGCAACAGCTCTGGTGGACATTCCTGCTTTCAGCCTGCCAATTGCACGCTCCCTTAAAACTTGCAACATCTGCGGCATTGTACTGTGTGATACAACTGAACATTTTAGAGTGGCCTTTTATTGTGGCCAGTATAAGGCACACCTGTGCAATAATCATGCTGTCTAATGATTATTTTGTGTATGTAGAAAATGTTTTAAATCTTTGAGTTCAGCTCATAAAAAATGGGAGCAAAAACAAAAGTGTTGCATTTGTATTTTTGTTCATTGTATGTAGTAAAGTGCAATCTGCTGTTTTCCTACAGTTGTGCTAAAAGACTACAGTGATAAAGATTAGAGACATATTGTATGTAAAAAGGTCAAATATACATATGTCACAAAAATGCCATACTGGACATTTTAAATACTAAACAACAAATGTGGCCTCTTCAATGATTTAATTTATTAAAAAACTCAAACTTTGACCTGTTTTATCATTTTGTTTAGCACCTTAATGTCATAGGTTAATGTTAGCAATTTATTTCTTTATCATTGTGAATAATGTTTTAACTACTGTTATATTACTTTTAGTTGGTTCATGTTGTCGGTTATGACAAAACATAAAACTAAAATTCCACTGACACTGGCTGTAACTAAACTACTACTTTAAAGATCCTATATTGTAGAAAGTGAGATTTTGGTTTCTTTTTGATTGTAAGAAACTGATGTTCTATAAAAACTGTACCATGTTTCAAAATGCTCAATCCACAGAGAAATGCACATGGTCTGTATTTAGAAAATCTGCTTTAAAACAAGATGTCAGACCTTCCCATAGGGATTTATGCCATGTTTTAGTTCTCTCGAAAGTCAGAGATCAGAACTGGAATTGACGTCAAACCTGACTTGACCATGTCCCACTTTTACAAGTCGGAAAATGAAACCCAGTAAGTTTATTCATTATTACCAGTTGATAACTATGAATAAAACAGTATTTTGTGCAAACACCATCGTAGCATGTCCACAAAAGGAAGTTGGACAGTGCTGTGTGTATATGATGATTTAATGTGATACAAATAAGACAGAAGATAGAAGTTCCAACTGGAAACTCTGACTTCCAAATACAACTCTGGATGCTGCATTCCACTCAAAGTCAAGATTTTCTGACCTCCTACTAGAAAAAGAACAATATAAGCCATTCAAATTTAGAATTTCTACTTATGAACCAAAAGTTCATCTGGAAAATGGTTTATGTTTTAAAATGCCACCATTTAATTTAGGGTGATATGGTGCACAGGGGTTAGCACTGTTGCCTCACAGCAATAAGGTCGCAAGTTAAAGACCTCCTTGGCTCCTGGGTCTGGGACCTTTTTGTGTGGAGTTTGCATGTTCTCCCTGTGTCTGGGTGGGTTTTCACCGGGTACTCCAGCTTCCTCCCACAGTCCAAAAACATGCTGAGGTTAATTGGCGACTCTAAATTGCCCATAGGTGTGAGTGAATGGTGTGTGTGCCCCACGATTGGCTGGCGACCATCTGGGGTGTATCCCTGCCTCTCGCCGTAACGCACTGGGATAGGCTCCAGCAGACCCCTGCGATCCTAATGAGGAATAAGCAGGTATAGAAAATGACTGACTGACTGACTGACAATTTAGATTAAGACACAAAACAACCCGTTCTTGTTTGAGAGAGATAAACTATATTATATATGATTTTTGCTGGTTAAAAACACAAATATATATTGGTGGGGACATCGGGATGATAAAAATAAAACCCAGGGAATTCGTGCAACATGGACCTTTAAATGATATAGCATGGTATCTGCATGAAATGGGTAAAACGGATGTAAATAAAACACTACATGTACAGTTTTTTAGCATTATTATTATTTACTAGTCATGACACATCATGATTTAATTCACAGATAACCTAAGCGATGATGACTCAGCTGTTTTTTGTCGCTATAATTCACGGCTCCCTCGTCGGCCAGAAGACAAACAAGAGGATAAAAAAGTTTGATTTCCCATTAAAAAATAATTATTTTCCGCCAACCTCCAAATTTAACACTAATAAATATAACCAATATTAACTTCTCATGAATAAATAGCGCGTTAAACTCGGTTTAATCGGCAGCTGTAACCGTGGTTACCGTTAATTTACCTGTAGTAGGACAGCAGGCCGTTACTGAGGACGAACCACCGCCGCTGGTAGCCCTTCAGGTAGTTGGTCCATTTAAAGAGCCAGCCTTTGTAGGCGTCCACGCACGGGAGATGGATCCCCGGGAGAGTCGGAGAGGGCAGGCTCTTCACCAGCTCGTTCATGTCGCTCCTCTCTCGGTCCGTTAACGTTACTCCTAACGGGGGGAGTTACCGTTAAGCTATCCGCACTGTGCGCTGTACTCTGCTAGAAGCTGCGGTTAGCTTGCAGCTGTCAGCGAGGAGGCGTTACGTCATCACTATTCAGGATGACGTCTTTGTTTATGCTCCGGACTGTAGCATAAATGATGCATGGGTGTGCGTAAGTGCGTGCGCATGAATGTGGCGCACATATTACAATCAATTTTTAATATAAGACAGAGACTAAACAAGTTTGCGATGTAATTAGTTTCCGAATGGCATTTTCAGCTCAGGCTTTAGAGGAAGAACATTCATCAAACTGAGAGGAAGTTAAATGAGATGGAATTCAAATTCAAATTTTAACCAGGCTGCATCTTGGGAAAATTACAAAAAATAATAATAAAAAATAAATACACAGATTGAGTTTATTCACTGGAGGACACCGATGCTTGCTTTGCCAAACTGATTTCATTTGTAGTTCAATGTACATGTAACTGTTGTAAGATAATAAAAATAAATTGACTAGTGTTGTCATAATTCATTGACCTATATATTAATATCATTATAATATATTATCAGTATTATTGTGTGTTAATATATACAACAATTCACTTTGATGTGATCTAAAATTTCCATTCAAGCATAAACTAAAATATAAAAAAAACAACCCAGTCATCTCAGTGCAACCATCTTCTTCATAAAAATAGAAGCAAATTTTTACTGACAACTTATAATGTAAATAGTAATTTAATAATGTATGCCTTGTACAAGAGAGTATGATTACCCCTTCCACTCTATTTCCATGATGTTTTATATTTCAAAATCATTGAGCATAATTTCAAATAGTGTGAGAGGTTTCCCAATATGTGCAAACAAATAATTTGCAATAATCTGTAAATCTTTTGACACTCGTCTCATCAAGATTTCTGTAAAAAGTACAATACTAAACTGCAGTAGTTGGCATAATTGATATGTTGTCAGTGTAACAGCACTGGATAAAAAACAGAATCTAGGTAAAGACAAATACTTTTTACAGAAACTCATTAATTCATTTTCTATACCCGCTTATTCCTCATTAGAGTTGTGAGGGTCTGCTGGAGCCAATCCCAGCGCATTGCAGGGATACACCTCGGATGGTCACCAGCCTATTGTGGGGCATACACACCATTCACACACACACTCACACCTATGGGCAATTCTCAGCATGTTTTTGGACTGTAGGAGGGAGCTGGAGAACCTGGAGAGAACCCACACAGACACAGGGAGAATATGCAAACTCCAGACCAGCCCAAGGTCTTGAACCTATGACCTTCTTGCTGTGAGTGCTAACCGCTGTCCCATGTCTCCCCAGTACATTTATTTATTGTTTATGTGAAGTTAGAAGTCATTATTGAAGTTAAAGTCAGTTTTGTTATTAATTAATACTTCTATGACCAAAACTAATAAATCAAAGAGCTACAGAAAATTTGCATTGAACAGTAATGCTTTATTTGCTTGCATTTCTTGAAACCTTTATTCAACACATCAAAATGGTAAAATATTAGACTCTTGTACAGACAATAATTTAAATAATTACCATGATTAATTATCATCAACAAACGCAATAAGCAGTATCATCAGAGAAAGATCTAAGGCTTCTTTTTCTGGAGTATTTGCTATTTTTCTGTAGATTACAGGGGAGCGTACGTTTAAATAAATGCATTAATAAGTAAATAAGCAAACAGCTAACAGTTGAAGATTCTTTTCATTTGGCATCATCACAGTCATCAGTGAAAACTTTTAAGTGTACAATCATTTCTGCAAAGTGCTTTCATCATTATATTTCAGAGAAAAAAAATTTGATGCCTACAGCTTCTCTTTCATCACATGGAGGATCATTTTTTGTTTTAAAAACTACAGAAAATCAAAGGCATCCCCATATCACCATCAAAATTAAATCTCTATGGCACTACATCAGAATGCTTGATATGGTTTTCAGTAGATATTGGCGTAAGATATTTGAACTTTACATTGCACTGTATAACTGCTTATTTTATACCATGTACATAATACAAAACCTGTTTACACAGCACAATGCAAACAAAATTTAAATTCACCCAACTGGTGTGACAAGTGTTGAGACATATCTCAACTATGAAATTAAATAATCAACAGAACAAGAATTTTGAACCTCTGTGTTCAGAGGTTTGCTGGGTAGAGTAGTAAGGCAGTCAGCACAGCCGATAACATTTTAAAAATTGTCATGGTGAAAAACGTTGCTACAAGAGGGAGATTCCATTGTCTTGAAGGTTTTGTCGTCATTTTCACAGTGTGAATTGTTCCAACTTCCAGCATCCATCCCGATCACAAAGTCAGCTGTTCGTATACAACACTTAAAGCAAACCGTCTTGCTCAAAAACGGAGGGCAGAAGTGAGAAGTCAAAGGGCAAAAACTTGACACCGGTCCCGTGGTAGAATTTGTTCTGAAACTCCACCCTGAAATCAAAGGTTCAGGCAAGCAAGCACTTTAATGAGCAAGGTCAATAGGGAACTGAATTAAATAGAAATGGGTGACATGAAGAAAAAAATTAAATATCAATGCATATCTAAATTATCGGGCCTCATTCAAGAACCAATTGTATAGTACAAAACCTCAATCAATTTTACCTAATTTAACACCTACAATTTAAGACAGTACTTATCCTTATAGCACAGTTACCTTGGTGAGATTCTGAACATCAAGATCAGTTGGAACAGCTGAGACTCACCAGTGGAGGCGGAGAGCATGGAGGAATGCTGACAAGCCCTCCATAACCAGCAGGATGGACACGGTGAGCGTGGCGAAGAGGCCGAACACAGGGACTAAAAACACCACGCCCACTCTCGTGGTGATCCTCAAACCCAGGCGCATCACCATGGCCCATAACACCTCCGACAGCTCTGAGCCCGACAAAAACATAGCACATCAAGACAGGCCAAGATATTTTGACATTTTCACATTGCTGCTTTAGCGACTGCACTTACGGGCATGAGCCAGGCTGAGCGCCCAGAGACGCAGGTAGGACGCTGTGTTAGAGATGCAGCCCAAGCAGTACTCTATAGTGTGAATGGCCTGGTGCAGGAGCACATCCGCAAAGTCAAACTGTAAAACAAGTCAAGTTATACATAGGTTACACCTTAATTAAAACTGCCGGTGTGACACCTATTGTAAAGTACCAAATAACAGCTAGGGCGTTTATTAGTTTCAGTCACTTAACACAGAGGTGTCAAACTCAGTTTAATTAATGGGTCTCATACAGACCAGTTTGATTCCATATTGGCCGAACCATTACAACTTATCATCAATAACCTCCTGTATAAATAAACACAAAAATTCTCCATTTCTTTTGATGTACAGGAATAAAACTAGTCTGAATACATTCACATGAACCATTCCATTTACAAAAGAAGTGGTGAACAGCCTGGCATGTCATCAAAAAATAAGTTTAAAAAACTATTATTATTTTTATTTACAATTATATTCATTGAGCACTGAAAGCTGCTATAAATACAAGAAAAATCCCAAAACTCTGTGTCCAACTTTCTTCACACTCTACAGTCTTTCAGGACCTTGGACCTTGGTTTTGACCCTTGGGCTACATGTTGACACCCCTTATTTAACCCCTTACTTAACAGATTAGGTGTTTGAGACCAAATGGCAATTTGGGTTAGGAGATTTTCCTTCCTGACAAAAATCTTGCTCAGCAAAACTGGAAAAATATGGTAATTTACTAATTTTGTTTTTATGATTAAACCAGAATGACTACTGTATAACTTACATTTTTCAAATGTCAGATTACAGTACTGTAGTTAAAAGTCCTGTGGCTGCTTCTCCAGAGTTTTATTCATATTTTATGACAGAAAGTTTGAATTTCATGACAAAACATGTTTCCTTTTTTGCTGTTCCCTAATGTCATTTGAGCATGTGTCAGGACTGAGGCACTTGTAAAGAAAAAGGTGAATAAGAAAAACATGCAGAATCAGCAGTCACATCTTCTTCCTTGATTATTTTTTAATAAATTAGACTAAGCATGTATTTGGAACTGGTGGTTATTTATCAAAATATACACCTGCCCTTGGTGTTTAAAGGGGACCCGGCGGTATTACAGTATTTTTTTTATTCTAAAATGATCAAAAAGAGGCACTAATGTTCTAATGTTCATGTTACTGCAATACCTCTACAGTTCTTTTCTCTTGCTCTACTTAATGTCTAGAAAATGCAAAATACAACACATGCTGCATAAATGCAAAATGCGGTTAAAATATAAAGTATTTAAACTATAAAAAAGAGAGTTTGGTGTTTCTATGACCTCTTTGGGGAGAGCTTCTCTGCTGGGCATTTCATCGAGTCCCTCCTCTTCATCGTCTTCATATGATGGTGCTGCTGAATTGTCATCCTCACTGACACGTCTCACCCTCTCATAACCCTGAGGGGACACATCAGAGGTATTTTCCCATGAAGGAATGACTTTGAAAAAGTTAAAGCTAAACAGAAACAGCTTATATACTGGATAAATTTGAGTATTCTTACTCTGCGCCTGCGCAGGCCTTTGCCTCCACGGTACAGCCAGTACAAGAAAAGAGGTTTTCCTAACAGCATCACAGGAACTGACATCATAGCTATCACAACCAGGAAAATTTGCAGCCCAGTCTGCAGGATTCAAGAAAACACGCAAAACCACATTTATGAAGATTAAAAAAAAACACTAAAAACAGATAATACATCGGCCGATGTACTTAACACACACCTGTCCTGGGAACAGAGGAGGGATGCTGTTCCCCTGCATGACGAACATGTTGATGAAGTGGATGAGGATGCTGGGAGCCTGGCTGGAGTCCCGGGCACCGAAAGCCAACCACTTGTAGATAATCATGAAGACCAGGTAGCCAAAGAGACAGAGCAGGAAGAGCAGCTCAGGAAGAAATAGCAGGTAGACGTTAAATTTCTGTCGAAAGTGCCTGAAGAAAGGGAATAAAGTATAGGAATAAAGAAAGTCAGTGATTATAATGACTCTACCTATCAATACTCACCAAAAACTGATGAGAGGAGATTGCTTTTAAGCAACAAAACATAAATTATGGTTATATATAATGTCTATGAAATGGTATAGACTTTGTAAATATAATAGTTTTTATCTTCTTTTATTCTACCTTTCTATACACTGTTTTCTATTTTATTATTTGATTGAAAAGTTGATAAAAAATAAACATACATAAACATTGTTATTATTTTATACTATTTTATACTATTTTATACAAAAATAAATGATCATCAATGCTCACCAAAACCTGACAAAATGAAAGAAGATTGTTTTTAAGCCAAAAAACAACTTGTGGTTATATATAATGTGTAAGTAACAGTATAGATCTTGTGAATATAATTGTGTTTATTTTCTTTTATCTTACCTTTCTATGCATTTTTTGATTAATACAAGTTGATAAAAACATACTATAAACATCTCAGTTCCTTTCACATAAATTAGATTCTGTTGAACCATTTACTTGATACATAGAAATACTACAAAGCATCTTAAAATGATTTTCATGCTGCACTCGCAGTGACTTTCTTGATTGTTCGTCCGTTAACAAATATCTTTCATTTAAAATCTGCTCACTGGAGACTCATTAAAATATTCATTAGCGTCATTACTGTTAATTTTTAAGCAGCAGAGTGGCAACCTGCCTGCAGAGGCCTCTCTGCAGGCAGGTTGCCACAATACAAATATGAAGAAAGGAGTTGTACTATCTGTGATACTCTGTGAAATCAGGAGCTACTGGCACAAATAAAAGTAGTTGTCAGCAAAATGCAATGTGTATGTTGCATAACGCATGAAGAAGAAGATTTTAGATTTTGAAGATTTTAAGAAAAATTTGAATTGTGATTTTTCTGGCAAATATTGCGATTTCAATGTCTTCAAATCAGGTTTCAGTGCACAACATTTACAAGCATCACAGAAATTTACATCATACCATTAAAACAATAAATGCTATAACTCTAATGCAAGAATGAAAACTAAAGTCAAGAATTGATTTCAAATGTCATCCTATTTATTACAAAAAAATGCTATACATAGGCTACATCAACAACAGCAGTTATTACAACTGAAGAACTAATAGAGCCATCTATGTCTTAACCTACAGTAGAGCAAAAAATCTTTTAACTTAAATTAGTGAAGGTCAGGGAGCCAGAATACATGCGTAAAGATCGTGTTTCCCCGAAATTGCGGTTGTGATAACCAATTAATCGGTTTGAGTCATTTTTAAGAAGAAAATGTCCAAATTCTCTGGTTCCATCTTCTTAAATCTGAATATTTTCTGGTTTCTTTAGCATTCTAGAATAGTAAACTGATGATCTTTGGGTTATGGACTGCTGACAACAAAGTCATTTTAGGTTGAATCTTCCGCTTTGGGAAATAGTGATCGACATTTTACACTATTTTATGAACCAAACAACTCATCAATTAACCATTTCAATAATCAACAACCTGTTAAAATAATTTAGTTATAGTTTGTACATTAAATCCAATGAAGAATGAACTGATTGTTTCAATCCAAGCTATCTGTAAGTGCTTTTTATGTTACCATCATAAAGACTTTATTAGTGGTCTGAAAACTAAATCTGTAACAATTTATTGATTAATTGATTAGTTTATTACATTAATCTCCAACTATTTTGATAATTTATGAATTGGTTTGAGCCATTTTAAGAATAAAATGTCCAAATTATCTGGTTTCAGCTTCTCAAATCTGTTTATTTTCTGGTTTCTTAAGTTTTCTATATTATACTGTTATACTGTTCGGTTGTACTGATCTGTAAGTTATGGACTGTTGGTCTGGACAAAAAAAGACATTTTAGGTTGGATCTTCAGCTTTGGGAAACATTTTAAGACACCAAACAACTAATCAATGAATCTTTTCAATAATCAATAGATTATTAGACTATTAGTATAGTTGCAGTCCCAACTGACACTGGCAGAGCCCTATGATGTGAGCACATGAACGAAAGTGATGTAAGATTACTGGTAGGGACATTGAGCTTGAGTCACTCACAGGTGATTGAAGACACTCAGCACCACTCCAAAGCTCATGTGGATGACCCCGATGATGACAGACATCTTCATCTTGTAGGAGTTCAGGAAGGACAGTCGGTTCACTGCCATGTTCCAGATCTGTTACAATGTGCAGAAGCATCTCAGTAAAAAAAAAATGATAATAAGTTGTGACTGCAGCCAGCTCCTATCCACCATTAGGGACACTGAGGTCATGACCTCTGTATTTTTTTCCTTAAGTTTCAATTCAATTTAAATCCCCCTTAGACTACATTTCAGCAAGTAAAAATGTTAACACAAAGCAAAAAAAAAACATAAAGCCCACCTAATTATCATGACAACGTGATCTCATATGAGAGATGCTTGTATATTTGACTTGTTATAAACAAAATTAAACTTGCAATATTACTGTGACTGCAGCTCTATTTTTAGACATTTGAATGAATCAGAGGATGCAATGTAAAAGGCAGCATCGTCAATCAAAGTTATCATTTCTTCCAGCGAATATATACTGACAATACTATAGATCTTTTGCATATTAATATAAAACACACGTTAATAGCACATTGCACTTCTGATTAGATACTAAATGACATTTTGTTATCCTGTATTACACATGTGTAATAACAAATAAATTGAATCTAATCTAATCAGAGGATGACCAGGCAAAGGAGGAAGAAGAGGAGGAAAGGTGAAAATATTATAAATTATATATATAATATTTTAAGACAGTTGTAACCCAGGTTTAAAATCTATAAATAAAATAAACATTGCCGTAAAACGTCACGTGCCGCGAGTAGCCAATCCGCTGGCTGCAGGTCGGTGAATTGTTTGAAATTGGAAAATCACTTTTTATACGCACATTTCTGAGGTCTTAATGGTCGCATTTTATTCCTGTCTCAGTCCTTTTGGGATCTCTGGTGCCTGAAGTGTGTCTCTGAAAGCTGATGTGAAACTTATAAAACAATCTTGAATTGGTAAGTCCGCTGTTGCTCCTTCTATGTTACGTTGTTTCTTTAACACTACTTAACACTTGATGTACAATGTATGTAATTTCTGACAGTTTATTTTCCACCGTTTGCTAAATCGCGCAGTGAGTATTATTGTTAAATATTGTTTATTGTTAAAATAACGCGGCTGCTGTTGTTGCTCATGCGGTGCAGCGCTCATCAGCTGATTAGTTCGTCAGCTGAGCTGTGCCGGCAGTGCTGTAAACGCGCTGTTTTGTTTATTGTAACGGTTGTTTTTGGTATTGATGTTGTAACCAGAGATATATATATGTTCATATATTGGTATATACTAGAGTTTGAATGCCCACTAAAACGCTGGCTTCTACTTTGATCCAGGCCAGGTTTTATGAGCCGGGGATATTGATGGCGAGCTACCCAAGACTGAACTAGTTGATGATGGTGAGCTACCTGTGATTGAACTAATTGAGAGCCACACCTGGAGGATCCCCAGGCGCTCTTATTTTAAAACATCATGGCCCTGCCCTGGTAGGACTGAGCCGCAACGCTCCCCTCTCCCCCCATCTATCTCTCTTTCTCCCACCCACACGCACACATCTCTTGGCCCGCACACACAACTGACTTTTTATTTTCCTTTTGTGACTCTTACCTTTTTGACTTTTTGACTTTGGACTTTGTGCCCCAAGAAGATTTCAACATCGCGTGAGGGGAAGCACCACAATAATTGTTTAATTTGAGTTAGATTATTTTTGGGAATGCTTTAGGGGAGTTGATTTATTGATTTCAGATTATTTGTTGATTTAAGGTCATTTATTCATTTAAATTGATTAAAGCTAATATTGTGGAAAAGTATATTGAATATTCAAGCTTACCAGTAGTGAATCTGGTCACCTTTATTTTTGTATTTAATTATTTTGTGGCCATATTTTGTTTTCTTTTTTTCATAATTTTCATAATTTTGGTTTCCTAATTTGGGTTTATACTTTGTTGGTAAATCTTGTTTTGTACTGCTAGCACATGAAAAATACATGGTACCTACTACAAATCCTTTCAGTCTCTGTGTCATCCTTTAATATTGCCTCATAATAATTTTCTCCTCCCTAGTCGAATCTGTCTTCTGGTTAATGCATATAGTAATAATAATATACAATTAAATACACTTGTATCTCAATTTGAGTATAAATACATGCTACACAGTGGTTCTCAAAGTGGAGTCTGGACAACCCAGGGGTCCTTGAAAAGGTGCCAGTGCTCCCCAGAAAAAATAAATGTATTTAATTTCAAATTGTAAAATGGGTAAAAACAAATAAATGGGAAAATAATACACAAATTTTATGAATTAATTAAATAAAAAATGAAACAAATTTATGGGGTTATTTTATCTAGTTTTTGTGAGTGTATGTTTTTGTTGATATGAAAAGGTTTGAGAACCACTGTTCTAAGAGAATGGGGGGGAAAAAAATAGTGAAATAGCCTACAGATGCATACAACAGAAAGCCAATAGTATGTCAGTATATTGTACATTATATATGGAATGTTGACCTTGGTAATTGAAAAAATCCTGGCTACAGCCCTGACTGCAGCGGTTTTACAGTTAAGTCCATTTACTCACAGGATCAATGCCAAACGGGTACGGCCCACTGAAAACACCACTGACGTTAGGGTCTAATGTGAGGAAAGTGTTTGTTTGAAGCGTTTTGTTTCTGAGATGAAAAAAGAAAAAAATGTAACTATTAGAAAAAAATGACATTAAAATAGTGCAGTACAGAAAAAACATGTTTCTAATAATAACTCACGTCCACTGCTGATTTGTGAACATTGCCTTTACACTCCAGCCAGAGCCAAATATATTGAGAGACTTGGAGAAACAGTCGTTGTAAATGAGGCCAGTGTAGATGGAGAAAAGCCCCATCATTAAGATGATGTAACGTCCGTTGAAGAACGTCATCCATATCTGAACAGATCAGAAACAGTTCTTAGATGAAGCTCATTTACTACAATCAAACTCTGCATCATGAATGAGAGGGGAAAAAAAACTCGTTCCAACCTCATTACTAGAGCGTTTCTTCTTCTGTGATTTTTCCGTCAGCACCATCCACAGTGCAAAGAGACTCATCACCGTCCCGTGGCCGAGGTCACCGAACATCACCGCAAACAGGAAGGGGAATGTGATGATGGTGTAGGGAGCTGCCACAGAGAGATACACATTACAGATTTATCTAAAGCTGCACTAAACAAAGAGACACTTTCAGCTTCTTTCTTTACTTGACACGGTATGATGAGTTCTTCTTACCTGGGCTTACCTCACGATAGTCCCCTACCCCATACGCCTCCACGATGCTCTGAAACCCAGATGTGAACTTGTTGGTTCTTAATAGCGTTGGTGGAGTGTCGGTGCTTGGGATGCGGTTCACAAAGGATGGTACAGGGGCATCACCTTTCCTCTGATATAAAAATAATAATTTGGTTTATTAATCCATAAGAAGCCAGTGTGACACTGGGGTCACCGCCCCTTTAAATGTTCTGGATGCAACATAAAGCCAATAGAGATGCCAATAGTGATGCTAACCTGTAATGTAAATATTCCAGCTTTATCTTTAACTGAAACTGACAGCTTGATTTTTATTGCTAAAGGTAAGAATAATGGTAATGGTTAAATAGCATGTCCTATATTACATTTAATCTGTTCTGACCAAAATTCTTGAACAAATGGATACATAAAACAAGTTAGGAAAATATGGTGACATATATGTCACATCAGGCTTTTAACCTTAAAATATTCATGGGAAATCTCATTTGACATATATGAAACAATAAGAAAAATGGTAATGAGTTGCTCAATTCATTTAGCTGATTCATTTATAGTTTCTGTTGTTAAAATAATTTGTTGTTAACCACTTAAGCCCCAGGCTTATATTTCAGTTTTCCTGCTATAAATGATAAGAAATATGGAATAACTTTACAACCACGAAAGTTACTAGTGTACTTAAACCTGGTATCAAAAGAAATCTACAATATGAGAGATAATTACAGAGGTGTCAGAATCAATTTTTGTTGCTGAGCAAATATAGTTAGAATATTGCAAAAAAAAAACTGACCAAAATCAGCAAAAAAAAAAAAAACATGAAAGAAACATTATCTGCAACTTAAAGTTCAATGATTAATAAGAGTTCAAAGATCAATTATTTATCCATAAAATCATATAAATCACATTGGCTTTAAGGCTCTAAATATTAATTCCACCACATTGTCTTCCACTCTGTCCTGAAGGCATTCTTCTTATAGGCTAATAGTTGATTCATTGAATGCAGTTTTTTCTGATATTATCATCATTCTCTGAGTGTTGATGTTCCCATCATCTAGCATGTGTTGATTGACTCACCACCTCCAAAAAACAGTGACGAATATGCAAAAAGAAAAAAAAAACTAAAACTACTTAAACTACTCTCTTTGTGCTGCGTTTTTTACTTACCGATCCTTCTTCCAGCGCCCCCCGCAGGTTGGTCAAGTCACTGACAGGACACCACACCTCGGCGATCAGACATTTGTTGGTCACGTCGAAGCTGCAAAGGTTGAGGATGTGGTAGATCGCCTTCATCTTTTTAACCTGCAAAACCCAGGTGAAGGCTGACTCCGAGGCCTTCTGCAGGACCTGCCTTAAGTAGTCCTCAGTGCGATGCAGCACCTGCAGGAAAGTCCAGTTATTATTAACCCACTAAGAATCAGAGTATGCTGCTGTTTCCTGTCTGAATCTAAAGCCTCAAGGCTGTGACAGTCCTACATTGTTGAGATCTTGGATACGCGTCCGTAAACTGTCCAGAACGTCTGCCCTCTCCTCGTCATTCTCAGGGTGCGGATAAAGGTGGCAGTGGTAACTGAGGGCAGCAAAGACAGCTGTATTTGTTGATGATGAAAGAGAATATATCAAAAATTGACAGATGAGGTCAGCGATGACATTATTCTTACCAATCGCAGATTTTTTGAACTTTCTGCCCAATCTGGTCTCCCCAGAAAGAGATGAGGAACACAACACTTTTACTTATTTCACCCTGAAACAACACCAATTAGATTGGGTTAGTTATTACTACACTCCTATAAACGGTAAAAAATACCAAAAAACAGTTGAATACATAAGTAGGATGGACAATACAATTTTATGCGAAATCCTGGTCACAGGATTTTTACTTAAAAGACCATTTGTTTTAAATGATCTCAGATCTCAATTAGATAAAAACAGATCAATCTATGGTAATACAAACATATCAGTTCTTCTTTTGATTTAATTATACACAAATTAAAACAAATATATGAATATTATATTCCATTTCTGCCAAATCTACGCCTCTAAATGCCACTAAATCTCACACACTGTATTCATAACACCTCTTTTTTATCAAAAGTCAAAAAGAGTTTCGCACTCAATGACTAAGCAAATCTGCTTCATCAAAACTGTGTGGATGTGGTCTTATCAGATTTCTATTTGGACTAAGTCGCAACAATCTATCATTTTAGATCGAAAACCGCAATTTCAGGCAATGTAATCTTGAGACTGTCGTAGCTGTGACTTTTTTGCTGTTTTTCTAAACCAGGTTTTGTTTTCATCAACTATTATAGTTGTATGCCGCCTCCCTGACCATGCTCAACTTTAAGTTAAAAGATTTTTTTTGCTCTACTTTAAGTTAAGCCATAGATGGCTGTTTAGTTCTTCAGTTGTAGGTTTCTGTGATTCTTGTAAAAGTTGATGTACACTGAAATTCATTTGAAGAAAATCGTGAATGAAATCGAAATCACAATTTTTTGATTTTGATTACATTTTCTCAGCATCATGCTGAACTTTAAATGATTCTCGGAAATATATGACATCATCTTTTTTCAAAGGAGCCCCACCCCTCTACACATCAGCAAGAAAAGCAAGGACAAAAAGAAATACTGTTCTTCGTGAAAAGCACTAAACACAAAACAGGTTGTCAGCTTCATTCACGTTCTTCTACGTTTGAATCCAGTCTAACAGCCAATATTTGAAACACAAGTGAGACAAGAGCTTCTTGTAATATTTACTTTCAAAAACAAAACTTAGAAAATACACTGTTTATTTGCTTGATTGCTCCACAGATCTGATGGAAGATTAACATACAGGAAGTTGTATAAACTATACATTAATAAATTATGCATTTTAACAAATACTATCATTGTGAATTCTCTTTAAATTATCTTTCCTATATATTTTAAACCTTTTTAACCTGATAAAATCCAAGGACCCCAAATATGGGGGCAGCATACATTTTGTGCATTAACAGGGTGAAGCACAGACTTGCCTGTATCAAATCATTACATCCAGTACATAACTTGCATGAGAAAAGCTACTCAGCTACAACACTAAGTTAAATATTTTTATCTGTAGTAAGCACAATTCAGTCTGATACATGAAAAGGGCATAAATACTGATCATACATTGGACTAATGATTCCTGGATTGTTTGGGCTAACTCGTTCTTCCAAGATGATACTTACTGTAAAACAGGATTTTTCTCATGCAGAGACTGAATTTGAGATTTATTTTTTTTGCATCACAGTAACAAATGAATTGATTCTTACTCTGTAGTCACCTCACATGTTGTGGCTTTCTTTTGATACTGAGATCTTCCATATTTATTGTAGGTCATTTATTGTCATTGATTGTGGACGTAGACTAGTTAAACTAAATTATTATTCGTCCAGTGACATACAGTGGCTTGCGAAACCATTTGGCTGCCTTGAACTTTGTGACCTTTTGCCACATTTCAGGCTTCAAACATAAAGATATAAAACTGTAATTTCTTGTGAAGAATCAACAAGTGAGACACAATCATGAAGTGGAACACACTTTATTGGATATTTTAAACTTTAACAAATAAAAAATGAAAAATTGGGCATGCAAAATCATTCAGCCCCATTGAGTTAATACTTTGTAGCGCCACCTTTTGCTGCGATTACAGCTGCAAGTCGCTTGGGGTATGTCTATCAGTTTTGCACATCAAGAAACTGATATTTTTGCCCATTCCTCCTTGCAAAACAGCTCGAGCTCAGTGAGGTTGGATGGAGAGCGTTTGTGAACAGCAATTTTCAGTTCTTTCCACAGATTCTCAATTGGATTGAGGTCTGGACTTTGACTTGGCCATTCTAACACCTTGATATGTTTTTGGTGAACCATTCCATTGTAGCTTTTGCTTTAAGTTTTGGATCATTGTCTTGTTGGAAGACAAATCTCCGTCCCAGTGTCAGGTCTTTTGCGGACTCCATCAGGTTTTCTTCCAGAATGGTCCTGCATTTGGCTCTATTCATCTTCCCATCAATTTTAACCATCTTCCCTGTCCCTGCTGAAGAAAAGCAGGCCCAAACCATGATGCTGCCACCACCATGTTTGACAGTGGGGATGGTGTGTTGAGGGTGATGAGCTGTGCTGCTTTTATGCCAAACATAATGTCTTGCATTGTTGCCTAAAAGTTTGATTTTGGTCTTATCTGATGAGAGCACCTTCTTCCACATGTTCGGTGTGTCTCCCAGGTGGCTTGTGGCAAACTTTAAACAACACTTTTTATGGATATCTTTAAGAAATGGCTTCCTTCTTGCCACACTTCCATAAAGGCCAGATTTGTGCAGTATACGACTGATTGTTGTCCTATGGACAGATTCTCCCACCTCAGCTGTAGACTTCTGCAGTTCATCCAGAGTGATCATGGGCCTCTTGGCTGCATCTCTGATCAGTATTCTCCTTGTATGAGCTGAAAGTTTAGGGGGACGGCCAGATCTTGGTAGATTTGCAATGGTCTGATACTCCTTCCATTTCAATATTATTTTTGTATCCAAATCCAGCTTTAAACTTCTCCACGACAGTATCTCGGACCTGCCTGGTGTGTTCCATGTTCTTCATGATGCCCTCTTCGCTTTAAACAGACCTCTGAGACTATCACAGTGCAGGTGCATTTATACAGAGACTTGATTACACACAGGTGGATTCCATTTATCATCGTTAGTCATTTAGGTCAACATTGAATCATTCAGAGATCCTCACTGAACTTCTGGACAGAGTTTGCTGCACTGAAAGTAAAGGGGCTGAATGATTTTGCATGCCCAATTTTTCATTTTTTATTTGTTAAAAAAGTTTAAAATATCCAATAAAGTGTGTTCCACTTCATGATTGTGTCCCACTTGTTGTTGATTCTTCACAAGAAATTACAGTTTTATATCTTTATGATTGAAGCCTGAAATGTGGCAAAAGGTCACAAAGTTCAAGGGAGCCAAATAGTTTCGCAAGCCACTGTATAATGGTTGGCAAGATGAGAAAGACAAAAACTTTATAAAATACATTTTTAAAAGCATTCATCGGGTCTCTCAAAATGTACATTTTGTGTTCATGTTAGTGTTCTAACTGAAAAAGATTGATACATTTTAAATATTTAATCTATCTAGAATATAAAACTAGTTGATAGCACGTGTTTTTAATAGTTTTAAAAACCTTTTTATGAGACTTAAACTATCTGGTACCAAGTTTTTGGGGTTACACTACACATGACATGTTTGCCATTTTCCCCATTACAAATGAATTAACTGGCTCCTACATCGATAATTTTAACTTGACTCACAGTGTCGAGGTCAGTAAGGTTCTCGTCCACTTCTGCGTAGCTGAGGATGGTATAACCTTTACAAACTCGCCATAGCATGCGCTCGAAGGCCTCAACCTTCACCCGCTGGATAAGACCTGAAATAAACCTTCAGCCAGGAGAGATCACCAGGTTTAGGGCTTATTCTTTAATGACAGTGGCACTGCACACACTGTGAATAATATAGGTTGCAGCTCACCCCAGTTTTGCTCCAAGTCTTTGCATACCGGTGCATCCAGTCACAGAGTCTGTCTCCATGGTGGGGAATTCTTCATACTGGGGACCAAGAGCCTCATGCTAATTTTAAAAAGGAACACATTTCATTCATGACAACTCACAGCAACCTCTCCTATCATGGTTGTACACAAAGCCGCTGTGACGTTCACAAGTTGGGATGTTTAGTCTCACAAATCCTTGTCTGGCATAGACATCACTGAGGCTCTCCGCTGCCTGTGATCCCTGTTTAACCCACCTGTTATGTTCTGGGTCAAATTGACCCATTTAAAGTTTGAAGGAACTATAGTTAAAAGTGTTGTTTCAGTATGAAACTTCTTCTGCTTGCCTTAATCAGTGTAATCAACATATAATATGAAAATGGTTAATTTCACATATTTGTCCGCCCCCCCAGCTGCAGGTTTATATCACATAGATACTGTTCAGGTCAATTTGACTCAGCAGTCAAACTGGAGATAAAACGGTGTCAGAAATGTCAAACAATTTATTTTTTTGCAACTGTGAGACATGTTATACACACACACACACAAATTCCACGCTCACACAGACACATGCACACATACACTATTTAAATGGTATGTTTCAATGTTATGTAAAACTATTGTGTTTTATATGTTGAGTGGTAACACATTAACATATTTTTTTATGAAAAACGAGTAAATTAACTTAATTAAACCATTACCTGTTAGAGGTAAGGAACACCATTGCACTAAATATTGATAGAATAGTTAAGTTAGATTTGTTTTGGTTTTAGGCATCTTTTGGATAATTAAACATGCACTGGGTCAAATTGCCTGAGAAATGAACATAACAGAAGGGTTAACACGACAGCCCCCGGTGAGTTAGGTGCTGCTCGTAACAGCTGCACCGTGACCATGCCGCTAATTTAAGTCAGTGGCAATTCCACCTCTGTCGCCCGGGGTGACAAAACACGTCAGCCCCAAGGAAATGGGATGACGTGAGGCTGTCTGACATGCAGACAGTGACTGGGAGGATTTGAGTGTGTAACAAATAAAAAAAAAATGTGAATTTTCTATTTTAGAAGCTTTCCATGGGAATTAAAGGGAATATATGTGAATAAACAGGAATAAATCCCAAATATACAAAACTGAAGGTTTGGCCTTAACAAGGAACTTAAACATAGTTGGGGAAAATATATTGTAGCATAATCCTGGCTAAACATACAGATTTAAAGGGACAGTTCAAAATTTCTTTTCAAATTCCCCCATCATTGAGAGTCCCATAGTCCTAGCAATAGCTGCTTTTGTTACAAGCTGTTTCCAAACCAGAGAAGCACAACCACAAGCTGCTCAGCTGCTACTACACGGCTAATGGTATTTTTTGGTTTCCCTCAACAACCTCAGCAAATACACAATCCAGCAACTCCCAAATGTTGTGGTGGACGAGTTGTGACCTGCATATTCACCACTCTATAGATAATAACTGTAACATTACCACACGTGAAGTAAATATTCAGGACTACTTTCTTAAGTAAGCTGCAATAAACTTGAGCTTTTTAGATCAATCCGCTGAGCAGCCATGTCTGGAGTGTGAAGTCTGGCTTTACTACCTTGAAAACAGTTCTGCCTCATAATGTCCCATTATTATCTCATAACTTGGTGAAATAGGTTTTTATAATATTATGTGGTAAATATATTGGATCTATAATAGTACATACAAATATTGAATAAAAATGTATTTATACAGTAGGTAAGTTAGTTGTTAAAAATGAATATTTCCAAAATTCCCCAGCCTAACTTCCCATGGAAAATTTCAGAAAATTGACCAGAAACTTACCGTAAATTTACCACAAATAGTGACAAGTGAGCCAAACAGACATAACACTCACTCTTGAGCGGCTGTGTATGAAGGTCCGTGTGATCTTCAGCATGTGTGTGTACTCAGTGAGCTCCAGGAGATTCCGCCGCAGCTTCTCTTTGTTCCTCGCCACCTCGCTGAGCTCCATCTCAAGCCGCTGAAGCTGCTCCTGAACATCACCCACACATCAAAAGTCTGAATTCAGCAGCAGGATACTATGGCAGAGCCATTTTAACATTTAAAAGTCGGTATGGATATGTGTTGCAGATGTCTCTAGTTCAGTTATAAAGAACATTTGAGATGTCCACGGCTATATTCTTCCTGTCCACAATTGTCATTTCAGATCTCCACAACAACAATCTTCCTAGGACAAATGACATCACTTTTGATATTAATGTGTATGGGAGATATCTGTAACTGAATTACGAATAGTAGTTATTCTAGTTTGAGATATCTACAATTTGATTCTGATATATTTAATTCAGCACAATTACAGATATCTGCATATCCTTTTTCAGATATCTTAAATTACTTTTGACTAGGTGAAATGGTTTGATCTTTTGAATTATAGAATTGAAGAATGAATGTACAATGAATTGATGAAATGATTTTGATTTGATGAAGCGGAGATATCTATATCTGGAGTTCTGACTGAAAACCGACATCTCATTCTTTACTCTAAATGAAAACATCCTAAATATGTTTTTACATGTTTGAGCCAAAACTAAAAGATAAATTAGTTGACAATGCAAACTACACATGGAAAAACCTCAGCAACAAACACTACAGATCAGAGAACTGTTTTTGGACATGCAAATGATCAGATGTCAGTTTGATAGGGAGAAAGAAAAGGTAATAATGCATATATATATTTTTTTAATTAACATATGATCATCTCAAGATTTGGAACTTTGACATGTTTGTCAAAGACAATTGTCATCATAACAGTATAAAAAGGAAAGAAAATCACAAAAAGCATGACATGTCCTGTTAATACTTATGCATAGCAGGATGATAAACATTGGTATATGCAATGGAAATTTAATTAAGCTTCATTATTTTTCCTGGTCTATTAATCACACATAGATAATCATCAGGAGGTAAATCGCATTTTTAAAGCAGCCAGACACAAAACCAATTAAAATATACACATTGATATGTAGATTAGGGTGTAAAATATATGCAGTGTCACTAAGGAAAGAGATGTTCTCGCTTAGTACCCTGGTTTAAATGTCATAACCTCATTAATCAAATCTACAAGACACCTTTTGAAGATTTTCAAAAATATAATGAATTAAACACTGAAAGGAGTTTTTGCAGTCTGTAAACAACTGTGTCCTTGATTCCAGTATTGTAGAAGTCAGTCCAAAAAACAATCAATATGATTGATAACTGATGTAATGATGAGCTATACGCTGAAATGAAAGTGAAAATCTGACATAAGTAATGTAGAGGATATACGTCTTTGTCCTCTTCCATTACTGGTGATTACACTGAGAAGCTGAACCCAACAGAGTGAAATCAGACAGCTGCAGAATAAAGTGCCGTCATTCTCGGCTGCTGAGGTGGGAAAATTATTTAAACTCAAGCCAAGTTGGGCAAAAATTTGTACAAAAAAACAGGACATTGAATATTTTCATTTGATAACTGTCTGTTTCCATTGCAAATATTCAGTGTGTGTGGGTGTTTTTCTACTCTTTAGAGAAGCCTTTATCTATTTTTATAGCTTCATTTATATATTTAACATTCCACTATTGTTGTCTTTTCTCCCATTAACTAGTAACCTAAATACACACTACTTTAGACACTATTAGTGTTAAAATTTACTTGCTCAAGTGTTATATTAACTCATTGAAGCCTATAAGCCTTTAAGTCTATGACTGTCATTTTATACTTAAAATAAAAAAAAGTTGAAATGTTACTCATACTGTTTTTTTCTAATAAGATGATCATAGACAACTTAGACAAAGGGTTTTAAGCAAAAAAATGAATTTTCCAAGTCCTTCCTGTCATATGATGCATCAACTTCCTGCCCCTTTCAACCCTGACATGTAACCCTATTTAATAATTAAAGTCTTTAGAATAATCCCCCCAAAAGAATTATGCGATAAATAGTTTTTTGTTCATGAGCATATTTGTGCAAGCAGCAACTATCATAGCAATTAAACTATTGTAAAATGAGATCCAAATGAAACTCACCATGATTTCCAGGACTTGTCTGGGAGGAGGTGCAAGTGGACTCTCATCCTCCTCAGGAACGGCTATATGAGCCTTCTGAATCTCCCTCAGAAGGTAACCTGTACCAAAAACAAGGCTCTTTATTTGTTCTATTTTTGTAATTACTTCTGAATTGGGTAAGCTATGGTTAAAGGTGAATGTAAATCTCTGGTCCTGCAGATGGTCCTTACCCAGAATCCTCTCCATCTCCTCACATCTCTTAATTTCGCTGACGAAGCGTCGCTGGAATGAGCTGACACTCGGGTTGAGCTGAAACCAGAGGAGCTTCACAGGTCAGGAGGCTCTAAGTTACAAAACCGATCAGTGCATAATAGTGGACTTAAAAGCTTCATTGCTGTTCATAAACTTGATTCATCCACAGCTTCCTCTAGTGCAATGTGGGGTAGTAATGACCTAAAACCTTATTGTATTATCTCTTTACTTAATGTTGAAACTGATATACAGCCTTTATAATAATAATAATAACAACAACACTGAATACACTGTTCCCCATCATGAACAATTTCTATCTATACATACATACATACATACATACATATATACAAACAATAAAGCAAAGGCAGTAAAACAATAGAACTCAAGCCACAAAATAAAATAAAAAACATATAAGCAAAAGACCTTATTATTACTATAATTTCTCTCAATCTTGACTTTTCTCTACAAACTGTACTGCACAAGAACATTTAGGCCTATTTAAGGAGTGGAAGTCCCCTCATCCATCCACCCACCCACCCTCCTCAGACACAGACAGACAGGGTGAGGTGGGGGTAGATTCTATTTATTGTCTCTTGTCGGTCTAAAAAAACAGTCATTATTAAACAGACGTTAGTTACTGCTCGTGAATCATACTTACATCTCGGAACTCGACCAGCCCCAGTTCTCCCAGCTCACTGATGCAGTCATATTCGGAGCCGGACTGCAGGAACAATTGCGCTAAGCACATCTCCTCACTCCGAAACACCATCTTTATGTAGCAGGCAGGTCAGCCTGATAATCTCCCTGCAGCTCCTCTCAACCTACAAGAGCCGTTCACTGGGAAACGAAAATACAGGACATCACAAAACCCCTTAACCAATTAACATCCAGGATTAATTACAGTCTATTAATATTGAGGCTTTTCGGAGGCGGGGGGATTCTCCTCATTCAGCAGGTTTATGCGCAAGTTCGGTCTCCTCTAAAGCCGCCCGCTGTCTGCGGAATAAACAAAATAAAGAAAAAAAACACAAAGACAGAATCCTCCCTTTTGCACCTTTCTGCGCCGAGCGGAGCGGTCATCCTTTGGGCTCCGCACCTTGAACACCTGTCATCCTCGAAGCGTCAAAACGTGGCGACGACGCGACGCGGCAGAACAGGCGCAGCGAGATAAACCATCGACCGGATATGTGGAGAAATTAGGTTGAAAATAAGTTAAAAATAAAAATAAAAACCTCCCCAGTCAGAAATAGGCTACGGCCTTTATTCGCTCTACGTCGCCCGGCAATTTGACACAGATTTGCGTCTCTGGGTTGCCAGGTCCGTCGCGTCATCCTCTGAAATGATCGCCTTGATTTAGAGGAGGGGACGCGCTGACAACGTGGACCACTTTGATTTGACACATATATGAATAATTATAAATAATAGAATTATACCAATTAATATAATTAAGCTTGAGTAACATATAGTAATTTGCTCTAAAAATGATCATGTTATTTGTTGCTTAATATGATGAAGCAGCATGCGGCGCGGGCTGTAAAAAAGATTCTTTGAAAATTAAAAGTGCAAACCATTCCCTTATTTTTTTACATACACGTCATTTTATATTTGAAGTTACAAGTTCTCCATTGTCTCGTTTTAATTTATGCCCATCAATGGCAACGTGCCTTTTAAAAAGGAGGTTATTTTACAAACCTGGCAACCGGCTCATCTTCTTATTCTGTTCATCACCAAAAGCGGGCCGACCATCTGTTCCTCTTTGCGTATGAAATCCTTTATTTAAGGAGTTTGGGGGTTATATAGGAATAATCATTACTAATTTCTATATACTATATATATACTATATATGCTTCTGCCCGAAAACAAATTCTAACAGACCTACAACCCTACATAAAACCCAAAAGAATGAATAGATGTGAGAGCTGAATACATCAAATACAATACAAAGAAGTTATATTAGAGATTCATGTATATATTATAGTGATGTGGAGGAAATTCAATTGTGTATATTCTCCACGAAAGTCTATCTGAAGTTAATGTGTCTGCAATTGTCTGAATTAATCAAACAAAGTTTCTCACAGTTCTTTTAGTAAAAGATTTCTTCTTTGTGTCTCAAACTCTATTTTTCTTTTCCATAGAATCATAAAACGAGAATGTGGCACTAAAAGGACAGATTTTGTTTTGAAAGATATGAACTTAATTTGACTCATTTTGAAGACCTAATTTTTATATTAGTGAACTAGACCACTGCACATATAATGAAGGAATCTCTTAATCAGTATAAAAAAAGGAATTTATAAAGTCTATGTTCAATTGGACACCTGATTGTTATTCTAAGACAGAATTGAATAAATAAAAATGTTGGAGCTGAATACATCAACATGATAAGGAAATATGTTGGACATCAACTTATATATTACATTAATGTGGTGGAAATTTGATTATGTATATTAACAGTAAATTAATTTATGAGGCTTCAGCTTCCTGTTAGTCAAATAGTTTTCCACTTTTTTTGTAAAAGAATTCTTCTTTGTGTCTCACCCCCCACCCCCCGGACAGGATCACACAAAACAAAAGAATTTTGAGAAAGATTGATTCGATTCAACTAAACAACTGAAGCTTTATATTAGTGAACTAGGCCACTGCAAATATACAAAGGAATCTCTTAATAATCAATACGAAAAAGAGGAATTTATGAAGCAAGACAACACTTAAAAAAGTATGAGGAACAACCTATATATTACAGTAGTGTGGTAAACTTAGAAACAAAAATTAATGATGCTTTAGATGACTGAATTAGTCAAAGTTTCCCACAGTTATGAATATTATAAGAATTGATTATAATAAAAATATTACTAATCTCTTTTCCTTACACATAAACCATCAACCCTATGAACTGAGACCTAAGCTACAAAAAGCTGAAGATACAATTGAAGTAGACAAGTTGCTGTGAGAGACGCATGCAAACAGAACACCGGGTTAATTTTTAGTTTTCATATAGAAATGAAAATCTGTGTGCCAAGGCGAGGCATATATATAAAAAAAAAAAACACTTGGCCAAATACCGAATATCAAATGCACTTAAGTCTTTCACTACTTTTAATATTGCATAAATAATCTAGAATAAATTTTAGACATGTTTTTCAAAGAAACATCTCTGGTAAGCACACATCTGAGAGGAGCAAACATGTCACAAACAGCAAAATGCTGCAAACAAAAAAAATATGCAAAAACACACAAAAAAAATACAAGTTGCAGGGGAAAACGCTGAATCACGGAGTGGGCATGCTGTAACCAGCTTTCCTTTTAGCTTCAAAGTCTCTCTCTCTCATAGCGCTGTGCGTCACACACTACTATCCGATCTTGCTTTTAACTCACTAAAGCAAAGGCCGAATTTGGCATGTTTTGCAATACTCAACTGAATATATTCGGTTGCTGAATATTCGGTGCATCATTAATGTAAACATTTCTAGAAAAGTACATTAATAAATAAATATGACACCATGTTGTGTTTTTTAAGTCCTTAGACTCTGAGCCATTCTGTTGAGCTCCTGCGACAGCGCTGTGACAGTGTCCAGGATTCGCTGCTTGTCCTTTTCTTCCAACCGGGCTTCGCATCGCTGAGCGAATTTATCGGGATGCCACAGCACTTGCTGCTTCCGGAGGACTTTGCGAAACTCTGACACGTTCTTCCTGTCCACACCTTGCAACATCACGTCTGTCATCTCCTTCACCGTCCCCCGTGGGGACGGCCAGGGAATGTCGTCATAGCTCAGCTTCATGCCGCCCGAGGAGCTGCTCTGGAACGTAGCGCACCGTTCATCGTACCGCCGCTTCTTACCCTGCCGAGTCTCCTCCTCTTTACGCGCGGCCTGTGCCAAATACACTTCGTGTTCCTGCTTCAGCTTCTCATGTAGCCGCTTGTTGCTCTGCTCTTCTCGCTCTCTCTCTTCTTTGCTCTTTGTCTTTTTAAGCCCAGAGTACAATGCTAGCAGCCGTTGGGTTTCTGCGTACTTCTTATCGAAATACTCTCTTCTGATACGATCGGCCCAATCACCAAAGTCTTCCTCGTCATCATCAAGAGGAAGAAAATCATCATCTTTGGAACAAATACAGTTGCGTTATTAATATTATTATTATTACTATAAGTTAATCTGGGTTGCACAATTCTGGGAATTTTCAAAGATGTAAACTATCCATGGAAAATAAAAAGGAATATATAGGAATAAATCGAAAATGTACACAATTGAAGGTTGGCCTTCAACGGGAATAATAAGAATAATATATAATAATAATAATTAAATATAGTTGGGAAACTATATTGTAGCATAATCTTGGCTAAAACAACCAGATTTAAAGGAGTAGTTCAACATTTCAAAATCACCCATTGTCATAATTCCAATAGTAATAGCAATAGGTACTTCACCTTTTTTTGTCAAAACCAGCTGTTTCCAGACCAGCAGAGCAGAGCTGTGAGCTGCTTAGGTACTACTACATGGCTAATGCCATTTTATGGTTTCCCTCATCAAAGTCAGCAAATACACAATCCAGCAACTTGCAAATCTGTGGTGGACAAGTTGGGACCTGCATATTCACCACACTAGGAAATCATAACCCTAACAATACAACAAGCAAATACAGTCCCAGTTCATAACGTCCGTTATTACCTCATAGCTTGGTAAACTAAGTTTTGATAAGATTATGCTGTAAATATATTTGATCTATAATGGTATTAATGTTTAACTTGCAAATATTAAAAATGTATTCATACAGGAGCTAACCAGCTGATAAGTTGGGTGCTAAATGTTGAATATTTCCAAAATTATCAAGCTTAACTTCCCCTGGAAAGTTTCTGGAAATTTACAGGACAATTTCTGTCCCTTTGCAATCCTAAAGGCAATACAAGAAGCAGCAATAATGTATGAGTTTTAAATTTACCATCATAAACTCCAAAGGTTTCACTGAATTCATCCTCGCATTCACCAAACAGCTTCTCCATCCACTCTCTCTCAGAGTTTGTTTCAGCTTGGCAGCTCATGTTCAGTACAGACTGTGTAGAAATTAATAAAATAATATGCAAATATGATCCAAGGTAGACAGATGAGCATAAATGACCAAACTTTGTGCTTCTCACATATGATGCTAATCAAACACTTATGGACATTTTACCCACATTTGTAAATCTACTTCAAGCATTGAATTGAATTGTAATCAGAGTTCTACCATTCACAATTTTTTAATAAAACCAACTTGAAAGACAATCAGCATATTTTCACAATGTTATATGAAAAAAATAAACAATCTAGAAAGTAAAAAAATCTAAAATACTGTGGCATACATGGGATAATGGTAAAGTAGATGGCATTATAGTCAGTCATGGGTGTTTTAAAAATCATGATTCGTCAGATGGTAGAGGTCCACTACAGGAAATACACTCATGAGTTTATTAAATATAGATTAAAATATATAGTTATAATAAGGTGTTATTTTGTTATAAGGTGATCAATATTAGATTAAAAGCTAAGTCTAATCATATATTTGAAAAACATAAAATCTCATTACAATATATTTTGAGAGACATAACCAAAATGTGATGGTGTTACTTTATTAAATTGATCTTAAAAATATAATTTTTAGTAGTGCAGTTTCTTATCAATTGTTGACCAAAGGCACTAATTTGGACATACAATGGGGGAAATAAGTATTGGACATGCAACTTTTTTGTCATTACATTTATTTCCAAAGATGCAATTCATGTGACATTTCTTCCAGACACTGGTATTAACTCAAATATTCCACACATGGAAAAAAAATCACAACATTCAAATCCATAAATAATGATTATGTGTAATTAAGTACAATAACACAGGAAAAAAAGTATTGAACACACATGGGAAAGCTGTATAGTTTGGCAAGGAAAGGCACCATACCATCTCAAATCTGAAAGTAATTAGTCTTTGTACTTCCTATAATTGCAAACCAACATCAGCTGGGTTAGTGCTAATTGATGGCCCTATAAACAGGTTGTTTTTTTCACCAAGTAGTCAAACAAGACGCATCTCATGATTGGTAAAAGGAGCTGTCTCAAGACCTTTGCAACCTGATTGTTGTTCAGCATCAGAATGGAATTGGTTACAGACTTATCTCTCAAACACCCGAGTATTCCAATAAGCACCGTTGGGGGGCAATATCCGCAAGTGGAAGAAGCATCACCTTATCATCAACAGGCCCCGCACAGGAGCTCCTCGCAAGATTTCTGACCAGGGAGTCAGAAAGATGGTCAGAAGAGTTCTCAAAGAGCCAAGGACCACCCGGAAAGTGCTCCAGAAAGACATGGAGGCAGCAGGTACAAGTGTTACAGAGAAAACGATAGGCAATGCACTCCACTGCCATGGCCTGCCAAAGAATATTCAAAATTTAAAGACAATCTGTGCAGAGGAATGGGCAAAAATCACACCTGAGCAGGGTCGGTGATTACTTAATACATACAAGAAGCTTCTGGAAGCTGTCATTGCAAACAAAGGCTTCTCCACAAAGTATTAAATGAGTCTCAGTGTGTTCAATACCTTTTTCCTGTGTTATTGCACCCAGCTGATGTTGGTTTGCAATTATAGGAAGTGCAAAGACCAATTACTTTCAGATTTGAGATGGTATGGTGCCTTTTTTTCCTGTGTTATTGCACTTAAATCCACATAATCATTATTTATGGATTTGAATGTTGTGATTTCTTTTCATGTGTGGATTATTTGAGTTAATACCAGTGTCTGGAAGAAATGTCATATGAATTGCATCTTAGGAAATAAATGTAATGACAAAAAGTTGACTCGTCCAATACTTATTTCCCCCATTGTATGTGAAACAAAAAAAGACTGATTATTAGTTCCCTACATGTTCAGTAACACCTTATAAACCCAGTAACGTTATGTGACTTGACGTGACGTGTATCTAAATGTGAAGTTACCCCTTTCATTCCGTGTTTCATCCAGGTCAGCAGGTCTTCAGGTGTGACTCCAGCATTGTTTTGAGTGTTCATAGCTTCCGGGCAGGACATTCTGAGAGGAACACCCAGGTCAACGATGGCTAAAGACAACAACAAAAATATTTTAAATAAATACAGTTAAAGGTTAAAAGTTCAAACAAGTGTATTTCCTTACTTTCCCTGCGACTCTTCTCGTGTTTCAGAGCCCGGTTGTAGGCGGTATGTAGTGCGGTGTCTCCTCTCCGGTCCCTCTGGAGGACGTCGGCTCCGTGTTCCAGCAGCAGCCGCAGAACAGCGTCGTCTCCACGGCAGCAGGCCAACTGTAGCGGGCTCCTCTGCCTCCGGCCCTGGGAGAAATTCACGTTCACGTCCTGGTGCTTCCGCAGATACGACTTCAGCTTCAGCAGCTTGCCGTTCTCCACGTACTTCCACACGCGCTTCTGTTCGTGAGTCAACGACATCAGGCCCGTAGCCTCAACATTAGCACCATTAGCCTCATTAGCTACGCTGGTTCTTCTTCTTTTATCGTATTTCCGGTCTTCTTTGGGCGTTTATTGGCGGTTTGCATTACCGCCACCTATTGATATGGAGGATGGCTCCGGCTGTTTAAGAAGTACCTAGTATATGTACTGTATATAATAATGACATGAATTTCAAATATAACTGCAAAAAAGACAAATTTAATTAAATAAATAATATTGAAAAAATAATTAATTATATATTTATTATATTTGCATATTATGAATGATTTATATAGCACTTTTCATACAAAAATAATGCAACACAAAGTGCTTTACATACAAAAAAGCAAACAATTAATAACTTAACTCTTGCTCCCATTACACACACCCTCACATAAACACACCTAACCACTTTCCCATACATGTGCAGGAAGTGATCTTGTAATTAATAATTATAGAACATCAGATGCAGGTGTAAAAACTCTGACAAACCATGAAAAATAAAGAAATTCACAAATAAATAAATACTAGGCAGTAGGTATGTATAAATGAATGGTTAAGAGCATATGCATGTTATGTTTAGTCCATTGTGTCAATCTCTGATTATTGATATCATTGTTTCCTCTCCCCTGTTTCTTCCAGCACATCTTATTTCTACCACTTTCCTTTAAACTCTGTAGAAACATTGTCCTTTTCTTTCCTCGTCCCACCACAGTTGTCACCTTTCCTTCTGTAGTGGCTTCTTGTATTTAATTTTGGCAGACAGTGGCCAACCCAGTCCTTCTTTTATGTAATTCAAAAGGCAGCCACTAGGTGTCAGTATCAAGATTGAACATAACTGTTTCTGCATCAGGCATTAAAGTAGGTTCAATTTGTTCAAGTCTTGCTTAAAACAACAGTATAAGTAGTAGGATATTTATTTTATTTTAATTTATCTTTGTTAACATCTTTGTCTTTTTAACAGCAAAAGAACAACTTCTCATTTTAAATACTTTTATGTATAGAAATTTAATTTATATTTCAAAGTTTATTTCAAATCCCACGGTGGCGCAGGGGTTAGCGCTGTTGCCTCACAGCAAGAAGGTCGCAGGTTCAAGACCTCCTTGGTCCGGGGTCTGGGACCTTTCTGTGTGGAGTTTGCATGTTCTCCCCGTGTCTGCGTGGGTTTTCACCAGGTACTCCGGCTTCCTCCCACAGTCTTCCTCCCACAGTCCAATGAGGTTAATTGGTGACTCTAAATTGCCTGAGTGTGTGAGTGACGATTGGCTGGCGACCATCTGGGGTATATCCCTGCCTCTCGCCGTAACGTGCTGGGATAGGCTCCAGCAGACCCCTGCGACCCTAATGAGGAATAAGCAGGTATAGAAAATGACTGACTGACAAATGGTCCTACATTCTGTCATTGTGGAAATATAGCAAAAATAAATCATTCTCCTTTTTTATGGGGACTGCCTGGCAGCTCTTCAAGGAACCCTGGGGGTCCCTGGGCCCCACTTTGACAACCACTGGGTTAGTTCACATTGAAAAAAAGCTGATAAGTGCAGTATGGAGGGATCTCCTAATGGTCACTATGAACATGATTCCTCCTGTTTATGGCACAAAAATAATATTTCAGTGTTTATTCAGGTGGCTGATTTGTTAGTTTTTTTGAACCTTTAATTAATGAATACATGCACCCTTTATTGACTCAAGAGCTAAAGATGAACTTTTACTTGTTCCTTTATAGAATAGGAAAACAAAGTCCCACTATTTATCCACATGTAATTGGGCTTAAAGAGAAGTGGAAATTTGGCACCACAGTGATTTCTCCATAGTTTTAAGACTCTGTTCCATCTTCTACAGAGCTTCTTACTCAGTATTCATAAAACGCCCCTGCTTTCTGTGGGTTTCTGTGGCCCCGGCCTCTTTTCAAAACGCCACCTGTCAGGAAGCTGTCATGTCAAGAGGTCATCTGTATACATTCCTTTTTTCAATTTTTTTTAAAAAACAATGTGGTAACTGTGGTAAAGATAACTGATGTTATCTGTACAATCGTGCACAGTCCTGTTTTATCTCAAAACGTATCTTTAACGTTATGCTGGCGTTTTATGACTCAAACTTTAGCGCTGTAGTGAGCCCACCTGAAAATGTCTTATTCTAAACCAGGGATATGAATATAGGAATAATGAACAAATATTTTTTGTTTAAAAACAAAACTTAAATAAGAGATATTTTTTATTAATGACACCTCACAATGTATTTCAGATGTCACACACAGGCCTTAGCGCTGTTGCCTTACAGCAAGAAGATCGCAGGTTCAAGACCTCCTTGGGTCCTGGGTCTGGGACCTTTCTGTGTGGAGTTTGTATGTTCTCCCTGTGTCTGCGTGGGTTTTCACCGGGTACTCCGGCTTCCTCCCACAGTCCAAAAACATGCTGAGGTTAATTGGCAACTGTAAATTGCCTGTAGGTGTGAATGTGAGTGAATGGTGTGTGTGTCCCACGATTGGCTGGCGACCATCTGGGGTGTATCCTTGCCTCTTGCCATAATGTGCTGGGATAGGCTCCTGCGACCCTAATGAGGAATAAGCAGGTATAGAAAATGACTGACATATAGGCCTAGGTTCTATATCCCTGATTGCTGTCCAAATATCCCTTTTTTCTAGAAATTTAAATAGTCAAAAATGTTTGTAAAGAAGTAAAAAGTGAGTCTGACTCATTTACACAAACACATTATAAATAACTAAATGAATTGACCTACAGCAAAGAAGGAGATGGAACAAATCAAAGGACACTTAACAATACAAAGCAACCCTTTATAAATCATTTAAAGTCGTTAATAAGGTTGCCAAGTTGTGAAGAATACCTCCTTTCTATACCACCAAAGACACTTCCAATGCACAGTTCAACCACTTAAATTTTATGAAATCCATTTGTTAACCAATCATCAGTGCTTATAAAGCCTTAATAAAGGAGGCCTTATCAGACAGTGGCACCTAAAGCCGATTATTACTGAATGCACATTCCTTAAAAGAACTCGAAGAATTGTCAAAAAAATACTAAAATTTCCAGTCTTGAATTGAACAGCTGCTCGCAATTTGATGTTGCACACACAAGCACACAGAGAGAAGCTGTGTGTGGCAGCGTGTTTTTGTTGTTTAGGGGACTTTTTGATAACAGAGGGCAGTTGCAGACAGAGGACGCATGTTTGCATCACTAACGCAAGTCTGCGAAATTGGCTCAATCTTATCATTGTAGCGTCCTGCATGTGTATATATATATATATATATATATATATATTTTTTTTTTTTTTTTTTTTTTACCTGGGAGGCTTAAATCAGTGCAGCTGAGCCTGCACATCACAGGGCGTCCATTTAGTCCCAGAGGAGGGAAGGATGCACAATGGAGTGGATAGAGCAGGGAATGAAGGGACTCTTTGTGAGACGTCTTTGAGATTCACATCACCCAAGATCCGGACGCTTCCAAAGCTTGGGCACTTCCGCTCTTTTTTTTTTTTTTTGGTGTCGGAAACGACGTGTCCCCACTAACGATGGACGTCTTGTGTGAACGCCTTTGAAATGTTTGCCATCTCAGCAGAGACGAGGAAAAAGCGACGACGGACGGACGGGGACATCTGATTTGTCACCTCAGGTGTTTCTGTCACGTGTCCGCCACTACGCCCTCAGTCCAGTTTGCAATAGCTTTTATTTGTCACTCGGGTTGCAAAGAGGGCGGACAATATCCGGAAAATTTCCACTTTCCATGGGAAGTTAACCCTCTCATGCATGAATTATGAAAAATCTTTCTTCTATAAAGATATGTTTAATAGTGCACTCAAGTTGTACGTCATGCAATTTTTACTGTAAAAAAATCATAACTTTTCATAATATGAATTCTCATCTCATCTTCTACACCCGCTTATTCCTCATTAGGGTCGCAGGGGTCTGCTGGAGCCTATCCCAGCGCATTACGGCGAGAGGCAGGGATACAGCCCAGATGGTCGCCAGCCAGTTGTGGGGCACACACACCATTTACTCACACATTCACACCTACTGGCAATTTAGAGTCGCCAATTAACCTCAGCATGTTTTTGGACTGTGGGAGGAAGCCGGTGTACCCGGTGAAACCAGGCAACCCCACTTGTCATTCCATCTCATGCGCAGATTTTTTAACGGGGAGAACATGAAACTCCACACAGAAAGGTCCCAGACCCAGGAGGTCTTGAACCTGCGACCTTCTTGCTGTGAGGCAACAGTGCTAACCCCTGCGCCACCTTGTCACCCAATATGAATTCTAATAACAATAATAATATTAATGTAATCTTTATTTATATTAATAACAGTAATGATATCAATAATAGTCAAGATTTAATCACAATTCCATAGTAACACCAATATCAATTAGAATAAAACAGTTAATTTTTATTTATTTCCATATGTTCTCATTAATTCCCATGGAAAGTTTCTATTCACAGAATTTTGCAACCCTACTTGTCACTCCATCTCAAGCGCAGATTTTTTTTAACGTGGAGTTTAACAGGAGGGTCTGGAGGAGGCACACTTGTCATCCAAGACGTCAGGAGGAGCGTGCATCTCCTGCAGAAGGCCCTAAAAGCGAGATGCATCTGAAAGGCAGGATATCCCCGATCAGGAACCCTACTCACCCGCCCGCCCTTTGGCTTTTCCTGCCCGGCCTGCTGACTCCTATCCTGTCTGCGAGGTCTGCTATCCTCTTGGGGATGGTGCGAGAAGGAGCACTGCGAGACCTGAGCGGCAGGAAGCTGAGGGTCCTCCAAGACGCTGCAGGGGTCAGCTCCTCATCCTACCGTGCTGTGGCCAAAACCAGGCTCTAGGTCCGGTCTGCTGCCTGCGCTGCTCAGCCTCCATTGTTAGGACTGGAGGAGAAAAGAGCTCACGCTTCCTCTGTCTATTTCTGCATGACCTGGTTTATTGGGAACTGATTTATGATAGTGGGACATGTGTTTCTAATGATGCAGTGGGCCTGGCTGCAGAACAAAACAATGGCACGGGCTGTTTGCCTTCCATTGATACGACAATGAACATGATGAGGTGGGCACTCCTACAGAAACTCCTTCCTTCAGCCCTTCTTACCTTGAGTTTCTATTGATATACACCACCTTTCACCTTTCTTTATTCCCATTAAAGTTTCTGTTTAGGGAGTTTTTCCTTTATTCTATTCAAGAGTCTAAGGGCAGGGGATGTTATTTTACTGTAAAAACAACAAAAAAGCTGTGCATTTATATTAGTATGAATTGTGAATTATGCTTAAAATGTATACTAGGATTAAATTTCATTTCACCACTAATATTTTAGTTTAGTTTATTTGCATGTTTAAAAAAAAAGCTCAGACAAAGAGAAGTGAACACTATAAAACACATGCCCAAGTGAAGTAGAAACCCAGTAGACAACAGAGTTTCTATTCTAAAAAAATCTTTCTGCAGCAGTAGAATTTTATGAAGATATAAGTGTTGGTGGCTGATACTTTAAAAGGAAGTAAAACTGTTCTGCACTGCAAAAACTGAAATTTTAAGAGGTGAAAATATCTCATTTTTGGTACAATTAGTCCAACATTGAGTTGAGTTGTCTTATTGCACTGGCAGTTCATTAATCTTATTTCAAGGTCTTCTTTCTTTCAGTTTAAACTTTTTTTAAAGAAAATGTTAATCTTGTTTTCTTTAAACAAGACGAAATTAATCTAAAAAAAATCAAAAATAAGCTAAATTATCTGCGAGTGGAATCAAATAATTCTACCCAATAACTGAATAATTGTACCAAAAACAAGATATTTTTACCTGTTTTAACTAGTTTTTGCAGTAAAGCTCCTCTGGGTTGAATTTGATTTGTGATTTTAGGCTGCACGAATAAACTTGTCTATAAACAAACTGGTTCATCTTCTTTGCTATTATACAATGAGCTGTGTTTATTGTATATTTGAGGCAGATTTTTTTTCTAATACAGAGGTTTGTAGGTTTCATATCTTTCAGACTAAAAGGATTGGATGTCTTTTTCAAGTCTGCCTTAAAACAGAAATCAGGACACCAGACACATTGCTTGTCTAATTTTAATCATCCCTCCTATTCATACCAAACGTTAGAAGATCCCCTCTAAATGCCAACAATGTAAGTGGTGGTGGGGGGGAAATCCAGTTCAGGCTGGGAGCAAAAATGTATTTAGAAGTTTGTCTGAAGATAATATGAAGCTTCAGCCATCTGAGTTAGTCAAATAAAGTGGATGTCGTCCACAGTTAGTCTTTGTGGTATCAAATTCCCGCTTTGTATCTCTACAGACAGTGTTTTCATGTTTAGCTGCAGCGGAAATAACGTAACAACAAGAGAGAATTTGGTATTAAAAAGATACTGATCTGATCTGATCAGACCTGATTTGACTTATTAGATTAAATACATTTTTGCACAGAAGACAGACGTCACATTGTTAATGCACTATGAAGACATCTCTTAATGGTCAGTATGAATGATTACAGCAAGAAAAACATGTGGTGATGTTCATTCAGGCACCTGAATATTGTTTTGAGACAAACTTGTATAGGAAATAGTGAAAAAGGGTTAGTTCATATAAAAAAAAACATAAAAAATGTTCTAAGTTGATAATATTTTGAAAAAAAAAAATTCTTCTTCAGGCTGCAGCCACAGCACATTAGTGGTGACGGAAATTGAATTTAAAAGCATCTGAAAACGTGTCTCCTGCAGTTATTATTATTACAATAATCTACAGAACTGAACTCATACATTCATTATCGATTCATCAATGCAATCTGCTGACTGATCCATTAACAGGTTTCCATACTCCCACATGGGACATAAAATAAAAGGATTTCCAGGAACTGACATCAGCACCAAAGCATTTCAGTGCCTTGTGTTACACCTAATTTAAAGTGAATCATATTCATGCTGTGTTAAGTGTTAACTTTTGTGTTAATTGATGGGTATAATTAGTGGTATGAGTTTGTTGATGGAGTTTTTATTGTTATTGCTTATTTTTATTTTTATTCAGTGTTTTCAAACAATACATCACAAATGATAAGTCATGCTTATAACCAGCTTCTCCTGAAAGCTGTTGTGCTGTAAATTCTCAGGCTGTTTATACCAAAGGGATTCCCCTTGTGTAGACACGCTTAATTTTCACACTCTGTTATTATAGAGGAATGAAAACATGCATGTAATAACTCCTGAACAGGACCAAGAGTATAAATCACCTCTCTCTGCTGTCACACTCTAGTTTCTGTGCAGAGCTCATGCCATGAAATCTTTGTAACATGATCATTTTTGGCTTCATAAAACTTGGAAACCCGTGAAAATGATCTATCCAGATTGAGTTTCACAGCTGGCTTTGATGCTGGCAGGTGGAGGATAACGTGACAAGTTGTCTTGTAAAAAAAATAGCTGGCCCAAGAATTTGAACTGTATGTTGTATTGCCAACAAAACATGATGTTGTATTGATTATAGTGCTTATTTCATTTGCTGCATGCTTTCTTTCAGTGAGTTAGAAAAGGTAACAGGTGTCTTCTATGCACACACTTTCTAGACTAAATTCAAAGAGCTTTTTAACGGAGGTTTTGTTTGCACGTCTGTGTTTATGCGCTCGCTTGGAGATTAAGGAGCTGCGGCTGTGATGAAGGAGGCAGAGTGAATGTCACTGCAGCTGTTGGATTTCTGTTTCATTGCAAGGACAGAGAATTTTTTTTCTAGATTTCACCTGTCTGAGATTGATGAAACAGATGAGGTTTTCCCTCTATATGAAGAGTCACCAGTGGTGGAAAGCCATACTGTGGTTAATTCTGAAGTTTTTCCATCTCAACTTCTATTCCACTATAATTCAGAGGGATATATTGTACTTTCTATGCTACATTTATCTGACAGCTTGGTTACTTTTCAGATGAAGGTTTTAATATTTAATATAAAGTGAATATACTTTAATTTTCAATCATTATTATTCATTATTATAATAAATTGTTGTTTGTTAAGTGCCAAATATGATGATGCAGGACTTTTACTATGAATCTACCCAGACGATCTAAAATTCACAGCACATGTATTTAGTTATTAAAAACATGTAGTAAAATATACATTTTCTTCTGTTATTTTAAGTATAGTTAGGTGATAACACTTCTGTACTTTTACTTACGTAAGATTATCAGTTCATGACTTGTTATTGAGTATTTTTTGATAGTTTTTCTACTCAAGTAAAGGATCCTAGTACTTTGTCCACCACTGGAGTCACAAATGTCAGACTGTATATGTACTGTAATTGTGACTGATTTACACTAAGCCATCAAAGGTTTTACAGAAGGACAGATAGTCAACTCCCACTAGAGATCAGTAACCCAGGATTAGTCTGCTCCTTCTGCCTCCCTGCTGTTCCTGATTATATCCTGTAAAAAGCTCATTAGTGTAAATTGATTAATCATTGACCCACTGTTGTTTGCTACAAACAACAGTTTAACTAACTAACCCAACACAGATTAAAATAAACTAATTGGTGATAATATTCAAACTGAAAATTGATTTAGATGGATTGGTATAAATAGGCCTATTACAGATCAGAATAGGAATCTATAAATAAAAAGCTTAACACTTGGTCCTAAAACATCTTTGGGATGATGCCAAATGTCATGTGGTCGATCCACTTTAGAAACTTTTTGTCTTCACTGATTGTTTATGTGAGAGAACTGTAAGAGGAGAAGAAACAAAACATGGTGGAATGGGGGGGCAGAAGTCCAACATGCATTTCCTGCAGACATATGCTTTGATTTCGACCCTGTGAAACACAATGGAAGGAGACTGCCTTCCCTCAGCACTGCAGCAACAGGAAGAAACACATTCACTGGACAGGAGAAAATACATTCCACAGCCGATCACAAATATCAGACAAGAGAGAATCTTTGTTCTTTTTTTTGCTTTTTTTTCAAAAGCACTTTTTATTACAAACCATAGACATGAATTCAAAAATAATGCATATTCACAAAAAATGCTTTCATGTATTTGCCAGGAATGAATTTCATTGTCATTCTGACACTCAAACACATACACAAACAGCCACAGACTTATGTGGAAGCAGTCGCCTTTTAATTGGGCTGACCAGCCTGAAAACATTTGTCAGCTACCATCTGTCTCTCTGTCTGTCTGGGATTCCCACTGCCAACCAACGCACTATCCCCGTCTCTCCTTATCAGACTCCAACACCTCCTGACGGCTTATCAAACCCCAACACCTCCTGATGGCGGCTTCACACACACACTTCAGACACGCAGACACATGCGCAGATGTCATGCTGCAGACGTCACAGTTGCAGTCCGTTAGATATTACACCTCAAGTGCTTACAAATGAAAACAACAACAGCATAAGTAATACACACTTCACTGTAGCTTGAGGGCACCTTTTTTTTTCTTTTTCTTTTTTTTTTTTGGCAGCACATTGTCCACCACGGAAGAACCAAAAGAGAAATACATTCCACAGGCTTTATGCTTGGTCCCTCGCGTGTATTTTAAGTGGTTCGGTTTTTGCTCCGATTGTCCCTTCTTCTTGAGTTTGACACAGAAACCATAAACCCGACCTGTGGTTGTCCACCTGAGTCAGAACTCAGCGGAGGTGACGCCCTGAAACTGACGGCAGACAGCACCCTCCCAAAAAACGCTGCAATGTTTCTATCCAACCTGCATTGTTCTGCATTGTTCTACCTTGTTCTGCATTGTTCGCCTCTTTCCCCCAGGGCGGCTCTTGGGGGCTTTGGTCACACTTTCGTGGCCAGGGACTGGGCCTCTGTCTTCTGGGAGGACAGGGAGCTGACAGGGCTGGCGTGCAAAGCCTTCTTCAGGTTGAGCAGGCACAGGCACTGGGACCTGAAACGCAAGTCGAAGAAGGCGTAGAGGAATGGGTTGAGGCAGCTGTTGATGTAGGCAAGGCAGGTGGCATAAGGGTGCGCCAGCAGCAGGAAGCGCAGGAAGTCGCAGGTGGATGGGAACAGGTCCAGGTAGGAGAGGGCATCTGCGCTCTTCACCAGGTGGAAAGGGATCCAGCAGGCAGCAAACACCACCACCAGCGTGGTGATGATCTTCAGCAGCCGCCTCTTGCGCTGGTCCTCCTTGCGCAGTGTGTTGAAGTGGCGTGTGATGGTGCAGCCAATGAAGCCATAGCACACCATCATCGCCAGGAACGGCAGGAGGAAGCCCAGTGCTGTGGAGGAGATGCTGAGGCCGGCAATCCACAGGTTCGCCTGATGCTTGTTGGTCACCACCAGGCCGAAGTCCATGGCGCAGGAGGTGCGGTTGCTGGTCAAGTCGTACTTGGTAGTGCGGAAGAAGAGGGTCGGGGTTGCCAGGAGGCCTGACAACAGCCAGATGGCAGTTAGCGAGGCCCGCATGTGGCCCTGGGTGCGCAGTTGCGTGCTGGACAGGGAGTGGACGATGGCCAGGTAGCGGTCGAAGCTCATGCAAGTGAGGCAGAAGACACTGGCATACATGTTGAGCAGCACCACGTAGCTGCTGATCTTGCACAGGGCCACACCGAAGGGCCAGTGGTAGCCCATGGCTGTGTAGACCGCCCACAGGGGCAGTGTGACCACAAAGGTCAGGTCGGCGAGGGCCAGGTTCCCGATGTAGACGTCAGCAGCCCGGCGCTTGCCCTGTGCCCGCCACACAGTGAAGATGACCACGCCATTGCCAGAGAGACCCAGGATGAAGATGAGCATGTAGAGCACCGGGATGACAGAGTAGGAGGGAGTCCACTCGGAGTAGTCGCACATGGTGGAGTTTTCCATCTCCTCATAGTCGTAGTACTCATAGGGGCTTTCAGTTGCAGATGCTGGATCCATTCTCCCTGCTGCTTATTCTTTTCTACAAGGGAAGGAAAGTGTCTGTTGCAGATAGATCCACAGCAGCTGACAGCGCTGAAATGTGTTGCTACATGTGAAATCTGCCCACGCTTATATACCACCCCCCCAGATTTGTACCCTCCCAGTATAACCCCTCCTCCTCCTCCTACCCTCCTCCTCTCTGCTCTTTCACTGCAGTCACACCCACCAATCTTTCCATTCATTCAATTTTCGTCTCAGTATCTATACGACCCATTAAAACATTTCATATGTTTTCAAATGCTTCTACTTAATTTAATTTGTAGCTGCAAAAACTGAAATTTAAACTGAAGATATCTTGTTTTTGGCCCAATTAGTCCAATATTGAGTAGAATTCTTATTCCACTGGCAGATAATATATGATATTTCAAGTTTTTTTTTCCTGTTTTAGGTCCACTTGGTGTTGAGTTAAGAAAAAAAAAGAATAATATTAGTTAAAGGAAAAAATTTCCAGTGGAATAAAATAATTCACTCAATATTGGACTAATTGTACCAAAAACACAATATTTTCACTTGATATGATTTCAGTTTTTGCAATGTAAACCAGTTTTTCTTCCTTTTAAAATATTGGCCACGAACACTAAATTCTACTGCTGCAGAAACATAAGAATAGAGGAATAGTATTAGAAAAATATTCTAGAATAGTTTTAGAATAGAAACTCTATTGTCTATTGTAGTGGGTTTCTACTTCACTTTCACCTGTTTTATGAATTGCACTTCTCTTTGTCTGACCTTTATATTCAGGGGAAAAATTAAATATTTTCAAAGTATACATTTTTAAGCATAATTTACAACTCATACTAATAGAAGTGCAACGCTATATTTTGTTTTTATTTTAACCTGATAAAATGAAAGTTGATTGGACATGTTTGGACAGAAGCCTGGGAGTCAGGCACAGTCAACTTTTTCACTAAGAATCAATTATAATATCAATCGAAAGTCGTTTGCACTGGAGGACTTCTGCTGAAATCCGAATATGTAACAGTGTTTTCATTTCTCCCCAATTCTGTCCTGCCTGTACATGCTTGAACATGCTCCAACCACAAACTGAAGACAAAATAAAGATCTGTTTCACTCAAATCAACTGTAGGTTAGACAAACAAAAGATGTCAACAGACTTTTAATTAAATATGAACAATGGCATGAAGCATCGCCATTAACTATAAAACACATCTACAGTCTGGACTTAAAGTACTAAATGTATTTGCATTGTATCAAAACATCAACAGGACACATTTATAATATATTTCAAAATGAGTTGAAACATATAATATTATAGTCAGCATCAGTAATGTATTAATGCTGAAAATAATTATTGTTGGAAAGTTAGAAAACCACTCAATGAATAATAAAACTGCTTAATAATAAATTATTCAATAATAAATTTAAAAAAATAGGTCTGATTTGTATATATTTAAGGATCCAGGCTAAAACTCAATTTAAAAGTCATGTGAAGAGAAGTGAGATTCTGGGAAATAATGTGTCTTAATAATTTCTCAGCATCTCAGCATGTGTTTTTGAGTCATGCTCCAGGTTGTCAAGTAACACAAAAACAAATATAATGGGAAGTCCTTTTTATAAAACATATGTCAAAAACTAGAAAACTAAATATGGATGATATCCAGATAGGATATGATATAGTGAATGTAATAAAAAAAAAAAAAAAACAGAATCAAACCAGATGAAACATTTGTATCTCCAAGCAATTTGTTTTATAAATCATAAAATGTCAGCACAACTTACTCACAGGTCATCAAAACTGCACAAACACATGGTTTATACCCACAAAGCCTTATTAAATTGTTGTAGTTTCCAAAAGTACCAAATATGCAGAAATATTGTATGCCCTTTATATGCCCTTTACTTAAGTAACAGTACTATAGAAAAATATTCCATTACAAGTAAAAGTCCTAAAGAAAGTATATTATTTCCCTCTGATGTGTAGTGGAGTATTTAGTAGCAACAAATGGATTAAGTAGCAACAAATGGAAATTCTCAAGGAAAGTACAAGTAACTCAGTACATTACACCAGTGCAAATATGTTTTTGAAGAAATGTGGTTCAAATGATGGATAATAAATGATGTTTCTGAGTGACTGTAACACGCTAATTACAGTGGTTCTCAAAGTGGGGTCCAGGGACTCCCCAAGGGTCCTTGAGGTGGTTCCAATTTAGTATAGTTATCCATGCATACGTTTTGTCATGGGTTTCATACATTTTATTTGATCTAAAAGCACAAATCTTATCAGATGGGGACACTGGGACAAAATCTCATCAACTGGGGGTCAATAGTCTGATTTGTGTCATTTTAAGGGTCCTTGACATTAAATAGATTGAGAGCCACTGTGCTAATACATACTGAGTATGATGAGGATCTTTTTTAAAACTCTACAGCTACTTAGAGATAATGTCTATGTTAAAGGGTTAAACAAATAACACCCATCATCCATCTTTCTCTTTTTTGCTGTTATATCAGGACTGAGTTGGCCCAGGTGGGCCGGCTCAGTCTGCAGCCTGCTATGTCTCTCAGCAAAACAGCAGCGGTGGCGCCAGGGCAGCGGCCTTTAGACACAACTGCTCTATCACTCAACAGCATCTTCCTCCACTGATCCCTTCCTCCGCCCCTCCATCTTCCTCCTTTCCTCTCCCCGTTCATCCCCGCCTTCCTCCGATTATGAAGACGGGCATTGATTCCCGGCCGCTCTGCTTTTACCGGCGTCAATTTCTGCCAGAGCGCTCCTTGTTTATGCCATGTGGTATTCGGCAATCCAAAACTGATGTGATTGTGTTTGTGGGCTTCCACCTCTTTGTCCGTCCGGCTGCTGCCCGCAGGACGTCGGGCAGAACAGGAAAAAAGCATTGACAGGGATACAGCTAAATAAAAACACCAGGCCTTGATGAAAGCATTAATCCACCCACTCACTTTTCCCAAAATCCCCTTGCCAGCCACCATGGAACAGCCAGCTTCCACATGCTGATCTGATAAACAAATAATTCAGATTACACAAACACCTCAATATGATTACAATCTGCCTAAAAGCCTGCGATACCATGCCAGGCCAGTCATGGCCAAAAAAAAAAAAAATCGAATACTTGCGCGAAATAACGTTTTAAACATGCAGCGCGGTAGTGATTCAAAAACACAGGTGGATCTAAGTAGATTATATGACATGCAGATCTACTTCATGCAGTAATCTTACATTTAGCTGTAAAGCTGCAAAAGTATCAAGAGCACAAATAACCTGAGAAATGTCTGCCATAGTTCTTGTTTTGAACAGAATGCACTGATAGTGTGATAAACACTACACAAAAGTGGCACTCCACAAAAAGTGGAGAGATTTGAATCTATCAGATTGAGTAGATTAGTGTAGCAATACCAATCTGGATCTTTTTTGGATTCATGATTTCAAATGCATTCTGTTCAAAACAACGATGGTGGACATGTCTCAGGTTATGTCTGTGCTCTTTATACCTTTCATTTGCAGCTTTACAGATAAATTCAAGATTTGCATATCATACAATCGGTGTGAATCCACCTGTATTTTTGAATCACTGCTGTGTTGCATGTTCAAAACGTTATTTCAGGCAAGTATTTGAATTTTTTCTTATAATGGTCATGGTATTGCAGGCTTTTACTCAAATCATATTTGTTTTGAAGTCTCTGTGTAGTTTGAAATATTTGTCGATTGGGTTGACGTGTGGAAGGATAATTCTTTTTCTAAAATGGACGAAAATATCATTTAAAAAAAAAAATCTTGACTAATGTAGCTAGGGCCTAAGAGTTCCAATTGGGCTAAGTTGGAAGCTGTTGACTCCTCAAACAGCATCTATCATCTCACCCAGAATCCCCACCAGCTTGTGTTTTTCCTTCTTTAATTGCCCACCAGTGTGTCAAATTGATTGTTGTTGTTGTCCTCTCCTGTGTGGCCTTGTTTTGTGCTGTAAACCACACACTGTGATGACACTCCCAGAGGGTTCGGACCCTTGTTTCATCCCTTGGCTCTTCTGCCTTTTTGCCTTCGCCCGGCTGTTGTCTGTCAGTGTCGAGTCGAAAACACAGACAGCTCATCCGGGAGAAGATGAGAAGTGGCTTCTCAAAATATAACACAAAGATGCAGAGAGACACACACACTCATTTGCAGTGACAGCGTCTGCAGGGCTGCAGAACCTCACTTTGATCTGTTATCGTGACCTTGTGAGTTTACGGCTGCTTTTGGTGATACTTGTACCTCCAACTGAGCACGAGGTGTGTTTTTTTTTTTTTTTTTTTGGGGGGGGGGGGGGGGGGGGGGGGCTGACAGTTGTTTGATGTGTGTGTTAAGCTGTTGCATGAACCCCCCCTCCTCAGCGCTGAGACAGCTGGTTCTTCTGGGCTTTTGTTTGCTTATATCTGATTGACTCTCTGAGTCAAGACTGGGTTCCTCAGATGATTCATGACATCACACGTCTGATACGAGGAACGTAGCGGGCTGCTTCGACGGCGCCGATGACAAACATAGCCTCGGGGCAAATACTGAGCCGTCAGCGGAGGTTACATTACCGATGTGCAAACAGTCTGAGTCACACTTTTAATTATCTTGCTGGCTGTCAAGACTCACACTTCCAGCATTTACTGGGAAGCCAGAACATTTGGGGCGTCATTAACCATCCGGCCGTCCTCCATTTACTCCTTTGAGTGCAGACGATGAGGTGATTGACACTAGCTTGTTAGACACAAAGGCCACCGCAGAGGGAGAGATCCATGGCACACATTTGCATGGCTGAAACATTTTACCTGTCAGTCAGTGAGGTGTCTTTGCCTGATATAAAATCCTGCAGAGGTGTCACATTTATATTCTCAAATGTTTACACACAGAAAACTAGACAATGACCTCAACCTATAACTTACGAGGCAACTCCCACAACCACTTCTGCTGAGCTATAAACACATTTCCCGTTTCAGTCCCAGATTTCAACTGTAAATTGTCTTCAAAACACTGCACATAATTCTCTCATCATTGCCAAGTCTTCCTGTATTCAGACAGAACCAACCGTCATTCAAATGGAAAAACCTACATTTACAAAGCTTGAGAATTATAAAGGACCTGGTTGAGATCTTTGGTCTGTCTATTTTTATTCTGTTTTTCTTTTTTTCTATTTTATTTTTTTGTTCTGTGCCACTCATTTAAACTGAAAATATCTTGTATTTGGTACAATTAGTCCAATGTTAGATAGAATTATCTTATTCCAATGGCAGATAATTAAGCTTATTTCAAGTTTTTTTCTTGATTTTAATCAATTTAATTTTTTTTTAAAAAAAATGTTATTCTTGTTTTCTTAAAACAAGACCAAATTGACCCGAATCAGTCAGTCAGTCATCTTCTATACCTGCTTATTCCTCATTAGGGTCGCAGGGGTCTGCTGGAGCCAATCCCAGCGCATTACAGCAAGAGGCAGGGATACACCCCAGATGGTCACCACCCTATCGTGGGGCACACACACCATTCACTTACACATTCACACCTATGGGCAATTTAGAGTCGCCAATTAACCTCAGCATGTTTTTGGACTGTGGGAGGAAGCCGGAGTACCAGGTGAAAACCCACACAGACACAGGGAGAACATGCAAACTCCACACAGAAAGGTCCCAGACCCAGGACCAAGGAGGTCTTGAACCTGCGACCTTATTGCTGTGAGGCAACAGTGCTAACCCCTGTGTTGAAAATTGAAATATCCAAATAATTTTCAAATGGAATAAGATAGTTACACTTAATTGTGGGCTAATTATACCAAATACAAAACATTTTCACTTACTTACAGTTGTGTTTGCTGTGATGTAAAAGGCTACAACACCTTAAAAATCATAAAGACATATTTTTGATGATATTGTATATTTGCAAAAAAACAACATATTCATATTTTACAATAGGAGCAAGGGTACAGTAACTCTCAGGATGAAAATGCGAAATGCTCCTGTCAAGCTTTATATGAGGTGTTTTCACCGTTATAGTAATGGTCTCTTTTCAGCACTTTTTTCTTTTCAGTGTTCAATTGGTTCTTAAAAATGTCTCCTTATATGATGGTTTTGTGTGTGTTATTTTAACTCAAAATACCAATTTGAGAAGACATAATATTATTATATAAGTAGTATCCTGCAGGAGTTTTTTTGTATATCTGTATAAACAACTGCAATAATATCATGGCTGATGGTGCACATGGTGATAAATGTAATAACCTGATGATAACTAGTATGGTTGGAGGACAAGACAGGCAGGAGAGAACAGGACAGAGTCACAACACAAATGTCATTATGTCTGTAGGAAAAACTTGTCTTGGACCTATGCCATAGCTACCATGGCTAATAGTTCTTGGACAATAGTCCATGGTCTGAAAATAGTGCTCCATTAATGCAATTTTACAGCTCTGGATAGATCCCAGTGGCTATTATCTGAGCTCATGTCTGAAGATCATGGTCAGGTAACAGTAGATATGAGCTGTTAATGTTACAAAGCTGCTGTTCAGAAACATCAAGGTTTACACAATATTTATATAATATCAATATCACAGTTAAGTGATTAATTTTTGGTATATGTATGTACTTGTCTAAATTCATTGTCTGCTGTAACAGACACACATTGATTTGCACCTTTCCCCCCCAAAAAATGTATAATAATAAATGACATTCTAATTTTTAATAAAACATATGTCACACACACACGATCAGTTATTTTAAATTTAAATATTTATTCAACCTTTTAATTGCATGAAGTGTATTTCCGACACAGTTGCTGTGACACACCAAAGAAAATAATATAAATTAAAAAGACTTTAGTTGCCAATACACTAGCAATTATACTCAATTTACACAAATAACATTAGATTCCAGGCATAGCTTATTCAAAAGTCTAATGAATCATTTGCAGAAAATAGGCCAATTGTAGCTGATTCTCTAGACCAAACTACACAAATTTGATTTCTGTAATAAAACTGTCTCCCAGAAACACTGTTTACTATATGAACCAGATCTCACATTTACTCCTCTAGCACCACAACAAAGCTGAATGAGCAGAATTTGTCTTGAATCTAAATTTGCTGATGACTGATTATACTTGTGAATGCAGAATCTGAAATGATAAATTCTGTCATCTACTTCATTTCCTAAACCTAATTCTTGAGATTTTCAGATTTACAATCGGATTTAGTTGCAGTACAGGCCCAGATGTCAAGTGAAAACCTGGAAACAGGAAATTTCGATTCTGTGCATACAGACTGACATGATAAAAAGTAACCTACATGTCATGCCATTTCCCTTCAGAAAGTCTTTTCTTGACCTTTTTCGTGTACAGGAGGTTGCGAGATGTTTTCATGACCTTCTGGCCCTCGATGACTCCATTACCACCACTGTCCTGCACATCCACAGCCAACAGCTGCTGTCCTGGATAAGAAAACAGACACGAGTGTCCATGTAGGTCAGTTGGCCGGGGAGACTGCTGATAGAAATCTTCCTGCTCTCAGCATGTCAACAAAATGTTTATAAAACAAGAAATGCTGACAGGAAAAGGGAAATCCAAAACAGTTTTCACAAATAAGTATTAATAGGTCTGACCTGTACTCAAGGTTGTGAGTGAAAATATATTTAAAGAAAAGAGGGTGGGACCTCTTTCTCTCTTCTTGTTTCTCCTCATCTCTTAGGCAGGCAAAAGAGAGTTTAACTCAGAGGAAACAAAAGGGAGAGATTCATTTATCATTTATGAAAATAACAAGTTAATGCTGCCACTGTTTGCATTCAGTGTTCACTTCCTGTCTGACACAGGATAAGAAACATAAGAAGGTGTGTGTGTATGTGTGTGTGTGTGTGTTTTTCGCGTGTGTGCGTGCATACAAGTAGTAAATTACAGGATTACATACAACATGCTTGACATAATCTTAAAGATTACCAGAGATAATGGTGACAGATGTACAGTAAATACTGCAGCACAACTTAAATGCCTCTAAACTATGAACTGTGATTGTGTTGCCTTCTACTCATGGTTTAAATGGCCACATCTGCTCTCTGCGATTTATAAAGTGGTTGTTTTTCAGAATTTGCACCTCGACCCACTATAATCCAAGAAACTAAAGAGGCTGGACAATAAAATCAACACAGCACTGGCACATGCAATGTTACATTGCAAAACTGATATCTTAACAGGTAAAATATCTTGTTTTTGGTACAAAAATGTAGAAAGTGAGATTTTAATAGTTTTCTTTAATTATAAGAAGGTCTAGATGTTACACTGCAAAAAATGAAATCTTAACAGGAGAAAATATCTTGTTTTTGGTACAATTAGTCCAATACTGACAGATAATTTATCTTATTTTATGTTTTTTTTCCTGATTTGGACTTGTTTTAAGAAAACAATTCTAACATTTTCTTTAAAAGAGATCAAACTGAATAAAATCAAGAAAAAGAATTGAAATAATCTAAATTATCTGGAATTAGATATTTCTGTCTAAAATTGGACTTATTGTACGAAAAACAAGATATGTTCACTTCTAAATGCATAAATCATATCAGATGTGTGTCTGTGGTCCATTTTGTGGCAGTTTAGGATCTTTGATGTGAAAAAGTTTGAGAACCATTGGCTTAATGTGCCACACTGCAAAAATGAAATCTTATCAGGTAAATTTTCACCTGTTAAGATTTCAATTTTTGCAGTGTCACACTTTAAAGGCCACAAACCACATTTACAGGATACCTGATTCAATACAGACTTTTTATGCTTTTTTAAGTCTGTGTGACTGTGTCAAAAATATTCCAGTTTGTAAATGCATGCTGACTTCGAGTTTTTTTGATTGGATCTCTCTGTTTTTCTTTTGTTTGTTTTTTAAAGTGCATGCTGGGTATTGAGTTTTCCTTGTCCTGGGTGTTAAACTGACATTACTCACAAAACTGTGTGAAATAGTGCAGGAGAGGGAGAAGTCATCTAAAACTGTGAATTATTCTAAAATGCACTGCAGGGTTTTTTTTTTGTTTTTTTTTAAAAACCTTTAGAGTCCTTTATCCTTCACGTGAAACACGAACTGTTTTATAGATTTTTATGGCTGTCCTGACTTCACAGAGATTTTGAAACAGGAGTCAACAGTTTGGTTTCAGGGTTCAGATGTGCACACACATTCGCATATATATATGTGTGTGTGTGTGCACAAAACACACTGAACAATCCTACACACACAATGTAACAGCCATGACTCCACTGGCTGCAATACAATAAGCTATTGTAACCTCAAACCAAAGGTCTTGACGCCCATATGCTTTTGTCATTAGTTTAAATTATAACAGGCTATGAGGTCACCATGTGGTGACACGTACATCCCTTACTCTCTCTCTCTCTCTCTCTCTCTCTCTGACACACACACACACACACACACAATGCAGCTGGTAAGATTTATGCAATATTTAGACTCAATCTATTGTCTGAGTGCCTATTACTAATATTTTTGTATTACTAGTATTTTGGATATGTACTTTCCCACAAAAAAGGCAGCAGGAAATGCTTCATAAAAAACAAAGATTTTGTTGCATTTGGGCCTTTGGTTTACAGACGTTGCAGACGCAATCTTTTCGTATCAGGCTCCAGAGCAGAATCTTTCGACATGACAATCTTTTCCATCACCGTCTGTACTGACAAGATGAAATTCTTCAGAAAACCAATGTCAATGTCTCCATGCTTTTTGTGTCTGACGTTTTAGCCTAAGCAAGCAACAACAGCTGTGCCTTAGCAAGCTGCTGTTTTGCAACTATATTATATCAGAATCTTTTGAGTTTAGATATGTTCCTTCAACAAACTGCTGATTTGTGACACTATATTTGTGATCAATGGAGACTTCTGGCCTGAAAGCAAACTACAATATTTTCAATAGACTTTGCAGACTTTACAGGCCATATATTGTATATGTACATATAATATAGGAATCTGGGTAATTTTCAATATATAACAAAACCTAACATATTCAACATATTCAAAACCTATATTAAAACATATATGTATGTTATGTAGGTTCTTTCCATGTGGGAGTATCAAAACGCTACCGTCTTTATGTGAAAAGAATTTTGGAAAAAAAAAATATCTCTGAAACAAAGGCTGATCTATTTATTCATTTGCCTATTGCCCTAAGGTTCTTAAATGCCGAAGCAGATATGTGTCAGAACTTGCAGTAAAAACACATTTTTTTGTCCCTTACCTCCTCTACCATATTATTATTACCAATAGAAGGAAAAGCTTTAATGAACCCGAATTAATGATAGAAACTCTGAAGCGTGAAGAGCTGGAACGAGATCCAAGCTAAATATTTTCTAAAACAGGCAACTCATTTACTCTTGTACAGTAAAAACCTTAAATTATTTCTCCTGGCTCTCTGCCACTGCTATCTACTCATGTTTCTCCTAGTTAAGTGTCTCAGGTTTATCAGGGCCAGAACAGGACTATATGCACACCCCCCACTCTCCTCCCATTGTGTATCCTCTCTGAGCCCCCAGCTTCCTCACCCGGGGAAAGAGAGGACTAGATGGACGGGAAGAGAGGAGACAGTGGGGATGTGACACAACAATGGCAGGAAGTGGCTTCGGATCGATATAGATAAGTACAAAACACAGCAACGTAGCTAACAAACATCCCCGGTGAAGAGATAAACAGGGAACACACACAGTGCCAAATACATGATGATGCACAGCCCAAAACCCGGTAAGACCCGCCCACAAAAACACCAACAGAACATCAACAGTACAAATTACTTTAGGAGCATATTCTCTGCAATTTATAAGATAAATACTGTGTGCTACACATTAAAAGTCCCCTGTTGGATCAGTCGTTTCCAGTGACCAAGTGCACAAAAGACAGTAATTTTTAAAAAAATATAAAATTTGCTCTGTATTTCCAGCTGATTCCTAATTTCACAACTTAGGTTGGTAAATAACATGCAAAACAATTGAATACTTCATCATACATACTTCAACAGTCCATTCTCCCATTTGTAAGTGGCTGTAACTGTAGAGTTGATGCTTTGCAGAACAAAGCAAAAAAAAAAAAATACTCAGGACATAAAAACAGACACACTGCAAAAAAGCCAACTTGTATTTTTGGGGCTAAAACAGTCATTTGTGTTGGTAAAACTTGAAAATATAAATTACTGACAGTTGGGGAAATAATCTCAGTTAGCAGAGCAAAGCAAAACAGTTGTATGCGGCAACATAATTTCGTGAGTTTTTAATACTTAAATTCTTAACTTGTGGTTCAGTACAAGGGACTTGTACGGTTTTGCTAACTCTTTACTTTGTGAAAAGTAGGACAACCTTCCAATTGCCATTTTTCATTTCAAGCATCATTGTGGCCGTGGTGCTGAAACAATCATCCTTTAATTAAATTTATTTTAACATTAAATGATATGGGAATTTTATTTTGAATTGTGTCGTAATGGAGAAAGCCACCTACACATTTTCAACATTTAAACTCAAAGATTTTCGGTCCTTTGCAGTTAGTGGCTAACTGACGCTAGTAGGGCTGCAGCAGTTAGCGGCTAACATTAGATTGCCTGGTCAAATAACATTCAAATAGGATGGCATGTTGTCTTCTGACTGGTTGATATTGTGTTAAAGGGATAGTTCCACATTTTGGCAAATTCATTAGAACTTACTGTTGAGTTGACTAAAATCAGAATTCAGACTTGAGCAAACTCAGAAACAAATCTTTAAATATTTAGATTAATTTCCTAACTTAATATTTTATAGAAGTTTGTTGCCATCGCAATTTAGAGTTCACCCACCTTTTTTTTTTGGCAGCGCACATGAAATTGAGAGGACTTATAAAACTATAAGTTGTAAGCAGGAATCTGACAGAGTGAACAGTGTGACAGGAGGAGACGTTCAACAGTTCAGATGTTACAACAAGGTCCCTGAAACAGAGAACCTAATACATCTGCAGCTTGTATAATGTGGAGATTCCAACACACTGAAATCAGTGGAAAGAGGCCAAAGTAATGTTTGTGATATTTTGCAGCCAGAAGCTTATCTGAGGAAAATGGAGCAGCCAACACTAAGGTACTGAGACCTGTAGTAAGTAAAATGCAGTAAAATAACAAAATGCAGGGCTTAACTTAGGAAAAACTGAATCATTTTGAAGGTCCTATATCGTAGAAAGTGAGATTTTAATTATTTTAATTGCTTTTTTGATTATAAGAAGGTCTAGATGTTATACTGCAAAAACTGATACAGGTGAAAATATCTTATTTTTTGTAAAATTAGTTCAATATTCATTAGAATTATCTTATTCCACTGGCAGATTATTTATCTTATTTCAAGATTTGTCCTTGATTTTAGTGAATTTAATCTTTTTTTTTTTTTTTAAGAAAATTGACACTAATCAAGAAAAAACTTGAAATAAGTAATTTTTTTGCACTACTGTCCTGTGTTTCACACTCAAACGGCAGAGAAATGCACAAATCTATGTATTATTAGTATTAGTATTCAGAAACCTAAAATGAACCACCAAGACTTCTGTGAAGTTGTGATGTCACAACAGAAGTAATTCAAATCCGACAGAGGCTCCTTAACATTAATGACAGATGCACAACCTGTTCTTTCTAGATCCCTCAAAGCTTGAAAGGGGAGTTTTTTAAAAGCATACATATATCTTGCATCATAATGTTAAATAATACTCAGGAAATTATACAATATGGGACCTTTAAATGGAAAGAAACACGATTTTAAATCTGTGCAATTTTAAATATAAATATTGCACATTTAAACGATACAAAAGAAACATAGACTTTAAACATGAATCATTTAAATTATATTTAATTGTATGAGGAGAATCCACAAATTTGTTGGTTTGCATTTGTGCTTTTTTTATTGCAGAGAACAACCTTCTCAATGACCTTAAATGGGAACAATAGGTTGGACAGTGACCTGAATTTACTACAACATGTGCCAAACAGTATTAAATCAGTTTTGTGAATCATTCATTCAGCTGCTATAATGAAGATCAGGGAGATCCCCTGCCGCAAGCAAAACAGGTTTGCGTTATTATTTCCTACAACCAATCACAATGCAGTGTCAAAAAAAGCAGATGATCTGAGATCATTGGGGCTAAACCTGTCCAGCTACTGTTATACTGAGAAGGACCATAAAAGGTCCAGCACACTTCCTGTCCACCGTCCATTGGAAGAGCATCTGTCCGACCCCTGACACCTTCCACCCTGACTCCGCTTCCTGTCCCACATGTGCAGCTCCGCTACTTGAGAGTTTTCATCAAAGCCTTTTCTACAAAAATGTGGAAAAGTCCCTCAAAAACTGTCCTCAGTTCCCATGCACATACAAAATACTGTAAACAGGAACCCTGAGCAGTATAAATTTAGATAAATTAACCACAAAATAAGGAACCCATGCACATACAGAATATGGTAAACAGGAACCCTGAGCAGTATAAATTTAGATAAATTAACCACGAAACAACGAAGCATCAAAAGGTTCACATGAATAGCCGGAGATTACAATTACACTGAAAAAAAAAATCTGACCCATTATAAATGTTAAATGTTTTTATCTGGTTTATTAAATAGATTTTAATGTGTCAATGAATAATACCTCATATTTTTTTAATTACGCTAAAATACATTTGTGCTCTTCCTTAAAACAAGCTAATTTAACTCAAAAGAAATTAGAAAATTACTTTTAAATCATTTACAATTTAATTTAACCTGCTGCACATATGCAGACAAGTGAAATATCATTGGTTCATTGTTTGAATGTTAAATATATCGATACAGAAAAATAGCTAAAAGTTTTAATTAGATTGGATTTAAGTACTACATTGACTGAATCTACCCAATTCATTTTAGTAAACCAAAAAAAGAAGTACAAGTAATTCCATCCTAATGTATAATGTAATGAAATCTCTAGGAAAATGATAGTAAATTATACTCAAAATAATTATTACTACTGAAGTACTGAAAAAATATAAGCAAAATCAGTTTAATAAATACAAATGCAATCAACTTAGAATATATATCTTAAGTTAGATAAATTAATCTCATGCAACCACTTGACAAAATAAAATTAAGCAAGTATAGACACACAATTATTGCTTAGCACAAGTGAAAAATTGACTTTATCTAATTTACCTGTTCAAACTATTATCAACGAGTTTTTAGTCTTGTGCCCTTTAATCCCTCCTTTGGGGGGATGAAGGTGTACCCCACAACCCTTGTTACCAAAAAGCTTTAGAGGAGCTTTATAGTTCCTGAAGCCAGACAATAATCTCCCAGACGTTTCACACATATGGCCCCATGAGATCATCCACATCGCTGGACTCACCCGCCCCCATAAACAGCTCCGGTGTATAAACAGATATCACGTGTGGGAGATCTACTTACACACAAAGATATGCTCTGCAATCAAAAATAGAGGCAACACTTCCTTATGCTCAGAGAAAAGTCAAACTTGAGGATGGAGGAGATTCGTTCTTGAAGTTGGGGACATGTAAAAGCAAGTGAAGCTCGACTTGCAAATATTTTTAGCATATATAATATACTTATAAGAGTACAAGCATGGTTTTACTGGTTCAAAATAACACAATAATAACAGCACTCAATACTTAGTTGGGGCTCATTTTGCCTGAATTACTGCAGCAATGGGGCGTGGCATGGAGTCGATCAGTCTTTGGCACTGCTCAGGTGTTATGAAAGCCCATGTTGCTTTGATAGTGGCCTTCAGCTCTTCTGAATTTTTGGGTCTCGTGTATTGCATCTTTCTTTTACAATACTTCATAGATTTCCTATGGGGTTAAGGTCAGGCCAGATTGCTGGTCAATTAAGAACAGGGATACCATGGTCCTTAAACCTGGTACTGGTAGCTTTGGCATTGTGTGTGTGTGGGTGGGGTCCTGTTGGAAAATGAAATCTGCATCTCCATGAAGTTGAGCAGCAGCAGGAAGAATGACGAGCTCTTTGCAAGACCTTTGTAAGTGTTGCTGATTACGGTGTGGCACAAGCTGTCTTTAATATTGAACCTTTCCACAATATTCAAATTTTCTGAGATTCTCAATTTGGGGTTTTCATTAGTTGTCACTTATGATCCTCAATATTAAAAGACATAAACACTTAAAATGTGTCAGTCTTTGTGAAATGAATGTATACTGTATATAAGTATGGAATTAGAAAAGAGAATGGCATTATTGACATAAATCAACTTTTTCATGATATTCTATATATATATGACCAGCACCTGTAATGTCTAATTTGACCTTTACTCCAACTAGTTCTACTACAAGGAAGCAAAAAAGTTAACAAGCATTTTCTCAAAAATTCTTCTGCATTTGATCAGCAAAAAAAAAAAAAAAAAAAGCCAGAGTCAACTTTTGCCGCAATACACCACAATGTCATCCGTCAACAGACTGCATTTGCTGCCCCGATGTGTGTTAGCACTTTCATGGTAAAACACTCTGTAATGTGAACCTCGGCATTGCTGAGACTCAGGATAAAATTATTGTAGCTGTAATGACTTTCTCTGAGAAGTAAAATCCAGCTTCACAGTTTTCTCAGCCTGTGTGTGTAGAGTTTCTGAGTGTGATGACTCCTAAAGCTCGTGGCTGGATCTCCTGGATCATATTTCATCTTCTCACCAGCACTTGTAGCAACACGTTGACACCATTATAGCCACTAATGTTTTTTTTTAAACACCTTCCTACTTTTGGTCTGAACGGAGCATCAGCAGCAACACGAACGGGAGAATTGGCCATTGCAAGGTGGGCAAAAAAGTGAAAATGCAGAAAACAGTTGAGTATTATGATTTATTTATTTTTTTTTTAGCCCCCCAATGTTTTTAGCCCCCCCAATGTCTATTTTTGGCCCCTTGATAATGCATCATTATACATTTGGCTGCAGTACAGAAACAGTTTGAGTTGCCTCCATTGCAAAAACTGAAATCTTAACAGGTGAAAGTACATTGTGTTTGGTAGAATTAGCCCAATATTGAGTAGAATTATCTTATTCCACTGTATCTTATTTCAATTTATTTTTCTTGATTTTAGTCAATTTCATCTTTTTTTTAAAGAAAATGTTAGTCCTGTTTTCTCAAAAGAAGACTAAGTTGACCCAAATCAGGAAAAATATTGAAATATGCAAAATTATCTGCCAAAAGAATGAGATAATTCTACTCAATATTGGAATAAATGGACCAAATACAAGTATTTCAAATATTTCTATATATTTTTTTCCCAGGCTCCAAGCTGCACCGCAAAATCTTAAATCCGAACATGTGAAAACATCTTGTTTTTGGTACAATTAGTTCAATATTGAGTTTATTTATTTTATTCCACTGCCAGAGCTTATTTAGCTTATTTCAAGTTTTTTTCTTTTTGCGAATTGGGTCAATTTGTTCTTGTTTGTTAGACTAACGTTTAAGACTAACATTTTCTTAAAAAAAAATTAAGTTGACTAAAATCAAGAAAAAAAACTTGAGCCAAATTATTTTCCAGTGGAATAAAATACCAGTATACAATATACCATTCTACTCAATATTGGACTAATCGGACCAAAACAAGATATTTTCACCTTAAGATAAGTTAAGATTTCAATGTGAATTGAATTATTTTGCAGTGTGAATTACTACTATGACGTTCTTGTACACAACACTATAATTCTGCTCCTCCTACTCCTGTTCCTGCTCCTGCTCCTTGCTCAGCAGCTTTGTCATAAAACCAGTCTCCCATTACACCCTCTCTAGGTGTTGTGAGCACCAGGTATGGGTTTCGGTGGGTTTGGATCAAGGTGAAGGGTGGAGTTGGTGTGAGAAGGTACGGACAAGCAAGCATTGTTTAGGGTGAAAGGCATAAAGGAAATGATGAGAGCTGCCAGAAATATAAAAAAAAAAAAATTGACAGACATAACACTAAATGCATCACAGAAATAGAAAAAGCCATTGGAGACACAGGAATGTGACAGGAGGAAGCTGTAAATAACATCATCTCAAGCACTTTGCGGGAGAGAAGATGATTTTATGTTGGTGTAATAAATCTTAACACTGCCTTCCATCTTTAACCATGAAGTATAATCGCCAAAGACATAAAATGCCTTAAAGGGAGTGGAAAAATGATTTATCCGCTGTAACAGTGAAACAAGCTATATAAATTAATTATAAATTTGAAGGATAATAGCAAGGCATTTATACGAGGAGCCATCTCATGCAATGCCAACCTGCTAAAGCTCCCCCTAGGAGCCAAAATGCATGCTAAGGTGTCCTCATGGGAGCCAAAATGCAGCCAAAACCTGCAGTAAAGTGCCCTCAAAGAACAAACGTGCTAAAGTGCCCTCTAGGAGGTAAAGTATGTGCTTAAGTGCTCTCTTCAGTGGCGAGGATGCACCATATATGCTCTTTTTTCCCCCCTTTTCAACCCTTCACTGATCTTATGCAAACTGAAATCTCAAATTTCACTGGGTGGGTAAATTAAAATGTAACAGGGAGCATTTTTGGATGTCATGTTCTTGGACTGCAGCTGAACCTTGTCAAGGAAGAAGTAGAAGCAGCAGAAGATGAAGAAGGAGAAGAAGAAGGGGGAGGTCTGTCCATTCAGACACCAAAGGCAAATGGCTGCGTGAATCACTCTGGATGGTGCTGTGGGAATTCGCCCCATTTAAGATGCAAATTCAAAAGAGCTGAAAGAGCCGGAGAAACAGGTGTCCTGAGGAAGTGCGCTACTACTGCACGGGTGCATGAAGGCGGGTGTGAGGGCAGTGACTGACAACACAGGGCGTATTATTGAAACCCTGCTTGTTCAGTCCGGTCTGTGTGCATTTCTACTCTTGTCTCACTTTATTTAACATTCAAAGTGGGTAAAAACGGCAGCGTGAAAGGAGAAAATATGACAGAATTGCAAAGTGTAAGGGTTTCAAATTTTATTGATGCAAATGTTAATTTGGTACAAAAACAACCTGTATTGGGAGTAGATTTTAAATCACATGAGCAAACAGATGAGAAAAAGTCTGATACATAGCAGGAGAATTCTGCACATTACCAGCAATATGTTTAATCAGTGTTCTCTAAACAAAGAATCGTTAAAGATCCCAGCAGATATGTTTTAAGATGTAGGCAAAATACTCTATAAGAATTTGTGTCTGATATTTTCCCCAAAAATGTTTAATTATCTTTATAAAATTCTTTAAATGACATCTAGAATCTAGAAATATGTAGATCTGCAGCAATTAGTTGATTAATCACCACCATTAATCGATAATAGATTTTGATAATCCATATTTAAGAAGAAAATATCAGAATTCTCTGGTTCTAGCTTCTCAAATTATTATTTTCTGGTTTGTTTAGTCTTCTAAAGAAAAACTAAACTGATGATCTTTTAGATTGTGGACTGTTGGTCTAGACAAAAAAAAATAAAAAATTTTATGTTGAATCTTCAGCTTTGGGAAACAGTGGTCAACATTTTACACCATTTTATGAACCAAACAACAATAGATAGATTAATCAACTGTCATAATAGTTGTTAGTTGCACAAAGAAAGTTGCAAGAAATATGCAATTTAATCTCAAATGTTTTCCTGCTGGAGAATAGATGTCTCCTGCTTCACTGTAAAGTCCGTCATTCGTGTTTGGGCACTGGAGGCTTCGAGTTTGTGCATCACACTTGTGTAAATTGCATATTGGAGCAAAACTGGCTCCAAAATTTAAATTTCAAATTAAAATTGTATTATTACTTCCCACTTCTAATATTAATGTGAAAACAGCCTTCAAGTTGCACAGTGAAGCTTAAAAATTCAAATGAAGGAACGAGAAGAGAATCATTTTTGAGTGGAGGGGGACTAATAAAAAATCTGTATAAAGCAGCAGGAGCCACCTCCTGTAGATTATACAGTAGATTGCCACCTAATCCCTGGATGAAGCTCAGTGTTGCCATCTACTGTACATGAGTACATGACAGAAAAGCTTTCTAATTGATACACTCCGTGTTTTTTTGCGATAATTTAGATTTAATTTTTTGGAAATAGAAAATACTTGCTTCAATCTGCCTTTTAAAATTGATCAAGAGTATATGGAAGGTAAAGAGTGCTTCTTTATAGAGGGAAAATAAACCCGTAAACTTCACTTTTTAAAATCAACTATTACCCATCACAAATATTGTTGACTATAAAAATATTGACAGAAAATAATCTGATGTGCTGTAATACATCACCCCTAACAAAAGCAAATCATGGACAGTTAAATGATGATTGCAAACAAATTCATTTAACATTTCAAAACAATTTCTTCATTTATAACATTTCGGAAAAAATAGTATCTACACATACTGTATGTTTTATATTCATTGTCAGAAGTTTATGGATCTCTTAACTTTGACATGTTTCTTTTTCATCAAAGTGCAAAGAAAACCCTAAAAAGGGGCATGAATGAAAAATAAGTGAACGACCAAGTGTTTAAATTCTTTTTGAGCTAAGAAATGTTATTAGAAAAAACTGCTTAAAATGTATTTGCGCATTAGTTCTATCTCATATTTAACCTGTATTTTTTTTTTCCTTTTTTTCATTAAAACTTACTCAAAGCTGTTTCATCAACAACCTGGTACTTCAACACATTTCAGAGTAAAATAAGATATATTTAAATCAAAGGATCCACAAACCATTAAGTGTGATTGTACAAAAACAGATTTGTATAAGCATTCTTCAAAATGGCATTTTACCATATATTTCACACACAACATAAATATAAACCCAACGCTCTCCCAAAAACCAACAACCATCAAACACTCCCAAGACAATTTGATTGAATAAACTGCATGGAAAACATAAAAATCTGCATTATAAATCTTTGGCTTAGTGGTGCAAATATCCCTGAACACACTTTCCTTCATCGGAGAGTCACACAGCTGGTTCTGCTCTTACAAAACGACTGCAGGTCACTGCTGGCGCCGGAAGAGAATCTGAGGATGTTCTCAGGTGTTCAACAGCAGCAAAGTAACTCAGTCAAAAAACTCTGCATCTACAAATTAGTGCAAATGACTGAGTCCAGCAAAGCAGGATGAATATAAATCTCAGCGTTGGCAACATAGTGACTAAAGGAGGCAAAGAGGAAGACTATAACAGCAAAGTGCTTGACTAAAGACTTCATTATTTAAGACAGAATCAGACTTCATTTATGAATAAAATGAGATGTCAGAGCACTGGCTTTAAGAGGTAAGTAGTAGCAGTAGCTTTAACGGTGAGTTAGTGAGTGTCGCTACATGTTCAGTCATATAAAGCTGAGAGCTTAGAGACAAGTGTGTGTGTGTGTGTGAGAGAGAGAGAGAGAGAGGGAGAAAGAGAGAGAGAGCTATGGGCCCAGAGTCGCCATCTGCTGTGGCTCTGAGGGAATTACATGTTTTAAAGTTCCAATAATTTTGCAAAAACCTGTGTTTAAATAACAGTAAATAGCAAAATGTATAAAAGACATCACGCTGAAAACTCAAAAGTTAAGTTTCACAGTGATGGTTTTGCAATCTGAGCATTTTGATTGTAAGACATATTTAACAAACTGATCTTTTTTTTCCCTCCCACATAATTGGTCAAATAATTTACACTACCCTCCAAACGTATTAGACCAATGAGGCCATCAATGAGGATTAATTAACTCAGAAGTTGCAGATAATGACCCACAACACACTGCTAATTAAACAGTGTTAGAGTTTCATAGTTGTGAATCAAATCCAGATGTAAAACACTGAAAATAAAAATTGATATGTTCAATCAATCTATGGCAAAAATAAAGGAATTGGCCAATTGAGCACTTTTGGAGGGAAGTGTAAACTACTGTAAATTACCAAATAATAGCCAGAGCGTCTATTTGTTTCAATCACTTCACAGATCAGGTGTTTATTTAAGACTGAATTTTTCTCTGCATATTTTACCACAAGCCACCGCGATCGACAAGTAATCAATATTCCTAGAGAGGATATTCTTTAACGTCATTGGAGCATGACAGTGATGCATCAGGACAGAGGTGATTTTGCTAAAAAAAAAAAAAAAGGCGAAGAAGAAAAACGTATAGTGTTAGTGGTTATGTCTTCTTTGATTTTTTTTTTGTTTCAAATTCTAGTCTGCGTTTATTTATCAAAATATACACCTGCACCCGGCATTTAAAGGGGACCTGTCTGTTAATTAAAGCTTGGTTATTATTTGGTAATATACAGTAAATATGATAAACTAACATTTGTGATTACTTCAATAAGTAAAAAACTTTTAAAACACTTTTTAATCCTATAACTTTTCCTGAAGTGTCGTTTTACTAAAATCTCTGTCACAACTGTGATGGACTCGAAGGTTCATCACGTCACAGAGTGTCCGCTCTTATTAGTGTCACAGAATGAGGCGCGTTTGCGTGTAAACCGGAGACACTCACCCTGCTACAGGTAGGTGTCGTGCTCTGCGCTGCTCAGACTCTCTTTGGAGCCGTGCAGGGTCGTGTGTGTGAGAAAAGGTGAAAGGTGATTAACGCTCTCCTGTGCAGGCAGGAGTGTCTTCTCATGCTTTTCTTTAGTCTTTCTACTGTCCACGGCATCCTCCATTGTCCCCACATCCGTCTTGGCGGCCAGCGGTGACTCCACAATGATGGTCGGCCTCTGCCTCAGGTCCTGGCGGCTTGGCGGGTCGGCTGTCATGATGGCCTTGGCTCCGTGCATCCTGGGAGGGGATTTGCAACGCAGGTCGCCGTGAGACTCCTTCCAGCGCCGCAGCTGGGCGTTGTGCTCCTTCTCGATGTCTTTCTCCGACACGGGCAGCTCTATGATCTGAAACATGATGTGAGACATGAAGAATCAGAAAATATTAATCTACACTACTCACAATAAGTTAGGGATATTGTTATTTACATGAGTGCTTTTCCTATGTGGTCTGAAATTTAATGACATAAGTAAAAGTTGGTATTACTAATAATGAATGAGAAGAAACACCATTTTCATTAGTTTAATATTTACTACCTCAAAATATATGAAATCCACTGAGTCTTTCACAATATCCCTAAATTATTGTGAGTACTGTATATTAACTCAGCTGTTTTTATGGGCTGACTCAAGGCTAAAATAAAATATCACTCTAGTTCTGATGTCTTTGTACTGATTTCCTGTCTGCCAAAAAATTTACTTTTTAATGCTTTTACTTTTTTATAAAGCACTGAAGGGATTAGAGCCTAATTATATCTATGATCTGCTGATCCCTTATGAACCATTCAGACCTCGTCTGGGTCTGCTCTCTGTTCCCAGAGTCAGAACTAAACATAAAGAAGCAGCGTTCAGTTTCTATGCCCCACATATCTGAAACAAACTTGTTCAGAGAACTGGAACAGAGGACTGCAGGTCTGCTGCAACTCTCACTGTTTAAGTCAGAGCTGAAGACTTTTCTGTTTGCTGCTGACTATTATTGATGTCATTTCTTAATTATTTTTTTTTCTATTTAATTTTTTTCCCCCATTCAATCAACTGTTTCTTAAATTGTATCTTAAAGCTTTTAATGTTTTATGTATACACTTTGAATTAACTTGTTGAAATGCGCTATACAAATAAACTTGCCTCGTGCAGTTATGTATAAATGCTTTTACAGCCATTATTACAGCCACCAGAGGGCAAAGTCAAAGAGAAAACACAGAGGAACAGCTGATTGCGCAGTAGCGTCAAAACAACAATAAAATACGATAAGGACAGTGACAGTATGACAGACCTCGTGCACCAGGAAGCTTTCCTGCATGTACTGTGGCTTTATGGCTCGGAGAACCTCCATGGTTTCATACAGACCCTGACAGGCCTTCAGTTTCTCTTGGGTTCCTAGGATGCATTTCAGCAGAACCAGGCCAACGCGGAAGAGGATCTTCACTCCTGAGAGAAAAGTCACATCAGTCAACGTGAGTGTATAGTGAATAGAGGCACAATCTGAAAGTGAGGAACAATTCATGTCTAAATCATGACAAAAAGTGGATATTTATATTTAATACTAATATGTCACCAATATCTTACATCTTCCTTATTCCAACAAAAAACATGTAGGATTCATGTAGGGCTGCATCTGACAATTATTTTTTGTATTAATTAATCTGTAGATTAGTTTATTAATGAATCATTTTAATAAGTCTGCTTTGATTACTTAAAGACCATGGTGAGGTCAAGTAAAAAAAAAAAAACTAAGATATTAAGTTTACTATTATGTAAGTGATCCAATGTGAGTCAATTGATCGATTAATCAACTAATTAATCAATTAATCGTGTAATCAACTAAATGTTGCAGCTATAGCTCTGGTGTTTTACAGGTAAAAAATTAAGGTAAGAGTGATAAGCACATGACAGGGTGTTAAAAAAACAATCAAAGGTATAGATAACTTGCCATTTATGCAATTTATTTTTTAACCAATACAACACATTATAATACCCATCAATCGAAAATAATTATGTATTTTTTATCCACCACATCATTGGTTTTCAAACTTTCACATCAAGGACCCTTAAACTCATGAAAACTAGGTTAATTTATTTGTGTATTGTTTTCACATTTTATTTATTAATTTGTGAATGTATTTATTTATTTATTCATTCCCCCTATTAATTTTCACTTACAATATATATACTGGAAAATAAAATTTTAATAAAATAAATTAATGTGCAAAGGAAAAATAATATACAAATAGGAAATAAATACTGCTAAATTAAATAAATATATTCATTTTATGTAATGGCAGTCCTCAATACAAATGGTCCTACATTCTGTATTTGGGGAATCATATAAAAAATAATTATTCTCCCTTTTTTGGCTAGAGACCCCCTGGCACCTGGAACCACTGCACCATAGAAGGACATGTCATGGACATGAGTGCAGCACCTCACCCTCACAGAGGAACATGTCCCAGACCCGCAGCACCGAGGCCCATGGCAGCGTCCGGGAAAAGGCGCACATAAACCACTCAGTCATATACAGGATCGGCTCCAGCTTGTGCTTCTTCAGGTGATGGTGGGCAGCAGGCGACACTCGCCGCAGCAGAGCGTACAGGATCTCCCCATCCAGCTGGATCGCCTCCTATAGAGACGGCAAGGAACAACACTGGGTTTTTACAAGTTAAAGTTAGGACCTTTTTAAGACCATTTACATAAAACCTAATACCTATTTCACAGAACTATCAGCAAAGAAAAACTTTTTTAAAGTAGTTTAAAGTAGAGTAATTTATATTTGTATTAAATGTGTACTACATCCATATAAAATACTTTTGCACTAAAACTTCGTCTGTAGTAGTTAGGACATTGTAAATATGACTACTAAAGCAAATAGAGTAAGAGATGCTGTTTTCTGGTAAAGCATAATATGGTGGGGAAAGTTGACAGTAATATTATAGTATAGAGTATGATAAAGTTGCTATATACTAGACTTATTTATTTATGTGGACACTGTCTTAGTCTGATTAAAAGCTCAGACAAAACATCAAGAAAATATCCAATAACAACCGAACTTTACTGCAGTTTTATTTCCTAAAATAAATTATCTACATTAACTACCCTGACAACGACACTAAGATTTCAGAATGCAACTACTGACAAGACAGAACTTTTCATTTAGGACATTATTTGATCAAAATAATAGCGGTTGACAAATGAAATTTTTGAGGAGAATGCGATACAAGAACTTACATAATGCACAAATTTTAAGACCTAGATATCAAAATTCAAGACAAAATTTCAAGTATTTTAAGGTATTATTTCCCAATTTATAAATTCAATGCTTTTGGGACCTTTTACTGCCGTGCAGGAGCCATGCAGTCAGTGTGTGGGAGGGAGACGGAGGGGAGAGAGAGGGAGAAAGAAAACAGATGCCTTTCTCTTTCCCTTAACTAGATTATCTCACCATCATTGCGTTACTGGTATGGTCACCACCTCGTGTCATTGGGTTATCAACAGTGTCAAATCAGAGACAGACTAGACTGAGAAACCAACGCTCTGGGATAACTAATGTTCTGCTAGAAGAAGATGTGGAGTTGTTTAAGGCAGCTTTGATTGCGCTAAGAAGAGTCATTTTTTAATGTGTTTAGTAGTTAGTTATATGTATGTAAATACAGTAATATGAAATAGCTTAATAATATTTGACAAAACACTGAATAGGTTTCCTGTTAGAGTCAAATTAGACTGATAATGCAGCTGTAAGCAGCAATAAATGATCAGTGCAATATGTTTGCTGATTTTGATATAATCCAATGTGGCTGCCGAATAAAAATGGGCAAGGACCACCAATGTGACAAACCACAGTATGATCAAGCCGTGGAATTTTGTTCCTATCCCATACATTGGCTTTGATATATGAAAGCGTTACTGAGATATGAGCTCACCTTCTGTTGGCAGCTTCACTGCAAATTTCGATTGGCTGTTACAGGCAAATGGTTTTAGTTCCGAAAACTTTTAAGGGTTTTTGATAAAATCCATTATGACGGAAAATATATCTAGGTAGAAAACGATGCACTGAACCTGGCTTGCCCCAAGGATTTCAGGGATACCAAGCTTTTGAAAATTGGATCCGTAGTTCAAAAGTTACATCCAGAAACATACCTCAAACTGTGACCAGTTGGTGGTGTTAGAGAGTTTGAGGTGGTGACATGAAACTTACTGAAAGAATCATAGTACTGTATAGAATCAGTCTGTAAAATTTAATAACTTTTTCACCAAACAGTTATATGGGCTGCCACAGTGTTAATTTCATCAGATGAGACTAGATGAAATAAATTCATCAACATGGTTTTTTCTTGATGAAAACGAGAAGAAATCAACGCCCTTAACCACTGACAGTGACGAAATTAACAAATTTTGTTGATGAAAAAAACATGTGACAAAATCTACTTTACTAAATAAAAACATATTTTTGTCAGACTTTTAAAAATAAAAATTTTTTAAAACGTATTTCTTCATCCAGTGCTGCTTCCAGGGGTGTGTGTGTGTGTGTGTGCATGAGTGTGTGCGTGTGTGTACCATCCACTGGTGTTGTTGGCACTTACTGCAGTGACGTCTGTTATTTTATTTTAAGAAGCTACTCTCTGCTACTGTTTTAACTTGCTGGGTTACACACTTCATTAAACTTTTAGCATGTAGGGAACATTCAGCTTGGTCTAGTAACTCTGGTGGTGTCACTTTAAAATATGTCCATGTGTCACACTGAACTAAACAAAGGTTCCTACCAGTATTTGCTACTGTCACAGATACCTGCCTAGATTAATTTTGATTAACATTACTATCAACCTACTGTCAAAGACTAAAGAAAAAATATTGACTAAAAATACTTTTTTTAATTTTAGTCAACTAAAACTAGACGAAAATACTAAAATGCTCCTCATTGACTAAAATGTGACTAAACAAAAGACTAAAATTAAATTGAAAAATAGCTGACAAAATTAACACTGGGCTGCCATCGACATCCCATACGAAAAAAAGATGTGAAATAATAGGAAATCCTACAAACACTGGGACTCCACAGCTTGACCGCAACGACTGTTTGTCCTTCATTCTTCCCTTAATTAAAACTGTGTGTGTGTGTTAGGACTCTTACCAGCCCTGTGCTGTAGTATCCAGGAAGGTATTTCTCACAAATTTGGACAAGAACCCAGAATGCATCCTAGGAAAGAAAAAACTGTCAGCACTTGTGAATGAGTGCATTTGTGTTATGTTTAACATGTGGGTGTGTGTGTTCTACCTCAGCCGGCATGTGCATCAGCAGCACGGCGGCGATAGGAGCCTGAGCCTGACAGTATCCCTCCTCAGGACGGTGTAGAGTGTAGGCCTTCAGCACGCGGAACAAGTCTTGCTGCCTACATGTGTGGTCACATGTCGAGAATGGATTCAGCCATAAATGAGCAAAGTGATAAGCTTCACATTACGCCTTCAAAAGACCAATCTTACCCGTGACCTCCTCTGGCTGCAAACATTTCATGGAAGGGGAACTGTCGGTGCAGGTCGCGCTCAATAACATCCACCCATGTGGGATCTCCGGGCTGGCTGTCCAGTTCCTAAACACACAAACTCCATTTATTCATGTTTTAGAAAGGACGCCTTATCAGAAAATGGTAAAATTGATTAGCATAGAATGCAAAATCTATAAATACCCTTGTAGAACTGTCAAAAATACTCAAATTCCAGTCTTGATTTGAAGATTTGCACACAACTCACTCTCTCACACACACTCTCACACACTCACACACTCACACTCACACTCTCACTCTCACTCTCACTCTCACACTCACACTCACACTCACACTCACACTCACACTCACACTCACACTCACACACACACTCTCTCACACACACACACACACACACACACACACACACACACACACACACACACACACACACACACACACACACACACACACACACACACACACACACACACACACACACACACACACACACACACACACACACACACACACACACACACACACACACACACTTTTTGAGTCATTTCCTATTTGCCTTTTTAGAATACAGGCAGCAATTCATAAAAAAAATCCATACACATGCTGTAGCCCATATTCAAACACAGCCAATGCACTTACTGGAAATAACTTGACAGCTCTTCTACTACTTATTAAAGACAACCAACCATTGGAGCCCTGATCACTGATCACCAACGATCAAAGTGAGTTATAGTGTTGTGTGTTTTTGTGTTACAATGAGTGTTTTTTTTCGTTTTTTTCGAGACAATTACGCTGGTATCAGCTTCTCATCCTCCTTGTTTTTAACCAATAAACTGTAGGCTTCAGTTAGCTTCTACCAGTTTTATATAGGCCTACAGTAGATAAAGGCAAGACAAGTTTATTTGTGTAGCACATTTCAATAAGGTAATTCAAAGTGCTTTACATAAACCATTAAAAGCATTGAGATACAATTTAAAAACAGTTGATTGAAAGTGGAAAAATCCAAAATTTAAATTAAAAAACAAGAATAATCAAAAAAGCAGTTGATTAAAGGTCCTTTACAATAACCTACAGCAGGCCTATTCAATCACATGCGGCCCAGATGTGGCCAGGCTGCGGCCCAGATGCAGCAGAGGTGATGTTGCGCTTGAAAAATAAAATACCGTTCACTAGTCTCCAGAACATAATATAGATCTATGCATTTTAGTTTATCAAATATCAATAAATATAATGTTAGAATTAGAGCTGTCATTTTAACGCGTTAATTCGATTAATTAATTATGCCGCGTTAAAAAATTTAACGGTGTCTGTCTGTGCCGTTTGGCACGGAGCGACAAGTCTGAGCGCGTCTCTGGTTGAGGCGAGCTGAACAAATGTGTTTCTGGTTGGCTGATGGTCACGTGGTCACGTTATCAGCAATTGCTATATTAAGCTTATTATGCCTATTTGAGACAGCCTTATTTTATTTCAGAATTGTATTTATTTAACTGTATTACTGTATTTGTTTTATTCTATAATAATAGATGTATGAATCTATTATTATTGTTGTTATTATTATTATTATTATTATTATTATTATATGTAATTACTGAAAAATTACCACTTAGTAAGTGAGGAAAATTTGTGGCCCAACTTAAGGTCTTGGATTCGAAACGTGGCCCAAACTAACTGAATAGCCCTGACCTACAGCATATAATACTCCACTACAACATAAAGTTGAAAAAGCTGTTCAGATATGTATATCAAATTTACAGATTTACATACACTATGTAACTTCCACTATCTTCTGCTATGTAGTTCTATAGGTTCGGCTATGTCAATATGCTGGTGGCTGTTGGAGGTGGAAAGTGATTTGAGTCTTTTTTACGTCTTTTTTAAGAAGAAAATGTCCAAAGTCTTCTATAATAGTAAAGTGATGATCTTTAGGTTGTGGACTGTTGGTCGGGACAAAAAAAATACATTTTAGGTTGAATTTAGGAAACATTTTACACCATATTATGAACCAAACAACTAATCAATTAATTGCTTCAATAATCAATAACTTAAGTGACTATCAGAATAGTTCTTAGTTGCAGCTCTGAAATACATCACACATATGTTCTTTTTTGTGCAAAATACTCCTTATACTACTTTTAATGACTATGTTTTTTGCCCAATATTTCTGAATGTTAAAAATAAAGACAGATGCTGCGTGATGCAGAAATCCAAAATACATTGACTAACCTCGAACTTGCCCTTGTTTTGCTCCCTTTTCACTTTGCCCCCAGTGAGGTAGAGCCAGGCCCGACCCCGCAGGGATGGAGGGATCCCCTTCTGACAGCGCTCCTTCACCTGGTAGGCAGGTAAAAGGAAAAGAGATGTCAAACGACAAAAACATTCCAGATACAACATTCCACTGTTGCTCTGAGCTGATTACTAAAGATAAAACATGTGGCATGATGGAAATGCCACAGGTTCTGCAGCTCAGCTTTTAAAGGAATTTATATTCAACAACCATGTTCAGGCTTCATAACAGCACAGAGAAAACAATGGTGAAGTTTCTGATTCTACACTTAAAAGGAAAGTTAAGGGGGAATAACTTAACATGTGTAATAACGTGTAGTATGACTGTTTGCCCACTAATTGTTTTTTGTGACACTTCTTCATGTGCAAACATTTTAGGTAAGACATTAACTTTGTCTGAAACCTGCAAGTTAATTTATTTGTGAAGATGCTTAAGGGAAGATTTCACCGTTTTTGTTTAAAATACTTTATTTAGTGTTGTATCTGAGGTTTTCTCATGAAATGTTTGAATAAAATTCAATGCTCCCTCCATACCAGGGGGTTTTGGATTTTAATAGGTTAAGTGCTGAATCACAGGCTGGAGAATCAGAGACTTCTATAGCTATAGAATGAACCAGAGGAACAATTTCCATTTGTGAATTTTTAAAACTTGCTGCACAGACAGGAGTGACATCAGTTCTACTTGAATTTTTTCTGAGCAAGCAGACCTTCTTGTGTTTTTTGGCCATCCACTTGTCCCAGCTGTTCAGCATCTCCAGCCATTTCGCCTCCCGCTGCCTCAGCACCTCAATGGGAATCACTTCACTGTGCAAAGAGGAGACAGAGTAAATAAACGATCTTTTTTTTTTTTAATTTATTCTTTTTTTTTTTTTTTTTTACACAGTAAGAACTTCTACTGCAAGTTTCCAGCACATGATATCCTTGATCAGTCAAGCTCATACAAACAATGGATGCTGTACTATGTCACTTCCCTATACTAATGACAGGGGCGGGACAGCTGTTCATCTCTTCCTTCTCCACACAGGAAAATGACCCTCAGACAAAACAGTGGAACACTTGCCATTGCCGGCAAAGTGCATGAAAACAGGAAGCCGAGCGAGAACTTTCCCCTAGTTCGGTTACCCGCAAAACTCCTACACAAACATCTCACTCTTCACCGAGGCCCCATTGAAAGTCGTTTTCTCGTGCTGGTCTATCAAACACAGGCCTGATTGTCTTCACAAACAAATTTAAAACAAATAAGGAAGTGCGTCAGGTTGGGGAATAAAACGACCGAGCCTGTGGAGCAGCCGTCAGTTTAGAGTCTGGAGATCACAGACTATTAGAGGTGAGCTGAGAAGGTCAGAGATGACAACAAGTTAGAACTGCAATGACATTAATCGCCAACTATTCTGGTAATCGATTAATCAATTTGAGTCATTTTTAAGAAAGAAGATGTCCAAATTCTTTGGTTCCAGCTTCTCAAATCAATATTTCCTGGTTTCTTTAGTCTTCCATAATACTAAACTGATCATCTTTGGGTTAACAACTGTTGGTATGGACAAAAAAAAATCTTCAGCTTTGGGACATAGTAATCTGTATTTTACACCATTTTATGAACCAGTCAACAAATTTATTAAGTATTTCCATAATTGATAGATTATTTGACTATTAAAATAGTCAATACTTGCAGCTGTAATTAGAAAATCATGCATAGTTGTAGGTTTTCATTACCTATAAACCATAATCCTCAAAATTACAACAAGTAAAGGCTTATTTAATATTTCACCCTATGTGTAATGATACCTCGCCAACTATTCTGAAGGAATCATTTTTAGGAAGAAAATTTCCAAATTCTTTGGTTCCAGCTTCTCAAATCTAATTATTTTCTAGTTTCTTTAGTCTTCTATAATAGTAAACTGATGATCTTTGGATTGTGGACTGTTGGTCAGAACAAAAAATACATTTTAGGTTGAATCTTCAGCTTTGGGAAACAGTGATCAACATTTTAAACCATTTTATGAACCAATGAATCGATTATTCTTCATTCTTGAGAATTTGAATAAAACGTGTCCCTCTAATAAAAGTGCTGATTCTGTTAAAAGTCAATAGTATTTGCAAATGAAAACGTAATAATAAGGTGGTTCTTTAAACATATGTTCAGTTATTTCATAAGCTTGTATTGTTTTTGTTATTTAATGTTCATATGCTGATACCTTGCCTGCAAAATCAGTTGTCCTCAGAGAGGCGTTAAAAAAGCAACAGTCATTTAGTCATTTATAAATAAAGTTAATTCATTTAAATAAGACTATTCAATTATCAGAATAGTCAATAATTGCAGCCCTGCAAAAAATATTAAGATTTTAAAGTGTAATTGTATACTGGTAGCAAATGCACAGAGTCTCTCTATTTGTTTCAGGAGAAACAGAGAAAGAATCATAGGAATAAAACCGACTTCTGACTTTTTACAGCAGTCATATTTTAATTTGTGAACACTGAATTCAAGTAAACATGAGTTATTGAAAATCTGAAGAGATGAATTCATATACACGATTTTCAATGAAAACAAACACATTGACTTTTAAATTGTAAAATGTGGTGAGAGAGATTAATTCCATATTTACTTCCCCATCAGTTTAACATCCGGTGTGATCAGGAGGAAAGATTTCACAGCTCATACGAGCACCTGACCTGTTATAGACAATTATTAATGGTGAATCTGTCCTTTAATAATTGATTTCGGTAGCAGCAGGTTCAGTTTTTGCTCATGAATGAAATGTCAACCTTTGAAATGTCAGCCTGAAGTATTAATTATGTATGTTTACTTTAGCTAAGTGCAATAAAAAACGAACAAACCTCTGACAATGAAAACTCCACTTACGATTGTCCGGAGACCTGCTGCGCTCCCCCGGTGAATCCGTACCTGTCCACCGGTGTTTCCCCGGTGGTGACGCCGCCATTCTCCAGCTCGGTCCCATTCTCCGTCAGCTTCTCTGCGGTGCTGCTGCCCCGCACATAGAGTCCATTACTCTGCCCGGTTTGTGCCATTTAATCACGAATCCGCTCACATAGTTCACCCTGACGACGGCTGAGGTTAGCTAACAGTTGCTAGGAAGATTTGTTTCATGTGTGTCATGGTAGAAAATAAATAAATAAATAAATCCTCACCCGAGACGACTTCCACCAAAAACACACTAAAGGAGTGAAACGCAACTCGTTGAATCAGTAAAGTGTCTATTTGTAAACGAAGCTAACACGCTACGTAGCATCAAGAAGCTAGCATCACACAGCTGTCAGCTGACACAGAATCTCTGCTGCTGTCAGCATGAAGCTGGATAGAAGGAAGCAAAACATCCTGCGTCTCCACGCTGCCACCTACTGCTCACACAGGTACAGTACACACCTCCTACTCGTATATACTGTATATATATATATACTGTATATATATATATATACACTCACCGGCCACTTTATTAGGTACACCTGTCCAACTGCTCGTTAACACTTAATTTCTAATCAGCCAATCACATGGCGGCAACTCAGTGCATTTAGGCATGTAGACATGGTCAAGACAATCTCCTGCAGTTCAAACCGAGCATCAGTATGGGGAAGAAAGGTGATTTGAGTGACTTTGAACGTGGCATGGTTGTTGGTGCCAGAAGGGCTGGTCTGAGTATTTCAGAAAATGCTGATTTACTGGGATTTTCACGCACAACCATCTCTAGGGTTTACAGAGAATGGTCCGAAAAAGAAAAAATATCCAGTGAGCGGCAGTTCTGTGGGCGGAAATGCCTTGTTGATGCCAGAGGTCAGAGGAGAATGGCCAGACTGGTTCGAGCTGATAGAAAGGCAATAGTGACTCAAATAACCACCCGTTACAACCAAGGTAGGCAGAAGAGCATCTCTGAACGCACAATACGTCGAACTTTGAGGCAGATGGGCTACAGCAGCAGAAGACCACGCCGGGTGCCACTCCTTTCAGCTAAGAACAGGAAACTGAGGCTACAATTTGCACAAGCTCATCGAAGTTGGACAATAGAAGATTGGAAAAACGTTGCCTGGTCTGATGAGTCTCGATTTCTGCTGCGACATTCGGATGGTAGGGTCAGAATTTGGCATCAACAACATGAAAGCATGGATCCATCCTGCCTTGTATCAACGGTTCAGGCTGGTGGTGGTGGTGTAATGGTGTGGGGAATATTTTCTTGGCACTCTTTGGGCCCCTTGGTACCAATTGAGCATCGTTGCAACGCCACAGCCTACCTGAGTATTGTTGCTGACCATGTCCATCCGTTTATGACCACAATGTACCCAACTTCTGATGGCTACTTTCAGCAGGATAATGCGCCATGTCATAAAGCTGGAATCATCTCAGACTGGTTTCTTGAACCTGATAATGAGTTCACTGTACTCAAATGGCCTCCACAATGGCCTCCACCAATTCCAAGTGGAGCAACAATCAGCCACATGATCATACATGGATGACCTCAAGCTATATGCCAGGAATGAGTGAGAAATCAAGCCACTAATCCACACCACCAGGATCTACAGCAATGACATAAGGTTGTCCTTCGGATCGGATAAGTGTGGCCGGATGGTCTCTAAGAGAGGCAAGATAATCAGAGCTGAAGGGGTTGACCTACCAACTGATGAAAACAATGAGGACGTCGCAAGGAAGTCAGCCACAATGAAATTAGAGGCACAACCAGGTAGCTGGAATAGTGTACAATAACATCTGTACCCAGTATGGAATAGAAGTATCCACATCCCAATGGGCCGTGCCACAGAAGGTGGCTGAGAAAAGCAGTGCCAAGTGCAGTGCCAAGTGTGGGACTTCAGCTTCCAGACTGAAAAACAGCTCCTGGCTAACCAACCAGACACAGTGGTGACAATGTGCAAAAGAAGGCAGTAATTATAGATGTGGTGATGCCAACTGGTGCCAGCATCAGAAAGAAGGAACACGAAAATGTTGAAAAGTACCAAGGGTTGAAAGAACAGCTGGAACAGATGTGGAAGGTCAAGGCGAGCGTGATCCCCGTAGTAGTAGGAGCACTCAGTACAGTGACCCCAAACTGGAAGAGTGGCTCAAACAGATCCCAGAAACAACATCTGAAGCTCAAACGCAGAACCCTCAAACTCCCAGGCCTCTGGTAGAGGATATATATGATATATATACAGTATATATATGTTAAATATAACCATTAAAGGGATAGTTCGATATATTGACATGAATCTGTATGGCATCCCTATCATCAGTGTCGTACACTCACACTGACTTACCCCCAACAGTGTCCTGTGAGCCGAGTTCTGGTCCGGTTTTGGTCAAAACTAAAGTAGTCCGGCAGGTTTCCGGGGGACACTAAAAAAACGTCTTTCTTCTCATACAGCATGTGTTCAAAAGAGTGAGCATGTGTTCAAAAGAGCGAGCAGTTGGACAGGTGTACCTAATAAAGTGGCCGGTGAGTGTATATGCCACGCTTGATGTTGACCCCACAACGTAGATAGTCTAATCACACAGACATATGACAGAGCATAATATCAATAAGTATCAGTACAATCCAGAGCCATTCCATGAGAAGACTGATTTGACCTTGGGGGGTCTTAACCTTTATACCCTTTAAAAACATGGTCATTTGGACCAGTTCGGGGTATTGGCTTTGAGTCGGCCTCTAGGGTTGTCTTTCACATTACCATCGTGTTCTGGATGAAGGCCCTTGATGTCCTATTAATTTTATACAGTTCCAGACATTCCAGTATCTATAAGTGGGACATTGAATCATAGGCTTTCTTGTAGTCAAAATTTAGGTTTTAAGTTCAGTGCATTGTATCAGAGTCTATTAAAGTTTTTAAAGAGAACTTAAAACCTAACTTTTTATACTAATGTATAAAGTGTTTTTGGCTTCTCTGACTGCACAAATTTTCTTTGTTGCTGTGTTTTTATGTCTATTTGCTTTTTATTCTATCCTTGCTGTAAGGCACTTTGTGATTTTTTCAGTGAAATTCCTATAGAAATACATTTTTACTGACTTAAGAGTTTAATTCTCAGTCATTGACATGTACGTGTAAGCAGCATTTTAACATTGTTAAAACGCTATAGTTATTGAATTGTGTATTCAAAATTACTTTTTTTTTTACATTATAGATAATTGATGTCATAAAAAATTCCTTAATTACACTTAAAAGCAATTAAGATTTATTGTAAAATACAATATAAAAAATGTCAATTTATGGGGAAAGACGTGCCATCTATTTTCTCGGACTGGAGATCCAGTATCATCCATCCTTGAAAAGAAACAATCTGTTCATGTTTAAGTTATAACTAAGGGCAACTAACTCATAATAAAAAGTTAATGAATCTGTTAATTATTTTATTGATGAATCACTCTATAAAATCTTTAAATGTCTGAAATTGAGAATCAGGGAAAAGTGATTTTTCATTAATGTCCAAAATGCAACCTCAAAGTTCTTATCTTGTTCAGTCCAACAGTTCACAACCCAGAGAAATTTATTTTACAATTCATACGTAGACAAAAATGAACCAGAAAATATTCACATTAAAGGAGCTGAAACAAGAGAATTGGAACATTAATTGAAAAAAAAAAAAAAAAAAACTCGGAACAATCAACAATATTTCATCATTGCAGATAAACTTATCACACATCAGGAAACACTCAAACTGATTTTGTATAAATACTAGATTCTTTATTTAAATATTGTACATATTTTAAAACATATTTACATAAATTAGACCTGCATTGTTACACTGGAGACAGAGGTGACTCTTTCACACGCACAAACATTGCTTGCTGGAAATAGAACAATCATACCATACAGACGGCAGAAGCACCTTTTGAACTGCTTTTACAGGAGAGAAAAGACGGGGGCGGACTCCATTTACATCAAAAACACCGGGCAACATGGCTGACACAACACAAGCTTGCAATAACAGGAAAGGCCTCTTGATTACAGGTCTAGCTATTTTGTTAAGGCTGAAACTGTGCTCACCTTCACACTAAGTTCACAGCACCATTTACCTGTCTTCACTGCCCACCTCCTTCTGCATATAGGTCACATCACTGTCAAATATAGGGATATCGAAGTAAATACTCAGCCTTTATAAACAAACCGTTCTAAAAAAATGCACAAAGACTGTGTGAGATTTGTTAACAGACAGGTAGTATCCAAATAATGGTCTCCACCGTGTAGTAAAATAAGAATTAATGAAAAAAAAGGATTCACTATGGCAGCAGTTGTTAGATGGACACAGTGACATTATTGGTCTCCAACATCTTTACAGCTCAGCTTTCAGAGCTCTAATCATGTACTATTATATGGCTTTCCTTCTTTGGTTTCAAAAACCTGTCTTCTACTTTTGTTACAGATAACCAGTCACATACAAATACAACCTTTGTTCTATAGGCAAAGAAAAAGATATTTTAATGACCCGAAACGTTTCCACTCACACTTCTTGCCATCATATGAAGACTCGAGAGCACAAGGAATTTACAGTATTGTCGCGTGATGTTTGTGACGAACAAAATGTTATGACATAAATAAAATGTGTCTTTGGTGCTTTAAAAAAAAAAGAAAGAAAAAAAAGTAAAGACATGGAACGATCTGCTGAAGTAAGATGTTATGACAATATCATGAGTAGAGCAATGTTATCGATGTCTTTGATTAATGTCATGCGATTAAATCCAGGACGCACATGCAGCCTTTTACAAATCATGGTGACAATGTTCATATGATCTCAATCGACGCACACACACACACACACGTAGGAGAAAAATACAGAACTGAGCAAAAAAAAATAAATTTGACACATTCACACATACACACACATCCGATTCTTGTTAAGCTGGATCTTTTGTCATCCATCACACATTCATATCTCATGTCAACACACTTCAAACTTCACCTTTTAAACCAAATAACAGTTCTTTTTAAATACATCTCTTCCTTTAATTTCACACCTGACCTATCATTGCAATTATAAGCATGACCAGATGCTAGCTTTAGCTTTTGTGAGATAACAAATATTAACATTAAATACAACACAAATTACATAACTTCTCACATATACATACTCACACGCCTTTCCGTCTAATCTCAGCAAATCCGTCTTGTTCCTATTCAGCAAGTGGAAGTGTGGGATTGCTAAAGCTCACTTTAAGATTGAGATCTATACAAGAAAATATATTCATGAACGCCATGTGTACATCTTCCTGATAGCCACGCTGACAGCTCTTTGCTTTTTTAAAAATGACAGAAAACGCCAGAACGTAGCTCTAGAAACACAAATATATTTACAACTCATCCGGATGTGCACACAGACAGATCGCTCCGCCGAGAATTGATAAAACCTGATTAACCTTCACGTTGGCTCTAATAGGCGTTTCATCTTTAGGTTTCTCTCAGCTAAAAAGCAAAATTACCAAAAAGTTAGCTCCTCTGTCACTCACATTCCTGAACCCAGCTTCTTTGTCCAATAAAATCCATTGATTCCTTAACATCAGCTTCCTCAGCCCATCTATATTCTTTATTAAAAAAAACACTTGTATAACATGGAACAGATTTAACAAGTGGAACAACAGAGTCTATGGTCAACTATGACTACGCTTGTTAGAATCCCAAACCATGGCTTATTATACGCGAGGGCGACCAGATTTTTTTTAAGGCTGTTAGGCCTTGTTTCTGGTCTCTGCGTTGATGCCATGCAACAAGACGTGAGACGCTTCCCTGGCCAGCTGTGCTCCTCCTGCTTCATGGTCGACATGAAAAATGTCCTAGCTGCCTGCTCCCCCTCAACCCTTCCGAGCACCGAGCAAAACAAGGGAGGAAGAAAACAAAAAAAATGTACACAGATGGACGTCGGCTCCCGCAGTGAGGAGCGTGGCGTGTTTGTGGGCCTTCCCCTGTCAGCCCATGGGACGCAGTGCATTTTTTTTTGAGAGGGCTGCAGGTGGAAGACTCGGGCAGACGGGAGGAAAGGATCAGCCCCGGAAAAAGCACGCACACACTCTCTATCTCTCATACACACATGGTTTTTCAGTCTGTGTATTCAGCCACAATAGACAGCAGCACTGTGATATCATCTGGTTTCCCTCCTATAGAACAAGACAAGGAGAGTGTGAGGAAGTGAGCCCTCATTTACATAGTAAGGTGGAAATGTTACAGTAAAAAGAAATACAGAAATAATTATGTTTGGGGAAGTGAAAAGGGAAAATACAAAAAACTTAAAATACTGAATTATAAGTGAAGAATTTATGAATCTGTCATATTGTCACCCTATTAAAATAATGGCCTATGTCATTTTTCAGGCAGGTTTTTGGCCTAAATCATCTCTTGATGATGCTACCACATCTGGTAAAAAAAAAAAAAAAAAAAAATCACCCTAATCCTGAGTTGAAAGGATCAGACTCTTTATGCCTTATAGGGCAATTGACATTTAACTTAGAACATTTTATTTTTTTGCCCAAATCGAAGTGCCCCCCACCAACCCACCCCAAATTAATATAATAGTCTCTGCATTTGATAGTTTTCCTCAAAACCTTAAAAAATATATAATTTAATATTATAAATAATATTATTTTAATAGTGTGACAATATTAATTTATTTATCCAGTCATTTATTTCTGATTATGTCAGTTCCAATTCTCCATAGAAACCTGGTTGTAGGTAAACGCAGCCATGGGTATTATATATTTGCAATACATATCTTCTTATTGGTATACTTTACATTTTGATGAAGATATTTAATTACGATACACCTACTATATAAAGCGATGACACATCTGAAGAACCTACTCACCTCTTACATTCAGGCCATTATCACAGGCAAACTGTGCAAAAGGGGACATATAATTGGGATCATAGGCGAGGTCGTGCGCTTGCTTTGCAATACTCTGTGCAGTCTGCAGGACGCTGTCATAGTTGGTAGTCTGAAATGAGCAAAAGCATTAAAATATGAAACATATCACTAAATGTGTTTATGGCTTAAGAGACATGTGATAATGTATAAATAAGCTGACATAAGAAATGACACCTTGAGTTTTTTCAGCTCCTGGAGGATCATGTAGTCTGGCATATTGTCAAAGAGGCCATCAGTTGCAGTTAAAATGATGTCACCAAGCTGCACGTCGAACGAGGAGCTGTCAGCTGCGTCAGGACTAGTGGGAAAAAAGGAGGGCAAGGAAAGATCAGTCACGAGTGAAACAGGAGAACGTTGCAACTAGGCTGCTCTCGACTGTTTAATGTATTGAGTAAAGCGGGTCAGAAGTCACGTTTAATCTGACAGCTGACACAGCAGAGGTCTGCTGGCACCAAACCTGAGACTGGAGTTTATGTCCTGGGAGCCTTTAGCATTTATGCTGCTGTAGCAGTGTCTTGAGTGTTTTTATTTTTAAATGATACACCAAGGTCATAAAAGCACCTTAAATAGGATGTTTAGCTGCTCAAGAAGTTTATGTGAATAAAAAAAGAAAATAAAGACCTAATTATTGGATTAAAAAACGCCTTAACTTCAGTTAATCAAGCAGCTTTCTTGTCTATATTGTAGGGGTGTGACGAGACGCTCAGTTCACGAGACGAGACGAGACCCGAGATTGGGTTCACGAGATCGGGACGAGACGAGATTTTAAGAAAACTAAATTACAAAATTATATGAATGCCTGGACAACAGACTTTTATTTAACTGAGTTGTAGTGATGGGAATTGTCGTTCACTTTGTAGTAGTAGTTCAGTTCAGATCGTTCAGTAAAAAGAGCGTGTGTGTATATATATGCGTATATGTATATAATAAACAAAAATGATTTCTGATTCATTGGTTATTTTAATAAGCGTAATACTTAACAATATTTTTATTATTATTAATAATATCTGTATTATTGTTTTTAACTAATTTTAACTAGCTTTTAATGTAAAGTGACTTTGAGTTGTTATTGTTTTTAACCAACCTTTACTGTAAAATGTCTGAGTTTTAAAAAGCTATATAATTTAAAAAAAAAAAAAAAAGCGACACATACACCGACAGTACAAGAACGAATCGTACACTGAACGGCTTCCCCTTAAAGTCATTCAGTGGATTCGTTCAGAACTATTTCACGGGAAGCCGTTCACTAAATGGCTCAGACCTACGGGCAAGTGGTTCAGTGAACGGTTCGCACTCACTAACAGGGAAGCGGATCAGTGAACGGCTCACACCCACTTCGAGGAAAGTAGTTCAGTGAACGGCTCGGCGGAGCACCACGCATGCGCCGCGCCGTACGCCGCGCTGTACGGCATTGTTTGCATACAGTCTCTGCATATTGTCCGTGTCTTACCATTTATCATTTCTGCCGGGAACCCAAAATGCTGCCAAACAAACGATTTAAAAGTGGCGGGGGCGTCGTCAATAGTAATACCCGTTTTCCGTCATTCTGGCTGCTGGGTGGATAAATCTCGCGAGACAGAATTTTAACGCGACGAGCAATCTCGTCAAATCACATCTCGCGAGATCTCGTCACACGAGATCTCATCACACCCCTACTATATTGTACTTGAAATATTATTTGGGGGACATTTTGTTATGAGGGATATATGAAATGCTGCACGTTCTTCTGACAGACACCTTGCTAAGTGTGAGAATGCCTGTCCAGCCTCATTAAGCACCGACATGTGACAGAAGCAAATTCTTGACATTTGTATGAGCAAGTTGTTCTCATGTTCACTTAGTGTCGGCATTCGACATTTACGGTATGTTGTCAATGTCCTACAGATGTGGTTTCTAGAAGCATTGCAGCATACTTTAAAATATTTCATTAAAAATAGGATAATGTCAAAAATGTCATGTAGTCTAACCCTAAAAACTTGGTACCAGATAGTTTAACTCTCTAAAAAAGATTTAAAAAGAAAATATGCTCTCAATTATTTTTATATTTTAGATGGATAAAATATTTAAAATTTATTATTCCTTTTTGGTTACAACATTTCAGACTTTTAGATGACATGGAATCAACAAGAGCACAAAATAAAAATTTGATAAAGTTTTGATTAAAAAAAAGACAATGACCACCATATCTGACATGCTGCATGTTTTTTTTTTATTGTCCCAACCCTGCTTTCTCCTTAATGATAGCACTCTAAAGCAAATTCAGTAGAAATGGTGTTTGCTGGGTTTTCCATGCAGGTGATATCGAAAAATGATCGAGTAGTGAAGCTGTTGTCTAGAGGCACGTAGTTTGTCCAGTAAAACTGTGTACACCTGCACACACCAAAGTTTACAAAAGCAGGACTTGTTTTATGTGCAAACACTGTCCGAAAGTTATGCCTGTTGCCCACATGACAAGATGAGGTAGTACTTACATACACTTCAATACAGGCGGGAGAGCACTGACCTGTCGCTCAGCACCACCCCTTCAGCTCCCGGCGGGGCGATGGACAGCTGGAAGGGTGTGTTGAAGTAGTGCTGCTGCTCGTCTGATCGGTGAACCACCTCCCCGCCCCGGACCACAAGGAAGCCAGAGTCGCCGAGGTTACACGTGTGTAGCCGGTGGCTTCGTTGATCCAGAACCACGATACAGGCTGTGCTGCTCCCTGTAAACAGAGCAGAAAAACCATGGTTAGAAACATGTAGAGGGCAGATTTTGAGTAGAAGACATTTTGAGAGAAAGTGATACCAGCAGGGAAAAATCACTTTTCCCCCAAACCAAAGGTAATGTCCTGAAATATCTTCAGCCTTTTGGACTGTTAAACAGCATTGGAATTAAGACCAAGAATGCAATGAGAGATTATTTAAATCAGTATTAACCTTCTACATTGGCCCTCGATGCAAACGGGTACACTGGGAATGACTGCACCATGTGATATTTACAATATGCATTCAGATAAATATTGCGGCTAGCTCTAAAGCCATTAAAATGTGTTTTTTTAAGAAAGAAAATTCAAAATGAACCTGAATACACACATTTCATTCTACAGCTTAAAAAAAGAGGTGCTAATGTGTCAGAATCTAATAGGATTCCCTCTAAATGTGTATTAAATTACATCAAAATATATAGTATGTGCATAAAAAAGTGATTCCGTGAATGCTGTCACCTACTACGGAGGAGTGAACAAATTTCAAACAGGGTTCTGGAAATGATCCTAACCGAGTAAATATTAGTACAAATACCAATGTTATGAAATATGTTAAAGTAAATGTACCATTAGTGTTAATTATGACTATGCTGTTACAGAGAAAATCGTTAAAATATTAACAAAAAACAAAAATTGTTTTACTACTGATAAAAAGGTGTAGAAATACAGCTTAAACAATTAAATGACTTTCAAAATCAGTAATCATTGCAGCTCTTAAACCTCTCGCTCCACCACTAATACAGAGGAGGAAGAGTAGTACAGATTAAACACATATTTAGATTCCCTCCACGGAGAAGTAGAATGCTGCCTGACCAGAACATCACCACCTTTATGTGCGCCGTCCTTGTGAAATTTGATGCTTCCATTGTGGCAGAATTGATTACTAATGCAATAAAAAAAAAAAAAAAACAAGAGTCATGTCCCAGTTCTCTAGTGACTGGTCCATGTAACCTTGAGCACAGAAGGTCAAAAACACACCTACTCACACCTACACTACTTTCTGAAATAGAAACTCTGTCAAACATTGTGACACGGGGGGAGGGGGTTATCATGAGGTGTCTACTCTGGCTGGGGGGTGTGGCGCCTCAGAAGAAATGTGACCTGTTCATGTGTGTGACGTGTTCTCGCTTCTAAAAAATCTCTTCAACCCTTGTGCAAGTTTTGATTACAGAAGGATTCTTGACCTTTTAGAGCAAGAATCCATGATGCAATAGGTGGACCCTGCGTAAATGGAAAATGGGAGGTCTCAGCTTCCTTGTGGAATACATCACAAAATACAGCCAATTGAGTTGGCATTACATCACTTAGTAGGATGCAGGTTTAATTGTTACCAACTGCTCTGGCTTTGATAAAAAAATTCCTCCACTCCTAACCTGAAATAGATTTTTCAGGACTTTTCCAGGAGACTATAGAGACAGGTTATCATGGCATACACTAATACATTCCCCTTTAATAGGTGCCTTATTATGCAATACTATTTATTAATATGTACCTCCATTCTATTTATTATTCTATTGTATGTAAGCCGCAAGTCCAACAAATATTTTGCCATCCAGGATAATGACAAAGCCTCTTGAATAAAGTCACTGATTGACAGCTTTAATGCTAATTTTCTCATGTTATGTCACATTAATTTATGCTTCTAACAGTGGGAAAAATGCCAGCGGTTCAAATGAACATGTAATATGCTACTTTTAGTTTTTACTGCCATAATTTTCCAGGATAACTTAATAATTTCCAGGACATTTGACTTCTTTTTTCTTGTATAGGTCCATCATTTTCTAAGTTTTTCGGGACATGTGAAAACCCTGAAAATTGTCCCACACAGGATATGCTTTTATCCGTTTGCTCACTTTTCTGAAAGCATTTCGTAGCATTATATATTCATTTCTCTAAGCAAAGCAGCAGCTCACAGTGTGACTCATCCTGTAGCTATGTTCTTTATTTCCAAGACTATAGCCGTTTATATAGGAAGAATGACTCACTCCCCCTGTGGCTGTGTGTGTACTAATGTAATGTGTGTGGGTTTTTCTCTGTGTGCCGTGTTTTCACCTAGCAGGGGAACTTTGTTCTGTAAGAGCTCATAGTAGCCGGTGGTCAGGATTCCCACCGGATTACTGGGAGTGAAGCGTCCCTCCTTTACCAGTCGCTCACAAGTTCTCATTAAGGTGGCGGAAAACTGAGACGGGTCGACGCCATAGTCCCGCCAGCCGCCGACGCCATCCGCTACACCTGGATGACAAAAAAAACAGGGAACACAATTTCTAGTTTAATTGTTTTTGTATTGTCCAACCTGAAAGCAAAATGCTTCAAAATACTTTATACTTTATTAAAACTATGAATAAAACAGAATAAGTTGCAAAATAATTGAACTAGAAAGCTGATATGCCAGAATCATTCAATGATTCAGTATTTGATTTTTTGTATCTACATAATGAAGTTGAAGATCCACAGCACACAGATTAATCATCTTGTAGCATTCAAACATAATCTTTATATGAATGTAATATAACAATGCTGTACAATAACTACATGACTTCAGTACATTTTGTTTGTACAATAGCATACTTGAAAATAAAGCCGATTCGATTTAAAAATGGGGATTTCTCAAAAAAATATCCAGAGCTGCAGAAAAAGGAGAAACCGTGGATAATGGTAATTACGTGCTATCGCGTTTCCATTTCTTTGTGGCTTTTTAGTGTCTCCTCTAATTCGCTGTTCACTTATTTGACTGACATCTCTTTAAAAAAAAGCAGAAAGAAGAGAACACTGTATGATGAAGTGGAACCATGTCCATTGTTTAGAAAATAAATGATTGTTTCGGTTTTCTTTTGACCACAAACAAGAAACTGAAGACAAAAAAACAACATCTTCCTGCATGCGATACTGCCAAAGCAAAGTCAAGCTTCTTTCTCATTAAGCCGTTTCAGTTTCCACTATCTGAGGAGTTTACCACACGCAAACAGGGGGATTTTTTCGCTCAGAACTGCCGATTTCTAAATTCAGATAATTTTACAAGAAATCAATCAAGAATATATTTGTAACAATCATATAAAGGTGCATAGACGATGCCACGTGGTGTGTAAAACGCTGGGCTGTGTTTACGCTGCTGTCAGTTGGGCGCTGAGGACAAAGCACTAAGCTAAGCTATTAGCAACATGGCTGCCTCCTTGCTCAACCATATTGACCTTTGCAAGACATTGTCGCGCTCGCTCCGTTGTAATATAGGAGTTTATCGGTACTTTTACACGTTTAATTAAGCCCATCTATACCTCCTACTTAGATACGTTTCATATCTTGCTGCACCGCATGTGAACTCGCCAGCTGCAGCTTATGTAGGTGAAAGGTCATTCGGTGTTTCACCTCAAAACAACCCGCTAACATCCCAGAATGCACTTTATGCATAATATGACTGCAGCTGCAATGCAATGTGTCCTCTGTGAGCTTATATTAGTAAAGCCAGCTGCAGACAGCGGAGACAATAGCTACGGGAAAATGCGTAAAGTTGAGGAAGTAAGGTACGGGCTGCTTGCTGTGTTTTCATCCACACGTGCAGGACGGATCACTGAAGGTCACCCGACGCATAGTTAACACTCTTACCCAGAACATCCGCGCCTCTGTGTCGCGCTATGAAGCAGGCGTCGTCCCCGTAGCACATCCCTTTCTTCAGGATCCCCTTGCGAAAGTCTTTGCCGAAGCCACAGCTGGCGGAGACCAGGCTGTAGTCCCGACCGTCCGTCTGAGAGAGTCCGCCCAGGACAGCCCTGGCTACCAGTCTGCCATAAGACAGTACGGATAACATTCCCCAGCAACGAGCAGCAGCAGCCCTGTCTTTGATTTAAGCCCCCGTCCCTCTCCCTCTGTTTTACCCCGGCCGCCTTCCTGCCCCGCTCGGCTACTTCTTCTTCCAAGTCCCTGACTGACTTGTCGCTAGTTACCAGTCCATTCAACCCGCTTCCGTGAAATAAGTAACGCAGCTCACAAGACGCCGCTCTGAACGCGAGTTAACCGCCGTTGTCCCTGTGATATTAGCGTCTGTCTATGTTCCGGCTGCAGGCTTCAGAATAAACGCGGTTCTTCCGCTGGGATCACTGCTTCCCGACATGTTGCCTCTGCTCGGCAAGTACATACGGGTGTTTTACGGTTTACAATCCCAAAGTCACGACTAACCGGCGTCGTCCAATCAGAGCGCGGTGAGAGATAGTTTATGTTGCATTCACGTATTCGTCGGATGCTACGATTTTAGTGGTTCATGCGCTTTCATATTTTTTTCATGTTTTTTAAAATGTATTTTAGATTAGATTAGATGTACTTTAATTAGCCCACAACGGGGAAATTTAGCTGTTACAGTAGTTATCAAAAGAAAGAAAGAAAAAGAAAGTAAGTAGAGAAGGTTCAAACATAACCCAATAAGCAACTCAACACAATGACAACAAATTAACTTTCAACCCAGCAATGTGCAAAAAGAAACAAGTACTAAGGATATAAAAATAAAATAAGATGCTTGATATAAAAGTATTTATAGGTAAAGTGATTGATGGTGTCAAAAATATTGCAATAACAATAAAAAAAATAGAAGAAACGAAAATAAAAGAAAAAAGATCTGGGAGCAAAAGAGATGGAAGGAAAGAATTTTGTATTTTATCACTCATGGCAAATAAACAACACATTGACAGTTGATTCCTGTTTTATATATTAGTGGTCGTCTCCCACTTCTTGCTTGCACATTTCATTTCCCTAAAAATAAAATGAATAAATAAAAATATTGCTTTATCGGTGTCAGGGCTGATGCTAATAAATAACTTTCCCCGGTCTTTGTAGACAGCAACTTACAGTATATGCAATATGTGACTTAAGAAAAAGATTATTTTGTATTATTATTTTTTTTCATTGCACAAACAAGAACATTCAAGAATACATAACATCTAACCCAATACTAATTATTTAAAACATAAATGACAAGAGAAAAAACAATGATTATATATATAGCTTGATCTTTAGGCATATATTACTCATATCATATTTTTACGACGTATGTGCAATCACGTGAATGCAGCAGACGGTGCATAAGGAATTACGTGTGCGTCGGTCATGGCGCCGGAAGTGCACTTGTTCTAATGACAGTTGGACGGCCGTTGGTCCTATACGCTCGGTTATCTACAGTGTGGTGCATTCTATTGCATTATTGCAGAGACATAAATTAATAAATCAAAGTAATTGTGTGCACATCCGCAACTTAAACTGGATAAAAGAAGCACACCCACTGACACTTTCCCCTTTTTTCCTGTTCTGATCACTAAAGATAAGTTATTAAATAACAAGCGTTGGTAAAAGAAATCTAAAAAACAAACTAGAATTTAAATAACGAGGTTCATCGGGCTTATTTCTATATGTTGTCCTTTTTTAAATCATCGCAAATGGAGGTTTAATAAATGAATATGCCAGAAAGCTGTATTTTTGCTGTAGAATGCGGAGTCACTGCGGTTTTTTCACTAGTCCTTTAGGCGGGTACTGGCTGTGCATCAAAACGAGCGCACCCAATCCCGACACCGACCCAGGCCAGAGCCCATAACGGAGCGGAGAGGGAGAGACAGCACAACAACGCAATAAACTAAATTAACGTCGAAGACAAACCGTCAATTTACGGTAAGATATAACCCAGTTAACCCGAATGAAATGATGTAATGTGGTTATTTGTGTAAAGTTACGGCCAGAGAACAAAGCAGCCTCAGGTTCGTTATAATGATTATAGAGCTGATTTTATCCTAGAAGCTAATGGCTATGGGGACAATGATGCAATGGAAACAGTAATTTACCCACTGTATTTATCATAAAAACAGATCTGATATGATTTGTTCTCGGTTATAGATCTTTTAATTATTTGTTTTGTATCTATCGTATGAGCGAATAATAGAAATTAAGATGCGAGGGTTTTATGAGAATATGTATTTATTTGTTTATTTAAAGTATCCATGTTAGCGGATGAATTCCTAGGGTCCACACATGATATCCATATTAATAAGTTATATCTTAATAACACAATGCATGATAAACGTTCAATGTCATTAATATACATTAAACTACATCAGTATAAAATCATGTTAGAACAAACACAAAAGCTTATATTAATATGACTTAAAAAATACATTTATATAGAATTCAAAGTCAGTCAACACTGATCATACATTTAGAAAACTAATTAAAGAAATTAATTGATTTATTATTATTGTAGATGAATAGAAATTATACAACTTATGGAAGTGGAACATGAATATTGAAAGACTACCTACTAATTATACCTTCAACTATTCATCTGAAATGATATTTGCTGCTATAGAATGGGTAGATAATTATCCGTTGTTGCTCATATTGTTCATTATGAATTGCTTGTCTTTATGTAACTTGATTTTTATGCTCATAACCTGTGAATGGTTATGTCTCCAGGGCCATCATGGGGCGGTGGTGTGAGACACTGCTGCTGTCCTTTCTTATTATATCGCTCCTGAATGCCGACTTCACCGGGGCGAAGAAGAGCTCCACTAGCTGGGGGAGCAGCAGGGGGACGCAGTCCAAGCCGTCGAGCACCCGCAACCGCAACCCTTACCCATCCGGTGGGAGCTACCCTCATCCAGGGGGTAGCAACACGAACGCGGGGGGATATCCACAGCAGAAGCCGGCCAGCTACCCGGGAGCTGGCAACAGCCCCAACCAGAACCCTGGCAGAGTAAATCCTGGAGGTTATCCAAACCAGCAGAACCCTGCTGGTGGTTATCCAGCTGCCGGTGGTTATCCAGCTGCCGGTGGATATCCAGCTGCTGGCGGCTATCCAAACAGGAATCCTGCAGGTGGTTATCCAGCTGCCGGTGGTTATCCTCACCACAATCCTGCAGGTGGCTATCCAGCTGCTGGCGGCTATCCAGCTGCTGGTGGCTACCCAGCTGCTGGTGGTTATCCAAACCGGAATCCTGCAGGTGGTTATCCAGCTGCTGGTGGCTACCCAGCAGCAGGAGGCTACCCTCACCAGTACCCAGGTTACCCAGCAGGTGGTTACCCAGTTAGACAGGGAAATACAGGAACGGGTTGGGGTGTGCCTGGTTCGTACCCAGCAGGTGGTGGCAGCTACCCGGGTGGGTACCCCAACTGGAACCCGAACAACAAGATCCTCAGCCCCCGCTATGGCGGCGGGGGCTACGGGCACGGTGCGTACGGGATGGGAGGCTCCTCCTTCTCCCAGTCCGTGCAAAGTATGGGGTACAAGCCTAAATCCTCGGGCTTCGCAAAGAAGGCCATGATGGCGGCGGGTGTGGGTGCCGTGGCCGGGATGGCAGTGGGCTATGGGCTGGGCCGCTTCCCGCGGCCACACTTCACCTTCCGCAGCCCTGAGGAGGAGCAGTACTACAACAGCTACATGTACCGCCGCTACGGCACCCAGTCCACGGACGAGAAGGACTACCGCCGCGACTACGTCTACAGGCCGCCACCACGGGCTGAGCCGTACGACAAGTTCATGGACCGCTGCATGAACCGGACCGACCTCCTCAAGAATCAGGGCACCCCCGCTCCCGGCGAGGAGGATGACGACACTGTGAGCATCGAGGAGATCGGATACCCCGCCCTAATCGAGCAGATGAAGGCCCGACGCTGCGTAGAGGAGTTCATGGCATACTCGGCACAGTTCCTGCAGGAGCGTAAGGCCGAACGACAGCAGCAGGAGACCATGCCCAACCGCTCCAGCCCGCTGGGCCACGGGATGATTCAGCTTCTCTCCTCCCTCCTGATGCTCGTGTCCAGCATGCTCCTGCTCCAGTGAGAACAGTTCTCTCGCCCTGAATGGAAATCATATCCTCCATTAACACTGCACGCTCACATAGTGCTTACCTATACTATCTTCATAGCAACGATAGATGTATTACCTACGTGCAAGGTATTATTAAGGTCATATTTAGTCGATTAGCATCACCAGAGAAACCAGCGAAAGGCAACAAAAAGTTGTATATATTGAATAAAATAATGCGTTTTAAGCGGCAGCGTTTTTGATTTTACAGGTATACCATCTGTATAGCGGCTCTTCTTTTTTTTCTGTTTGTTTTTTTTTTCTCTGAGACATTATTTGCACTTTTTCACTCCACATTAGTGAGCACTGAATGCATGTCGACAGTTTCAGGGTATTTTATTTCAGTTTTTGTGGCGATGTATTATGACGATATATAAATATCTGCTATTCTGTAAAAAAGGAATGTGACAGCACTGAAGAGTTTTCTTATGTACAGAAACATCACAACAACATCCAGAAACTAACATCATAATATCATACACCATTTTGTCTGTACTACTGAACAATCCAACAGGCAGATTTTTCCAAACGCTTAATTATATCAAATTAAAAGGAAATTTAGTTTTCTGTGTTTTCAGCTTTTAAGGCACTTATTTCCCTTGATTTTAGATGAAATTGTGATTTCTCTAAGATATGATTGTGGTTTTAACAAACCAAAATCATCTGTGTATTTTGACATCTCCTGTCTTTCTCATTAATATTACTGAGCCTCTCTTCTGGTTGGCAGACTTGATTGGGCAGTAGCAGGGGTGCTGAATAGTTGTGACATCACAACATCAAGTCCTGTCGGCTTGTTTTAAACATCTCTATGAAACCTAGACCTATTCTAATCTAACTTTCTATGATATGGGATCTTTTAAAGGAAGCTGAACCGACCACCAGTTTTTAAACATGGACTTTCAGAACAGATTAACAGATTTTCAGAGCAAAGGCTGTAATGAATGTAATCTATTGTTTGTCAATGGGACTAAATGAGTCATAATTCCTTTTACACACACCAATTTCTTCAGAGTACAAATGTACTTAAATTGGAAAACATGAGAAAAGAGGAATAAATTTGTCTAGGAAACCATACACTGTCAGAGCTGCTCTAATGACATTTAATTAATTGAAATATGTCTTGTAAACCATAATTTAATCAAATCTTGTCTATGGCTAAATTTGCAAACATCCCTTCAACTATCTATTTCAGACCTGAGAGATTCCCTCTGGGAAAATAATTTGTTGAACATTTGTGTGAGAGTAATGAAAGTGAAGAACTCCTCCTCCTTAGGTTCATGACACTCACACGTTCTTTGTTAAATCCTGGATTGCGCGTCGTATCCCTCTGCAGAAAGGAAGCTACGGTCTTGCTGTCGAGAACAAAAGTTGCATTTGTTGACGCTTTTGATCAGTGCTGGGATTTGAATCTGTTTTTTTTTCAGTTCACAACAAACACTTTAATCTCAAAGTCTAGCTTCCTTGCTTTTTTTAACTTTGAAACTAACCAACTGGAAAAACTCGCTTAAAAATCTCCTGGAAAAAGAAATCGCGTATTGAATAGGATACAAACAGCAGACTTAACATTGTGTGATGATGTATGTAAAATGTAATTGTCACTTTTCCCTGTGATGTGTTGTGATAAAGAGTATTCTAACTAACTAACTAACTCAGCCATTCTCAACCTCTGGGTCCCAACCCCAATTGGTGTCACAAGATGATTTCTGGGGGTGACCAAATAACTTTTGGAAAATTATAAATGAGCAGAATTATTATAGCGTCCCACCGGAGGTTAGAAGGACGACGAGTGGTTGGTCTCAAAGAGGCGTTTTATCACTCAAACCCAGTTACTGTTGGCCATAACTACAGCAAACAGAATGATTAAAAGGTATATTTATTGATTTTTAGTGACTATTTTTAGGTAATAAATGCATACAACGTATATAAACATTATTTCACCAAAACCTCACCTGTGAAGGCATTGTGAATATCATGAACTACAACCAACAAAAGAAGGGAAAGGTCTTAGCAGCATAGATGTTTAAAATGAAACATGGGCTGTTTTCTCCCCGTTGAGATTTATTTAAACGGGTTACGGATAGCAGTGGATGTGGGGGTTGAGAATCACTGAACTAACTAACTAAATAACTAACTAAACTTCTGCTGCTGGTGTTATATTATACATAAATAAATGCTTTCTGGGTTTAGAGGTTCATACCAACCTTGGTTTCATGTTTCCAGTTATACGCTTACTCAAGTTTTTCAGACTATCCAGGCTGTGTGGTTGTGTTCCTCTCATTTCGTGCATCTTTCCATAATTCAGCGTGAGTCATAGGTCAGGTATCAGTGGGCCTATAAATACCTGAACTCTCTATTTCCCAGATTCTGCAGCAGCCTCCCCCGGCTGCTGTCATGGTGTGTGTCTCTAAAGTGTGACGGTGCTCTGGATTTAGCACAGGGCTTTTAGGATTGTGTCTTGTCCTGCTGCTGCACTGCAATAACCGAAATATTACATATTATACAGGGGAAGATATCTTGTTATTTATACAATTAGTCTGGTATTGAGTAGAATGGTCTTATTCCACTGGCAGATAATTTAGGTTTAATGTTTTCTCCGATTTGGGTCAATTTGGTCTTGTTTTAAGAAAACAAGACTAACATTTTCTTAAAATTAAAATACAAAACCTCATACAGTGGCAGCATTATGTTTTATTCATATATTGCATGAGAAAACCTCAGCTAGAAGAAAGTATTTTACATGTAACACACAATGTTACTGTTACAGCATCAATATATATTGTCAATATCCGCATACTTAATACAAAATTGTTTAATATAATATTAGTAGGGGTAGCCATGCAGTAGTAGGGCTGCAACTAACCACTGTTTTAATTTAGATTTGCACTCTTTGTGTTATTATTTAACTGGGTCCTTTATAATCTCCTTTTTAAACATATATTCTTCATTTTTTGTAATGATTTTATGGACAAGTAATTGATCTTTCAACTCATCTTATTAATTATTGAACTTTGTTGTTCAATTTGAATTCTGATTTGGGGAAGTTTGATCTCGTTTTAAGTTTTAAATGAACTATTCTTATCTGTAGTAAAACACAATGTTTTTTTTGTTTTGTTTTGGTTTTTTTTTGCAATATTCTAACTATAATTGCTCTGTAACAGCAGCATAAATTAATCCTGCCACTTCTGTAGTCACCTCACATTGAAGATTTATTTTGATACCAGGTTTAAGTACAATAATCTTTGTGGTTGTAGAGATATTTTAAATTTATTATCATTTAGAAAATAGGCCTGGGGCATAAGCAGTTAAGAATGATTAAATTCACTAAAATTTAGAAAAAAAAACTGAAATAAGATAAATTATCTGCAAGTGGAATAAGATAATTTGACTCAGTATTGGACTAATTGTGCAAAAAATATATTTTCACCTGTTAAGATGTCGGTTTTTGCAGTGTGCTTCTGTCTCTGTCTTCAGGTCCACCTAGTGTGCATTCGTCTACCTGGAAGCGCCTGGCCTGTTGCATGGTGCACAAGACATAAACCTAAGCACCATGGTGACATCAGAGAGCTATCGCACAAATACTGACTTAGAGAACATTTGTTAGTATGTTATGTTTTAACACAGATGTTTTATTTGATGGTTGTATTTAGTGAAATTTATGCATCCTTTTATTGTTTTTGTGTTTGTTATTCTTCAATTCTTTTGACAGAGTTTTCTTTTATCGTGGCTGTATTACTGTTTCAGTCTCCCTGAGGTTTTTAAAGCACTTTGTAGCCGTGTTCTGGAAAAAAAAAATCAATAAAAAAAATTTATAGCCGACACTCGCACTGATGTCCAGCTTGTTCAGTTGAAAAATGATTACTAGTCATTTAAAACTGCTAAGTGGACAGAATACTGCTGCAGTCATTAAAGTCTGTGTTTTGTAAAGTTGTCGGCAAGTAATACCTTGTAACAGCATATGTGAAGTCAAAATAAATTCAGTTGTAATCTAAATATTTTGAAAGCTCCCTTTTATCCAGGCAGTTCACATTTATTTTAGTTTTTTTTTATGCTTTTGAAAATCGATTCTCATATTTCACACAGGTTTCTGACAAAAAACGTTTTTAGTCCATTCAAAATTATAATTTGACAAGGACATACAAATCGAATATCTGTAAAGTGCACTTATTTCCCTTTGGGACTGGATATTCTGTAACTGCCATTGAGCTCATACTGAAAAAATCTGTGTCAATCTGCTGGTTCTGACTTGCAATTGTAAACGCTTTGGATTACTAATTTACATATATGACTATAATGAATTAATTTGTCATGAATGTGTATGTGTTAAATAAAATACATAAAAAATAATCATTGCCACTGTGTTACATTATATAATTTCACAAATGCTGTCAGACATTCTTGTTGATCATAGCCTTTAAGCTAATGAAATAAAAGAAGAATAACAAGAGAGTATTGCATAAATCAAATGAAACAAAGATTTACATTCATTTACTACTGTTGTTACTTGCAGATCAGATCATTTTGATATCAAGTTTCAGGTGAGCAATTTAATATCTTCACCCTATTAAAATAATTGCCTAAATCATTTTTTAATAAAAGTGAGATTTTACTTAGGACATTTTATTTTTTGCCTAAGTTATTTTTATTTTTTTTTATAATTTTTTTTTTATCTTTAAGATAAAATGAATTGACTTGAGCAATTTAACAAGCTTTCATGATGGCGGCTGCTTCCAGAAGCAAGAAGAAGCTCTGAACATGATTCTTGAAAGAAATTTCTACTGGTGAATGATAAGGTTTATTATTATTATAAAGGCCTGTAATGTTTTGCAGTAATTTAGTCTAAATTCCAAGTTGTAGTTCACCTACAAAGCCATCTACTTATTTTTGGCTAGTCCAGTTTTTTCTGTAACTTTAAACTTTTTATTTAAAAAAGGAACATTGCATATAGATGAACATTTACATGAAATATGCCAGATTGCAGCCACAGGCTGGTTTCCATCTGTAGTCTCTTGGCCAGATTTAAAGTTACCTAAAGTCACACTAGAATGTTCAAAAATTGACCTGAGTCGCTTTATTTTTTAATATTACATAAATGACACAACATTCTATGTATGTGCACAGTCATCAACTATCATGCCTTTTTTGATTGAAATGATGAATATAATATTCTCTGCATTTGATAACGTTTTTTGTGTTTTCCACCAAAACCTGAAAAATTACGTTAACAGTGACGATATGTTTTATTAACCCATTAAAGCCTAGATTGTTTTCAAAGATTTCCTGCATATAATATATCAGTTAGTCACTAACAATCATGTTATGCATATATATTTTTTCCATTTTGTACTCTTTTCTTTGCAGAAAATAATGTTTTATTAGCGATTATAGTTGTCGTTTGCACAAATCTGCCCATAAACTAAAACCTATTCATCCCATGTAAAAAGTAATTTTTTGGGGATTATTCTAGAGACTTGAATGATTAAATAGATATATACATGTCAGGGTTGAAAAATCATAATAATCTAAATAAAATAACTCTTCCTGTGAGGGTTTGTTCATGTTGGAATGTTGGAAGTTGATGATGTCATGTGACAGGAAGTAGTTGGAAACATATATTTTTATTATTTTTTTTACTTAAAACCCTTTGTCTAAGTTGTCTACTATCATGTCATTAGAAAAGACAAAAAGCTGCATTTAGATTTTTTATTTTAAGTATAAAATGATAGTCATAGACTTAAAGGTTCATAGGCTTCAACGGGTTAAATAAGAAATGAAGTTTGTGTTTATCTAAAAGTAGTCAATGGTAGTCCATTGTTTTATTATGTAATAGCAAAAATACATATGCTAAATTGTTGTAAACATTCCTCATGCTTGAATTTTATTAAATGTAGAATATAGCCTTGAGGTTTCTTAAGCCCCTCAAATCCCATAAAAAACACCAACATGACCTCAGTGAGTGATTGTTACAATGATTAAAAATAAACTTGAACCCTGACAGTTCAGTAAAAGATTTGCTCTACTAGTAGCAGTTAATGTGGCCTTGAGCAGCCTCAGGCAGAGGTGAGAAGGAAAGGGACAAAAAATGGGTTTTACTGCAAGTCTTGACACAAATTTCTGCTTTTGTGTAGTACCTCAGGTAGTACCTCAGGACCATAGGGATATTTATCCAAAGAGGTATACACATTTTTTTTCAATTTTTTTTCCAAGGACATACCAAATACACTGAAGCCCATATCTTTTAACATGTAGATAAACATATATATATATAATACACTTAGTAATGTGTAGTAATCTGTGTTAGTAATAAAACTTCATTGTGTAAATATAGTTATGAATTTTCTGTCTCATTAATCAATATCTTTGAGTTCAAAATACTTTTCGTATTGCACATTCAGTTATTTCAGTGTGTGTTTTTAGAAATTGGATTTTTCAAATACAGAGGTCAACATTCTACTTATATAAAATATAGTGGCATACTGAGTCATAAGTAGGCTATCATGTACTTATATCTATCCAAACATCCAAATTACAGCCGATTATTGATGGATAATTCATACTTTGAAAAAAAAGAAAAAAGACATTTAAAGGCAGAGCAAAAAAATATGGAGGTCATGACCTCTGTGTCCTCAATGGTTCCTATGGACCTCATATGGATTCACATCAAAATTTGTGTCTGAAATTGCAGTATAATGTACCTTAACTCCTCTACTATATTACCATTTTAAAAAGAAAGTACCCGGACAAACACATCATAGATATATCAATAAAGAACAAGAGGATAAATAAGTTTAAATCAACTTTAATTTGAATTTCATTGTCACTAACAGCATCCGTAATGAAGAAAAATGCCTGCCTCGTGATGAGAGGTTAGAGGTCGGATTAAATCGCCCTCATCCAGACTGCTATGAGGAACGGCACCGCGTATGTGAAAAAAACACTGCTGGCACGGGCAGGTGCCGCCGCCGCCTTAACAAGCCTCCAGCGGGACTGATCCTGGTTCCGCTGCCCCTCCTGGTGGGAGGCCGCCTTGTGGCCGTGGTGACTCTTGGACCCATGCTTGGGCCTGAGGAAGCCCCCCAACCCGTAGCCGGTGCCGGTGCCCCCCAGCATCCCAGCGGCCGCCGCTCCTGCCCACTTCAGGCCCTGCTTGGACATGCCGCGGGCCTTCGAGGAGGAGGGCGCTTTGCCGTTGTCGCTTTTCTTCCCTTCGTCCTTTTTCCCTTCATCTTTCTTCTTGAAGAAACCGCGTTTGCTGTACGCATACTGTGCACCCGGGCACACAGTTGCCATTAGCAACAGACAAACCCATAGTGACAAAAGCTTCTGCCGGCCAGTCATTACTGGAGATCTGTGCCCTGCAAAAAACACATCAACATCAACAACACTTTTATTTGACTTACTAGAGTTGATAAAATCAGATTAAGTTTCATATGTATCTGACAGGCAGCGAGAGTTTCTTTCAATTCTGTTGGCCGTCATTCAAACGGGTGTTAAAGCTTTTGATTTTGCTCAATGCACATTCAAAAGTCACATGCTCGCCAGCTAAAAAAAACACAACGGGCATCCAGAACGATCCACATTCTCTGACAACACAAGGATTAGCTGGGCTTTATGTGTGTGATGCATATTTCTCCCTTTCACGATGCCCAACGTTGTTTTTCCTGTCTCCTGATAAGCAGTTATCCATACAAAACATATCAATGATGTGGTAGCAAAGGCTGTAGGTCATTTGTCAAATGTTCATTTACACAGGTGTTGATTTAAAGTTTTCATTGTTGATATGATACAAATCAATCTTGCATTTAATAACACCAAATTAAATTCACAAAGATCAAAACTGAATCTGAGAGATTTATTTTACCTTTCTGAGGGGTCACACAGCGAGGTTGTGGTGCTGGAGTCGCAGTCCTTTCTCAAACCAAACCATTTACAGTACAGTGCAGCAGAGCAAGCAGCATGTTGGCTTCAGTATCAGTTCAATACCAACATTGACTACAAAAGAGCCGGCGGAGCCCCTCCCCAAAACAAACCATGCCCCACCATTGGTTCCAGATCAATAATATGGTACAGGTTGAATGAGATCTGCTGCTGGCGGCATTTTACATACAGTACAGTGGTGGCAACTGGTTTTCTCCCATTATTCAGCAAATGCAAAGACTAGTACTAAAATAAATATATATTTGTGGTCAAAATACTGACTTAATTTGTTAAAATCCCCCAAAACCCTGATACAGTGGCAGCATTGAGTTTTATACATAAATTGCATGGGAAAACGTCAGCTACACCACTAAATGAAGTATTTTTATCTGCAGTAAAACACAAGGTTACTGTTATGGTATTAATATATATCGTCAATATCAACATCATCAATAAGAAAATTGTTTAGTATAGTATCAGTAGTAGTGCTGCAACTAACCACTATTTTGATATTTAATTTAGATTTAATCTTTGTGTGATTATTTAATTGGGTCCTTTATAATCTCATTAAAATACTATATTTTATATTTTACTTTAATGTGCTACCTGAAATATTTAAAACATTTAAATTGGCAATATATATATAAAAGATTAGAGATTGTTTTAAGTCACATTGAGTGCTGTATTGATAAAAAAGTATTGGTACTACATTGTTTTTTTTTTACTGTTGTCCTATATACTATAGGACTATATATGTTGTCCTATATATATATGTTATTTGGTCCATGTATAGTTATCAAAATGAAGCACATGCCTGTGCTAATAAATGAAAAGATTCACCATGCAAAGCAAAGAAAGAACAAGAAATGGAATGCTTTATCCACAGAATAAAATTAACAAGCACATCAACCACTAAGAATAGTAAGTGAGATGAATGTTCAGAAATACAAAAACTGGCCAAACCCTAAAAATTTAGGAAAATTCCCTCAGGCAAAGTCATAGAGATCTGAATCTTTGCCTTGTGTCATGGGTTTAGAGGAGCTTGAGGGCACCACTTTGGACAATTGTGATTTTGTTCAGTTAAACTCATACAATGGCTTAACACAGGGAAACTTCCATGTAAATGTCTGCATGTAGCAAATTGCATAGAGCTTTTATTGTGTTTATTGTTGCAACTGTGCAGTTACGCAACTTCAAATACAATGCAACACATTTGTGATGCAGGCATTTGTTAGATGATGTAATTTGGATTGGTTTCATTATTACATTTAATTGTGTATATTGTGAAAGAGGAAATCCAATTCGAGACAGATTCAGTGGTGGAAGCTACAAACGTGATAAAAATGGACATTTACATGTAGAGACATGGATGAAATATTTTATTTCAGGAATTATGAGGTAAGGGTAGATTTCTTTTTAAAATTTGGGTCAACATGACATTGACTGGGTATCACTTTAAACAAAAAAACAAAATTATTTCTTTACAGTATAATACAATAACTATGTATCATCCTATGTATGCCCAGAGTTTCAAAGTGGTCACCAATTAAGAAAAAACTTTTGTTTGTGTTCAATGTGCTTTACATCACATGCTTTTTAAATGTTGGGCTAACAACCATGCTCATCTGTTTTCCCCCCCTAATATCTCCATATTTCCTTCATGTGCAAAAATAAAATTTGCCGTGCAAAGAAACTATAAATTGAGCGATTTGGTGAATGCTGCACATCTCTCTGCATTTTTTTTTATTTTTTTAACAGAAACATAATACCGGTTGTCAGTTTGTATTAAAATGTCAAAAGTGTTTCATGCCCCAGTTTTTCCATTTTCAGAATGAAGGAGGTTATTTTAGGCTGAGAATCTGGAAGCACTATGCAGCATTACTGATCCACTCCCTTCTACAGAAACTAGATGACATTCTCAAAGAGCTGCATGGAAGACATTATACTTTCATCCTGTGGAGAAAAGAAAAAAAAATGTGGTGAGGTCAATTGGCATGTGGTAAAAACACTGGTTTTGAAGATGGTTTCACCTTCTGGCAAGTTTCTATGAATTCATCAATAGTCACCACTCCATCTCTGTTCCGGTCCATTTTCTGAAAAATGATCAGACATTGTTTTTACTGCATGAAACAGAGACTTTTAATTTTTAACCCTATAGGTAAAGTCTAGGGGGAGTTTTAGTTTTTCAGTTTGTATGTTTGCATTGTTGGAGAGTCAAGAAATTTAGAAGGTGAGTGTACGTGTGTGATGCACAGTTGAGAAGTGTTTAACCTTTGTCCACTGCCGTCACCAGAATTGCAAAGTTAAATTATTCAACTGGCACATTAAACTTGCACAATTTCTTAAAGTGATAGGTGCTATGTAGCTTAAAGGCACATTTCTTGGCTTGTGCATTTCAGTTTGAGATTGAAAAGTAGCTGAGGCATTTTATGAAATATTTCTGTTTGATTTGACTTGTATTCAGTGTAATTTCCTTTAATACAAGAGTTAAAAAGTTCCCAGGCAGCACATCTGTGGTTGGGTTTTGGATCGGGATAAGTGCTTCAGTGGATTCAGAGGTAACATACCTGGAAGAATTTCTCCACATGTTCAAAGGGTGAATCGTCCCGTACAGTGGGCGAAGTATACCTGCCCATCATGTCATAAATGGATGTCATTATTGCCAGCATTTCCTGCAGGAAACCAGACACACATACCACACATTATCTGCAGAAATCATGACACTGCAGCAGATTGTGTTTCAGTGTTGTCTGTTGACTGCACCTCTTTAGTAATGTAGCCGTCTTTGTTGATGTCGTATAGATTAAAGGCCCATCGAAGTTTCTCTGTGACAGAGCCTCTAAGCAGCACAGACAATCCTATCACAAAGTCCTGTAAAAGCAAGTGAGTTAAATTATCTGCTTTATTTAATGAAGATCATCACCCTTAAAACTAAAACTGAAGCCCTGCCCTCAATGACAAAGGACAGAGAGCACACCTCAAACCGGATTGAGCCATTTCTGTCCATGTCAAATGCGTTGAACAAGAAATGTGCATACGTGGTTGCATCTACAAACAGATAAGAAGTGCAGAATTAGTAATTAACAATAATTGTCTTTAATTAAATGCAATATAAAAAATACACTATAAAACTATAACACATAAGATCTTGGTCTTGATTATTTATCATGATAAAGTTAATCAGCATAATAATACCTAATAATTGTTCAGTCTTCAGACATATTAATTTGTATTGTTAGTTAAATACTTTACCTCCTTGAGGGAAGAACTGTGAGTAAATGATCTTAAAAGTTTCCTCATCCACTAGTCCACTGGGACATTCCTGTTAAAAGAACAAACAAACATTTATTGGAATTTCAATGTTTTTGTACTTAGAGAGTTTAATACTACAGCTGTTGCTTATCCTGATAAAATCCAACAAGCCCAAATATAGAGGCAGTGGACATTTTGTGCATTGAACAGGGTGAAGCACAGGCTCACCTGTCAAATCCTTACACCCAAAACATAAATTGAATGAGAAAAATCTTACCTACAGCAGTAAATAAAGTATTTTTTATTTGCAGTAAGCACAATTCAGTCTGGTACATGAAAAAGGTCAAATAGAGGTAGGTCATTTTGAGGAGGAAACCTGAAAATAGGCCTGGAGCTGATTTAGTTAAACGTATATAACTAATTATACTATCAAGGATTAAATATGTGTATTTTTGAGATTTGTGTCCAAAACTAAAGTGCACTTTTTGCAGCAGAAGATTGAAGTTAGAGTCATGTAGAGCAGGATAAAGACCACTAGAGGGCATGTTAAGTGCATGATATTCAAAAGCTGCACAGGGAAGCCGTGACTGAAGCCTTCTGTGCTTATTACTGTTCCTGTAGAGTCAGTATCAGTAATGAACAGCCTAATGGTGCTAAGGCTGCAATTTCTTACACACTGCAATCAATACATGTAATGCAAAGAACAGGAAACACTACAAAAGCAGAGAAAACAGGCTGAAGAAAATGGGATTTCGAAAATAAAATCTCTTAAGATGATAAATCCAAAATTTAACGTGCAATATTTTCATCCTCCAGGGTCTAAGTGTGACTATATTATTTTTAAATGTATGTATTATTTATACAGTTTCATGTTGCATACTAATTCAAAGCAGGTTTGACACTGTGTTCAACGATGTGACTAAATTAAGTAGAGGCAGCATGTAAACTAAAAACATTTTTTGGAGAGTGCTGTTAATGTTTTTTTTTTTCTTTTTTTTTTGCATAGTAAAGTTTTGTATATTAACTGGACAAACCACAAGTGTCACAAGTTTCTCTGTAAATACAATGTAAAACCTTAAAAATATATGGTAACTAACTGGCAGCAATTATTCAGCAAGTTACTGTTTTTTTTTTTTTACAGTAGAAGTACTGTGCTTCTGTTAACAGTATAATATTGTTAAAAAACAATTAATTATTGTGATTTCAGTTGTATTAATAATATTAGGTGATTAATTGTACAGTAAGAAACAATTAAATACTGTGAATTCAGTTGAATTAAAGTATTGGGTGATTATTTGTAGAATAAAAATTAATTAAATACTGTAATTTCAGGGCGACACGGTGGTGCAGGGGTTAGCGCTGTTGCCTCACTGCAAGAAGGTCGCAGGTTCAAGACCTCCTTGGGTCCTGGGTCTGGGACCCTTTCTGTGTGGAGTTTGCATGTTCTCCCCATTGTCTGCGTGGGTTTTCACCAGGTCCTCCCACAGTCCGAAAACATGCTGAGGTTAATTGGTGACCCAGGATTGGCTGGTGACCATCTGGGGTGTATCCCTGCCCCCTAATGAGGAATAAGCAGGTATAGAAAATGACTGACTGTAACTTTAGTTGTATTCACAGTATTAGGAGATTAATTTTACAATAAAAATCAATCTAATACTGTGATTTCAGTTGTATTTACAGCATTGGGTGATAACTGTATTATACTACAATAACTCTGACTACTGTGATTTTCTACAGTAATACTACGACTACTGTGATTTATTGTAAAATATATATCTATTGCATCTACTGTAATAATCATTGTTACTGTGTTTAACACAATAAATAACTGCAGATTTCACTGCAAAGTTTTACAGTGTACAGTCACCATGCAAACAAAAGTTAGTTTTTCATTTAATCCAAAATAAATGGAAACAGCTGATCCCAAAAAAAGCTTCTAAATAAACCACAACAGCCATATAAACCACCAGGAAAACACATGTGGAGCAAATTACATTAATGATATCTCTCTTTATTAGACTTAGCTCTTTGTAGGGGTCAGAGTTATTGTTACTCTTAGCAAAAAATAGTTTATTCAAAGTGTACTATGAGAATACTTATGTCAAACTAGTTGTAGACTTGAAGTTTTCTTTTCATTTACTATATTTGTTATACTTAAGAATAGTATAGTGAGGAATACATGGCATATTATGACAAGTATAAAGAAACAAGGTCTTCATTATTACTGAAACACAGCAGATGTATCGACATGAGATACTCGGTAAACACAGGTGTTACCAGTGACATCAATTAAGGTTTCATTCATTCATGTTGGCTCTGCTACACTAAATTCAACTGAACCTTTTTTGTGGAAATTTTAATAGAAACCATTTTGTGTAGAGTGGTCATTTCTCACCACAAATCATTCTGGTCCAACATCATAAAATATGTGCAAAGGCAACCTTGTTTACATCAGCCAGTGGACCTTTAATGGCAGTTTGCTTTAATGGAACATCACACAGCCACTAATTGTTAGTGATACAGGATCGTCCACTTGAGAAAACAACTCTTACATTTTTGAAGCCCCTGTAAAGGGACTGAAGCTCCTTTCTGGTGAACTGGGTCTGGGCCTGGAGCTGGTCCAGACCCTCAGGCTGGTGTCGCACCATGGACAGTTCCAGGTCACTGTCCGTGCTGTCTGCCGTGGGAAGGAAACAAAAGACAATGGGGGGAGGTGGGAAACAGGGGGAAGGAAGGGAGGAAACAGGGAGGAAAGGGCGGTAAGACATGAAAGAAAGAAAAAAGGAAGGAAGGAAGGAAGGAAGAAAGGAAAGGGAGGAGCTGAAAATACTAGAAAGCCAATTGGATGGTAAAAAAAAATATTAAAAAATGAATGGATATAACTCAAACTGCTCACCATCTTTACAAATAAATCAAAACAAAAAAGGAGAGGATGAGGAAGGGAAGACAAGGAAATGGGTGGGAGGTAAAAAAAGGGTGAGTAGAATGTACAGAATTGGATAAAATGTTAGAAAATAAGATAAAACAATTGTAATTTTTATTCACTGACAGGGAAAAGTGAAATTTATGAGTCAGAGGAGCACGTAGCTTTGAGAGATTCGAGTGGTTACAAGGCAATACAGTTTGGAAAAATAGTGGGTAAGAGCAGGTTGTTAAGATGTTAAAAAAATATCTTTTCATTGTGGACATTGTTACTTACTCACAATTTCCTATAAAATAATGCCAGAATAATTATTAAAATTATTATTAATGCTATTGATGACAGCTGTAGTTTCATTGTTTTAAAGTATTGTCTTGTGGATAATAATTTCAAACACAGCCTTTGACTTGCCGTAAAAATACAGGTGTCACTAATTAATACTCATTAACACTGATCACTCTACATCACACCTTAATGCAATGCAACTATAATTAATTTCATTAGTTACACCTATGCTTGACTAAATTTATAAATGTCCACCATGAAAAAAGGTTGATCATAACAGCCAGCAGGGAGGAGGATCACTGCCTGGAACCACCCCATTCAGTCATGCACATTTATCACTGCTAATTTGTTGATTATTGTTCATTTTTAGTTATTTGGGTTGTTTGTTGCACAATTTGAAGGAGCTGTTGGGATTAAACTTCACTGTGATTACACTGTGATCACAGGTTAGAAATTAACAAAATAAAAAAAATAGGCAAATTCAGTTTCGTAAAACATTTTGGGGGAAGTTCACAGAAAAAGCTGGGATTAAAAAAAATAAATAAATAATGGATGCACTGGATCTACTCACCATCTTTACAACAACAAAAATACATGGGAAGTGAAGAGGTGAGAGAAAGAAAGAAGTCATTTTGAGTTCACAACTGAAATATTTGGCTTGAGAACAATTTACCAACACATTAAACACACTAATAAAGGATAACTTCACTTTTTTTTAAGTTTGTCTTTTAACAACATTCATATGTACTCATATGTAAGCTCCATAGTCTTTTTCAGCAAATGTTTCTGTTTTATTATACCATTACACCACAAATATAAAGAGGATGTTTGTGAACCAGAAACACTGGAACTGATTGATTTGTCTTGATTGTTTTGCGTCAAATCATAATGTGGCTGAAATTTTGCACAAAATAAGAACTGTGGATTTTGTCCTTACATTGAAATTGTATCTAACCATTCCCATCTAGTATGAAGATCAGGGTTTCTACAGGTACCAACACATCTAATTTAATGCTTTTTAATGCCATTTTAAAAATTTGTAATGTCCATAACTAACTGCAAATACTATACATGTGCGTGCATGTATACTTGCTTATTACACACACAAAATATCCACATCCAACTGAATTAAATTGCAAGCATTTCATTTGACAAAATTAGACATTTGAGAATCTAAATGTCAAAATTTATTTGCACATATTTCAAAAATTCAAACTTATGTATTATTTTTTCACCAACATATTATTCTTTTAATTTTTTTTTGGCTGTGGAAGTTGAATTAAATGTTTTTAATGTCATTTAAAACCTGAATTTTAGAAAAAAAATAAGATAATGACATTAAATCCTTTAATGTACCTAAAAAGGGGGGCAGAGCTATTTCAATGTAGATATTAAATTTGAGAATGGGTGAGACTGTAAAGACTATGAGACTATAAACCTTTTTTCCCCCTTTTTATTTTTTTTATTTTTTTGGACATTGGACAGTATTACAAACAACAACAGACAAACAAACACAGACACAATTTAAAAGATAAACATACAGTGGCAGAATTGAGAAGAGCAGAATTGAATTTCATTCATTTCAAGTTGTTATATAATCTAATAAGACCACATATTATCCAATGTAGACTTATGACTTTTTTCCATTGGGAGAAAGTCTGCAATCTGGTTTAGGAATAACTTTCAAGTGAGATTTTTTTTTTATAGATTCATTTCAGAAGAATTCATTTTCTAGCAAAATGCATGATGGAAATGAACTAATCTTATGGGAGCTGAGGATAACACTGGGCAAAAAGGTAGCTATTGGCAATAAAGTAAACTTGAAAAATGTGAAGTTCTTATATTTTACAGCTGGTTTGTGTGACTGAACTTACTCATCATTTTAGAATTTTTGTCGCATTCAACAAAATCGACTAACAATAAAGTTGATTTCATTTAGAATTTTCATCCCAAAGCTACACAAACAACAATTTATTTCCTTCAAACTTCTCTTGACATCTTACCTTCCAGTGACAAAGGCTCCCAAACTCCAAACTGCTTGAGCATGACAACAAACAGTCCGATAACAACGACAATGGCAATAACTTCCATGCCATCCAGTCCCATTGTTGCATTGCATTAGATATTGTCTCTGCAGATGCCCTTTTCAAAAACCTTAACAAACGCGTTAATGATGTGCAACTAAACTGAAAAATCTGACAGAGCAGTTTGAAGCTAATCATCTCCGGCCTTCAGCCGCCTCCTTTTACAACACTGTTCTACATCAGCAGTTATATTCACTTAAATGAAACCACTGACTGGTTAGGGGAGGTGGAGAATGAACATCCTCCTTTCAGAAAAAATCCTTTATGTGCTCTTGAATAAGTCTTAGTTCCATCAAATGATCCCAAGCTATCACCAGTCGCAAAACATCACTGGTACTGGTGGCCAGTTCATTTTAGGATCTCTTCCACAACTCCATCTACTCTGTGGGCTCCACCCACTCACTCCGTCCTGAGCCATGTGTGTGTGTGTGTGTGTTTGAGGTTGGTGAGGCAGGCTGGAGAGAGCATGGAAGGAGGGGTGTTACTGAAGGAATTCCTTTACTAATAGTCTCTGATTGACAGCCTGAGCTGCCTTTATTTGCTCAGTCATTTCAGCAATGCAAAAGCTATAAAACCAAGCATTGATCCACATCCGCTGATGGTTGGGATATGAACAGCACTTAGAGTGAAGGAGCCGGCCCTGCCCTGTGTGGCGCTGGCTGCGTCTACTGGGCCAAACACGTTCAATAGCTCAGCGCTGGAAAACAATGAACTCTCTCTCTCTCTCTCTCTCTCTCTCTCTCTCTCTATATATATATATATATATATATATATATATATATATAAGAAACAAAAATGCATTTATGGTGTTGTAGTTAAAAATAGTAAAGTTGAAGTGGATTGTTTCTGTGCTGTGATGGTGTGCAGCACCTTCAAGGTCAATGTTTCAAATACTCCACATACACATGCAGCGATCTGTGAGAAAACATTTTCATATCTCTGGATGTCGTTAAGACACTGGAGAGACATTTCATGTCCACGCTGGAGCCAGAAGACAACAGGAGTAAAGAAGAATATGAGTATATAGTTTACAGTGATGACTCTGCACGGCGTAATGGATCCAGTTTAAGTAGGAAACACGGGTGGAGAACAAATCAATGGTTAAGAGGTAAAATATTGGTCTTAGGACTGGGAGAGAAAGCAGGACAGGAGTAGGAGTGCAGTTTGATGGCCGGAGAGAGTTTATAGAAGTTGGAGACTCAAAATGGATTTGTCTTGCTTGCTTGTCTTAAAGTTGGACTCCCAAAATACATAAAAATATCAATAATACTACAAGAGCAGTGCATCTATGTCTATTATGTCTAGCCTTCATTACAGTTGTATAACATACAAGGTCATTGTGTTAAATGACAGGTTATGTCAGTCTTAATAATAGTCAGGTGCCAAAATTAACATACTGTATTTTCCGGACTATAAGTCGCTCCGAGTACAAGTCGCACCAGCCATAAAATGCATAATAAAGAAGAAAAAAACATATAAGTCGCACTGGAGTATAAGTCGCATTTTGGGACGAAATTTATGTTATGAAGCAGAGGTAATTAGGGGGGCAATTGATTGTTTATCCAGTGGGTGCCGCTGTGTGATCATTGTGGCCGGCAAGGTTTACTGAAGAAGAGTGAAGTTTCCGCGCATGCGCGAGTTGGTTCTCCCCGGGACTGGAAGGAATGTAATGTTTTTGTCTGTCTCGATAAAAAGTGAAACTCAACATCTGCATTTTTGGTTCTTTGTTTTGACAAGTTACCACAATTTATTTGATAAAATCCAACACCAAGAACAGACAGATTTAAAATTTAAATGACGAACAATTTAAAATAAAAATAGAGGTAACAACAGGCTAAACGGTATGTTTACGTTACATAACACAACTGAGAACGTGCCTGGTATGTTAACGCAACATATTAAGAGTTATTCTGATAACTATAGCATCAATAACATGCTAAGAAGTATACCAAAACCACCCGTTTCAGTCCAAATATCCAGTAAATAAAATCCAATGAAATCCTCGGTGTCACTTCTCATCAACTCCTCTAGCTCCGGAGGTAGAAGATGCGGCGCTTCCTCTTCTACGTCGCTGACGTCAGACGTCATATTTTACTACTTGCAGCTCGTAATCTCCAGAATATGATTTTCTTTTCGGTGCCGTTTTTGTTAAGCTCTTCTCAGTTTTAAAAGTTACCGTCAATGTTAAAATTATCAACACAAGCCTAGAGGCATTTTTTATCTATTTAACTATATTTGCTCTATAACAGCAACACTTCTGTAGTCACCTGACGTGCTGTATTTTTCTTTTGATACCAGGACATTGTTTTTTTGAGCAGGAAAACTGGAAAATAGGCCTGGGGCTTAAGTGGTAAAAATGTCTAAATGTATGTAACTTCAGTCATCTGAGTTATTAGAAGAAGGTGGAATTCTTCCAGAATGTGTCTTTTTAATACAAAAGTGGGCATGGTGTTTTCCTCTTCAGCAGCAGAAAAGACAAAATAGACAGTAACTTTGAAATCTTATTTGATTAAAATAATTGTGACAGCTGAAGCCTCATATTAGTTTTTTTTTTTTTTTTTTAACTTTTATAAGCTTTTATAAAACTTCTATATCTATATCTTAATTTACAGCAAGAACAGCATGTGTTTGTGCTCCTTTGGACATCTGACTTATATTTTAGGACATTTTTTTCCCCCAAAAAGTGTGAACCTCTCCTTTAAGATTTGTCTTACTTATTTTTGGAAAGCTTAGCAAAAAAAATCACATCATGAAGCTTGTGTCTGTAAAAGCATTATAAAATAATTTTTTAAAAAAGTGCTGATCTATTACTGTTCGATTCAATCACAGGGAAGACTCGTGGTGTAAACATAGATAGATGCAGACAGTGCAGTCATCACTCTCTCACTCAGGCTTCATTAATGAAAACAGCATTACAGCCCAAACCATCAATCAACAACCATGACGCAAATTCTTGACATAGTCTTCAACACTCTTACCTTCACCTTCTCTGAGCTTCTGCTTGGTGCACAATCCTTTCATTCATAAGTGTTTCCCTTGCCCTCATAAACACATCGAATGATTTCATCTGCCCTTCAGCAGATCTTTAATCATTCATCTAATTGTCTATTAACAGAATAGGCTGATGTACTAATGTAATATCTGCATTAATGTACAGACTTTTGTACTTTGCTTTATTACTCAATGACCAAGGATGAAGGTGCAGGAAACAGCTGCAACGTAAAGATTTATTATACCTCCAAAATATGTATATATAACATCATCACTGCTTTGCTGCAGACACAGAAATAGCCAGCCCTGCCCTGTGTGGTGCTCTATTTTAAACTTTTGAGGGCCATAAAATCCAGTGCCCCCCCAGAAATGGCGCTTATGGTCCTAATAAAGTCAACTTGAACTTGAGTGTCAAAGCAGTATTATATTACATCAGGGTTAAAGCATGCCTTTGATGGGCCCAGTAAAGTTGTGCCTTCACAACCTATGGTAATTCTCGTAAATATCCTACCAAAAACAGACATCAAAATTGCACATGAACACCCATTCACATTGTAATTTCCACTGAAAAGCTGAAAGATTTTCATGATACATGAGCTGACAAAATAAAATGAACTTTGGCCTGTCACCATGGTGGAGAGCAGCAAAAGTGTTGTGAATGCTAAGTGTTGGATTCTATTAAATGTTCTCTGCTGCTTTTAGCTGGTTAGTGTGTAGCATACATAATGCCGTGGCATACATAATTTTAATAACATTACCATTTATTTTTATTGTTGTTGTTATTTGGTTTTACCTCCCAAGAGCAGTTTCTAGCTAAGGTTAGTATTCTAGATCCACCTGGTTTCACTTCAATACCACAACAAAAGCACTTGCAACATGAAGGCAACATTACATAGCAGGGCCTAATGAGATGGAAAAGTGGAAGAACTCACAAGGCAGTGAGCTGCAGGGGTGACTAGAAACAGAGCTCTGCATGTTTTAAGATTCTCCCCATTCAAACACTCCTGATTCTAATCATTAACTCATCATCAAGCCCTTGACAAGCTTCAGCTGATTGATAAAAAGATGACGATTAAATTCATGTGTGATTCGAGTGGGGAGATGCACTGGAGAGCCACTGTGGGTGCAGATTATTGTTCCAACCAAACAGTAACAAACCAGATTCTACTAGCAAGGGCCCTAATGGATTAGTAGAACCAGGTGTGTTTCTGCTTGGTTGGAACAATAATCTGCACCCACAGTAGCTCTCCAAGACTTCCCGGGAGTTCCCAGCAAAATTAATTTTAAGTCCATCAATGACAAGTAACACAATGACATTTTTGTCCCTGGTTTCCTACACTTTATTAAATAACTAAATGCAAATATCTTATCAGATGGGGACCCTGGGACAAAACTTTATCAAATGGCAGTCCAATCTAATTCATGTCAATTTAGGGGTCCTGGACATGAAATAGATTGCGAACCACTGCTTCATATTCATCTAAGATCTTATTAATCATGGAGCATTACCTTCATTAAATTTAAACTACTATAATTACAAAATATTGAAGCATTGCATAAACCAAAATGGATGTATATTGGATATACTGTATGCATATATATATATATATATATATATATATATATATATATATATATATATATATATATATATATATATATATATATATATATATATATACAGTACAGGCCAAAATTTTGGACATACCTTTTCATTCAATGTGTCTGCTTTATTTCCATGACTATTTACATTGTATATTCTCACTGAAGGCATCAAAACCATGAATGAACACATGTTTAAGGTGTTATGTACTCATCAAAAAAGGTGAAATAACTGAAAAGAATATTTTATATTCTAGTTTCTTCAAAATAGCCACCCTTTGCTCTGATTGATAAAACAATAAATTTGGCTAATTAACCCTGATAAGGCACAGATAAGGTGACTACCTGAAATGGTAGTTCATTAAGAGAATGCCAAGAGTGTGCAAAGCAGTAATCAGAGCAAAGGGTGGCTATTTTTGAAGAAACTAGAATATAAAACATGTTTTCAGTTATTGCACCTATTTTTGTAAAGTATATAACACCATAAACATGTGTTCATTCATAGTTTTGATGCCTTCAGTGAGAATCTACAATGTAAATATTCATGAAAATAAAGAAAACACATTGAATGAGAAGGTGTGTCCAAACTTTTGACCTGTACTGAGGTTAATCAAAAACTCTAAATTGCCCATAGGTGTGAGTGAATGGTGTGTGTGCCCTGGGGGGTGTATTCCTGCCTCTGGCCTGTAATGCGCTGGGGTTGGCTCCAGCAGACCCCTGCAACCCTAATGAGTAGAGAAGATGAATAAATGAATGAATATATATATGAACCTTAATAATATTATATTTGAAGAATGAGCTGCATATGTATGAAAACAAGTGCAGATCACCATCTGCTGTAGAGAGACGGAGGTACAGGAGACATTCAGCTACCACAATGTCTGCAGACCAGTAGATGGCGATCAAGTTATTATAAAGTGGAGGTGACATGCTTAAAACAAACATTTCCATTTGAATAAGTAACAAACTGTCTTGATGGATAGAAATAGTCAAAGTGAAGTAGAAATATTTAAGTATTTGACCTCAATGCTGAATGCTCTTATCTGTCCATATATATGAAGCCCTACTGCAGAGGCCTCATAAATAATAATAATAATTATATTAATTTTGAGGTGATACTTTAGAACATTTGTTGTTCTGTTGCTGTTTTCAGGCTCATGATAAAAACAGCAGGTGATTTCTAGAAATAAACTGTATTTGCCACCATGGCAAATACATGGTACAAATGGCACAAATATTCAAATAATCCATTAAATGACACTGTTTCCTTCAGAAATAAATGCATGCGTGCAGCAGAGTGTCTGTCCTGTTCGCCTGCGGATGGGCTGTGTCAATAATTTAGAGAAACCAAGGAAATGGGGGCATGTCCATGGAAGACACTGTAGTCTTCATCTGAAGAACGTGCACCTGCTCCTCTTGTGATACATAAACATGGTGAAATCAAATCCATTTTTCGATTGATATTAAAATTTTAAAGTAATGAATTTGGTAAAATTGAAACTTATTCTTGAGATGTAATCTTTAATCCATAAAAACAGCTTAGGATGTGTATAAGAGAGAAAAAGAGACATGAATAGGTCATGGATTAAACTTAAATCTATAGGAGGTGAGAGTGAAGGGTCAATTCATTTTTTGAGTTAAATGAAGGTGTATGAATAGAGAGAAATAATAGAGAAATAAGGGCATGACCATGAAATTTTAAATGTTGACTTCTACTGTAGATGTGGAAAATGCTATAAAATTCATGTATTCATGTAGTGAAGTCAGACCTCCTACTGTATCTCACTACTCTGCTATCAGTCAAGTCAAGTCAGCGTCAAACCTGCTTCCCCTCCACTGTCACACACAGATATTTAGTTCTGCTGATCTGCGTGTCTCTTGACGTGGGTCTACCTGGTCCCTGTTGGGTGGTGCTGGCTATGATCCACTTGACGAGGCAGCACTTCATCAAGGATTTACGTGTGATCCGTGGCTTTTGCCACTTGGAACCGTCCGTCTGTCCGCCCGGGTTTGGATCTTTACCGTTGGCATCAGGCAGCAGGCCGCCATCTGCCGTCTTGTCATTGGCCTGAGGAAGATAGAAAAAAATCTGACCTCTGAGATAGAAAAGGGATCCTTCATATTGCATTCTTACAGGTTCCAGAGAAAACCACCTGACCTCAACTCACTTTACAGAGCAAATATAATTATAATAATAAATGTATATAAAATTTATATAATAAATAAATACATTTTGTTTTACTACAGATAAATTTACTTCATTTAAAACTTAAAACAAGGCCAAACTGACCTAAATCAGTTAAAAATTTAAATGATAATTAAATAATAATTACCTGCTATGCAGACTTCAATGATTAACAAGATAAACGAGTTCAAAGATCAATAATTTGTCCATAAAATCACACTGAGGATCATTACAGAACATGAAGAATATATTCTGTAAAATGTTTAAAATGGAGATTATAAAGGACCTAATTAAATAATCACACAAACGAATCAAACCTAAATTTAATATCAAAATAGTGGTTAGTTGCAGCCCTACTGATATTATATTAAGCTATTTTCGATATTGAAAATATATATTGATACTGTAACAGTAACATTGTGTTTTACTACAGATAGAAATACTTAATTTTGTCTTGTAGCTGAGGTTTTCTCTGCTGCTAAAGGACCAGTGTGATTTTTGTGGCCTCTATCACAAGACAGACTTTGATGCAAACATTCATCATTATGTCTGTCCCTGACACACTCACAGATTTTCATCTGACTCTGCAGTTCCCTTCAGCTCTATTGAGCTTTTCTACATCCTTCAGCCAGGGCCATAGCCACCATTGAGGACAGATACGTCAACAGATAACCAATAAATGTAGCCTCAGTTAAAATGTAAAAGGACATGCTTTGAATATTTTAAGGTCATGTTCAGTCAAAGTATGAATATGAATTAACCATCAGTAACCATCAATAATAGGCTATGAATTAACCATCAGTAATAGGCTATATATATATATATATATATATATATATATATATATATATATATATATATATATATATATATATATATATAGAGAGAGAGAGAGTTAGATAGATAGATATACTGACTATGACCCTGCTTTTAGCTAATAGAGAAGGTTCATTTAGCAGCTAAAGAGGTAGGTATCAGATATTGTGTTATAGACCATGGATGTTGCTGATGTTGTTCTGTATCTTGGGAATGTGTAAATAGGCAACTGTTTGTTATCCATATGAACATAAAAGATTATATATAAAAGGCAAGTGGCAACAAAAAAAAACATTGGAATCAGTTTTCCGCTGGGTTTAAGTGTCACAGAGACAGTACAGACTGAGGTCACAGCTCCAGAAAAGGAACGGGGAGACATAAACTTATGATGAAACACAAGAAATGCAAAGGATATGTGTCTCTCAGCAGACTTCAGCCTACATTTAGATATAGGGTCTAACATCCAGTTTGGTCTGTCAAACAAGATCCTGAAAACTTTTATCAAACATCAAAGACATATTATATGACAAAGTGTCTCATAGAACCCAAATTAATCACTTTTTCCTTTGGTATAATTTTTCATAACTGCCTTTTATGCACCATTAATCTCATTTATAAAGGTAGTATGAATATTGGTTTGGCAGTGGCAGAGTAGCTCTGCTTTCACCATCTACATAAAAAAGAAACTCCAGCAGCAGGATTGTGTTAAGTCATGCTGCTAAACAGGTATAATCAGATCAATACCTCAAGAATCAATATTTAGATAATGAAATGCTGCTTATTTGGTATCAATACATATTTAAAAGCACTGATTTGGAAGATTTATTCAATTGTTTTATTCAAGAATTTTTTTAACACTTAGGATGCAATTAGACATTATCTTAAAGGAGTCTTCATGTGTTTCTCTGCAAGAAGAAAGAGACAATTGAAAAAAGGTCTGTGGACAATTGAAAAAAGGTCTGAGGATAGGGACGTGCAGTTCTGCTGTGAAGTTATTTTCATGATCACATAACATTCTTGTCATCTCGCCCTCGGTGAACATTCAGTGTTCCTACATCAGATGAATATTTCAGTGATTATAAAACTTTAGCTGGTGCATTTAAAAAGCAGAAATGAGTCTGCTGTAAAATATTCAATAGATATTCTAGTATCATCATTCATCACCATTGTGAAATTTCCATTTTAAACATTTGCTTTTCTCAGGCTCCATTTATTCATTTTCACTCTGATATGATTCCTGTTACTGTGCAAAGTATAGTTCTGTTCAGCAGTACTACAGTACAGTCTTTCTGTTTGGTGGATTTCTCTGAGATTGGTCCAAAGCTTCATCCCTCTTTTTTTTTACTTTTCTTGATTCTTCAAAGCCAGTGTGACATTTCTCTTTTCTTTTTGCTCCTGTCTCTTTCTCCATATTTCCCTTGCCTCTGCAAAGTCTCTTGCTCGCTTGTGATTGAAGTCTATATAAATAAAACATTGTTGTGGGATGTAATGTAAAGATTTTACAGAGGAAACAGACAAAACCGTACTCTCTGTTGAGCTCCTCGGTCCCTTCGGTCCCCTATTTGAATACGAAAGGATGGCGAAGCATACAGAGAATGCCGCTCAATAATTCACACTCCTTAAAACCGCATCAATAAAAGATCAGAGTTGGCCACAACAGTGAGGTGAGAGATAGTAGAAAATAAGATTGATGGATCATCCAAAAGCCACATAAACAACCCCACAAACATATTCACTTGCATATAAACAAACCTATGCACCCCACACAAACAAGTGCACAAAACAGCCTCTTACATGCTGTATGTGAGCATGCATTCTCTGGAGTGTCTGAAGAAGAGTTTGGAAAACCTTTGCTCTATTTTACTTCCCAAAAATGTCCTTGACTTCAAAAAGCTAATCGTAAATAATATTAAAAAAATAATAAAATCAAATTCACAGCCAATCTAATATTTGCCACGATAATTATTTTTTTTTTCAGCTCAGATGCAAATTGTTGCAGTGAATCTAATTACATTAGATTCAATTTCATACCCATTGCAGAAGTGCAAAATAAGACAAAAAATATCCACAATTACAAATACTATGATATAAATTATTATTGGTATACATATGTAAATGCAGGAAAGTGAATGATCTAACTGAAAAGTGTGTAAATAATATTACACATTTTACATCATTTTATGAATCAAACAACTAATCGATTTAATCATTTCAATAACAAATAGATTGGTCGACTATCAGAATAGTCATTATTTGCAGCTCTAATTACTTCAAACCTACTTACTATATATATGGGGAAGTAATATAGATATATGATACATATTCCAGATCAGGGTAGATACAGATATAGCTGCAATAGATCGATATGAACATGACAAACCTTCTGTTGTTTGCCTGCTTTGGATTTTATCAAGTTTGCATCTCCCTAAGCCTGCTGCTTTCACAGCTTTACCGCCTGCTGTGCTGTAATCTGCTTTTATTTATTTTTGCCATATGGCTCTTTTGGCCTCATGTTTTAACAAGCTCCACCAAGTGACATTTAGCAGAGCAAATACATACTATTTTAGTGTCTGCCTTGAGCTTTCCTTATGATTCATGCATGTGGTTTGTCACGATTTGTGCAATTTCTCAGTGAAATGTGTACTTTTCTCATCATAATTTTCAGTTGAGTTTGAAGACTCTACTGCAAGTTTGCCATTATAAGCCTCTACATGTATATTTCCAAGTTTAATCACATCAATTTTAGGAGTGAGGTAGTTCAAACATAAAATAATGAATGTGCACTGTACCTGCATTGCGTCTGGGATTGTTTTGTTGTTGTTTTTGCAGAAAATTGCTGTAATCCTCCTCCGCTCACGCTCCTCAAACGACCCTTGGTAAGCTGCAGTAGCATGCAGGGAGACCATAGAGTGTATGAATAAGAGAGAGTGAGAGAGAGAGCAGCCAGATGAAGGAGGAGCCGACAGAGATATATCACACACACTCTATAAAACTGTTGTCATCACATCGACGTGCTGCAGATGATCAGAAAACTCGTACCTGATAAGGATGATTTAGATCTTCAAGTGAGAGCATCAAGTCCTGAGCTGGTCTCAACAAGTGAAGAGGAGGCAAAAAGCAGCGACAGAAGGAGCAAGGTTTGGAGGAGGTGATTACATGGTGACAAATGTTATTGGAAGAACCAGACATATTATTATAACCTGCAGTGATGATGCTGCTGCTGCTGCTCTGATGTGGATCCAAGCTCAGTCAGTCCGTCTCTCCAAGGAAATTAAAAAGGATGCTGTGTTATAGCTCTGTGTACTTGACTCCCTGTGTGATCCTGTCCACATAATAATAATGGTAATAATGAGTTTCTCCATCACAAAAGCAATTTCTGACTTTATCTATCCTGTTTTGGGAAAAAAATTATGCCATTTTTGTCCATCTCAATTTATAAATATCATCACACAAAATTTGCAGAAATATGAAGAAAATATGACATGCATGTTTTAACTGTAACTGAATTCAGCACTTTAATCTAATAAATATTACAATATTTGTTGCATGATGGTCCCCTGATAGACATATGCATGCAAATATAAATAATTAAGAGGCTGTAGGTTTATAATCTGCTAAAAACCATAGTGAGGGCATCATGCTGCAAAAATGTGTCTCATTTGACTTTGAAGGTTGGAAATTGCAGCTCCAGTTTAGTGAACACTTTGTCCCGTGCATCTGTTTCTGTATCCATGGTTTCACATTAACTTGAAAGGTAAATGAATACAAGTGCAGGAAGCTGCATCTTGATCCAAAAATATGTTCTGACATTGCTCCTGCATCTGTGAAAGTCTTCTCGGATTCTATGAAGAGCAGAGAAGCAGGAGACAACTGACACACACAGAGAAACGATGATTTGGGCTTATATAGACTCAAGCATATTTACATTTAAGTGTATGTGTTTGTAAAAAAATAAAAAATAAAAACATTCATCCAAAAGTCACCTGGAGATCAGCATGAAGGGACATTAGCTTGGATGACATTGTCTGTGAGTAAAACAAAAAGCATTTATATCCTTCATCATACTATATTCCACCTCAAAAAACATGAATGTGTAAAATATATGCATATAAAATAGTTCTGTTCCTTTTAATTCTGTATTATTGCACAAATTAAACATTACACAGCAAAAACTGGAATCTTAACAAGTGAAAATATCTTGTTTTTGGTACAATTAATCCAATATTGAGCAGAATTATCTCATTCCACTGGCAGATATTTTTACCTTATTTCAAGTGTTTTTCTTGATTTTAGTCAATTTAATTTGTTTAAAGAAAATATTAGTCTTGTTTTCTTAAAACAAGACCAAATTAACCCAAATCAGGTAAACACTTCTGTTGAACATTTTTGAGAAGATTCTAAAAGGACAATATTTTGACATTTTGACATTTGCCATTTCAGTTTTTCCAGTGTATTTGCTGGCGACAGAAGTGTGCTCTAGATTATTCTAAAATGCAGTCACATTGGGAACAATATTATTTGACTCATGTTTAATTTGGTGATAAGCACTGGTCAGGGAACATTCACTTCAACGTGTGACAGTTAAACCGCTATGACCGTCAGAACAAAATGAGACAAATTCAATATTTCCGTACTGTCTGCCCTTGTGCTGCTTATCTTCCTACAGGTCTGTCTCACTGCTGCAGACGCTCAAGTTATTTTTAGCCCCTCAAGTTCCAGAGAGCAGTTTCCCCCGATGCCTTCCACATCAGCTCAGGGTTTAATGAGGGTGTGTGTTCAGTGCAGATGTGCTGAGTGTGTGTGTGAGAGTCTGTGACAAGGAGTTTCTTTTATTTTCTGTCTTTGCTCATGAATTTTGCATGTCTTTTCTTCCAGAATTTGACACAAACACTCATACGTATGGCTGCACACATTGTGTACATATACACACTTTCCCACCAGCTGTGCAGCAAATATCTACTGCAGCTCATCCTGTTGTCCGTTAACCTGTTAAAATCCAAAAACCCCTGATACAGGGGCAGCATTGAGTTTCATGCATATATATATAAAACACAATTACAACACTAAACTAGTGCTGCAAGCAGCATTGAAGGGCCCTCGCGGGGTATGGGCGGTCGGGGTACGGGCGAGTCGGGGTATGGGCGAGTCAGAGCATGTGTGTTTGCTTTGTGTCGGGGGCGATCATTGATTTTGAGGCAATATGTTGAAACCATCTCAACTCCCTGTCTGAGGGAGAGGCAGCGTAATTCGCTGTCTGGCAACGCTAACACCCATTACTGAAGTGTCACCGTTTGTAAACTTTCTCATAACAAAGTTCTTGAAATGTTAGAGACACGATTTGAAGCGGTTGTGGATTATTCTCTAGGAGAAATTCATTAAAGCGTGACAACAGTGACTTCCTGCTGCCAGCAGGGGGCGGTCTGATGTGGCATGAATATAAACACGTACACATGTTCAGAGCATGACCAGCATCATACACCATGAATTTCATGCAGTTAGGATGTTCCTTTCCTGGAGAAATCACAACTTCCTTTTTCATGGCGAAACATCAGGATTTGAGGCCTCACCGAGGCCACGCCCTAACCTTTAGAGCCACCATTTCAATGTTTTTTCATCATTGACGTCTTTAGACGCCACAGCCAAAATTTGAAGTCACTGCTGATAAATCCCTAGGACTAGTTCGGCAAAGTACGACGCCTGCAAACGGCGATTTCGCTGACGTTCAATTCAAGATGGCCGACTTCCTGTTAAACTTAGGATATGGATCCAAGAGGCTTTTTTGTCTGTCCTGAAGTACTCCATGTGTCTGCCGAATTTTGTAAGTCTAGGTTAAAGATAAAGCATGGGGCTTTACATTTGAAAGTGATTTCCTGCTACCAATAGGAGGCGCTATGAGTGTGAGTGAATATGAGTGTATAAATACGTTCAGGGCGGGACCCTTATGAAGCATCAGAGATTTGGTGCAGATAGAATATAGCATGTGGAAGTTATGATGAGTTGATGTCACATGGCGAGGGATGGAAACTCGCCGCCTCGCCGAGGCCACGCCCTCCAATGAAAACTCATGGTATTAAAGACATTTCATCACAAAGGTCTTGACATGCCATAAACACAATTTGAAGTGGTTATCCATAATTTCCTCTGAGAAATTCATTAAAGCGTGACGACAGTGACTTCCTGCTGCCAGCAGGGGGCGGTTTGACGTGGCGTGAATATAAACATATACACGTGTTCAGGGCGGGACCAGTATCATACACCATCAATTTCATGCAGTTAGGATGTTCCTTTCATGGAGAAAACACAACTTTCTTTTTCATGGCGAAACATCAGAATTTGAGGCCTCGCCGAGGCCACGCCCTCCAATGAAAACTCACCATTTCAATGATTTTTCATGATCAAGCCTTTTAGAAGGTACGACCAAAATTTTACGCCGCTGCAGGCTATAGTGTCTGACTAGTAGGTGAAATTACGTTGCCTGCAAACGGCGTCTTGGCCGATGTTTGATTCAAAATGGCCGACTTCCTGTTTGACTTTCACCATGACGTCAAGAGGATTTTTTGTGCGCCTTGGCATGATAAACGCGTGTGCCGAGTTTCGTGAAGATACGATAAACTAACCCCTATGGGGGGGGTGTTTTGAAAGTGACAAGGGGGCGCTACTGAGCCATTTTGCCCCGCCCATTTTCAAAACCTACGAAATACATAATTTTTCGCCGGGTCTGATGCGTCCAGAAAAAATGGGGACTTTTTAAGTATGTTTAGGCCTCCAAAAGGGCAATCAAAGACGCGGAAGAAAAAGAAAAAAAAGAACTAGTGCTGCAAGCAGCATTGAAGGGCCCTCGCGGGGTATGGGCAGTCGGGGTATGGGCGAGTCGGGGTATGGGCGAGTCAGAGCATATGTGTTTGCTTTGTGTCGGGGGCGATCGTTGATTTTGAGGCAATATGTTGAAACTATCTCAAGTCCCTGTCTGAGGGAGAGGCAGCGTAATTCGCTGTCTGGCAACGCTAACACCCATTACTGAATTGTCACCGTTTGTAAACTTTCTCATAACAAAGTTCTTGAGATGTTAGAGACACGATTTGAAGCGGTTGTGGGTTATTCTCTAGGAGAAATTCATTAAAGCGTGACAACAGTGACTTCCTGCTGCCAGCAGGGGGCGGTGTGATGTGGCGTGAATATAAACACGTACACGTGTTCAGAGCATGACCAGCATCATACACCATCAATTTCATGCAGTTAGGATGTTTCTTTCCTCTAGAAATCACAACTTCCTTTTTCATGGCGAAACATCAGGATTTGAGGCCTCACCGAGGCCACGCCCTAACCTTTAGAGCCACCATTTCAATGTTTTTTCATCATTGACGTCTTTAGACGCCACAGCCAAAATTTGAAGTCACTGCTGATAAATCCCTAGGACTAGTTCGTCAAAGTATGACGCCTGCAAACGGCGATATCACTGACGTTCAATTCAAGATGGCCGACTTCCTGTCGGACTTAGGATATGGATCCAAGAGGCTTTTTTGTCCGTCCTGAAGTACTCCATGTGTCTGCCGAATTTCGTAAGTCTAGGTTAAAGATAAAGCATGGGGCTTTACATTTGAAAGTTATTTCCTGCTACCAATAGGGGGCGCTATGAGTGTGAGTGAATATGAGTGTATAAATACGTTCAGGGCGGGACCCTTATGAAGCATCAGAGATTTGGTGCAGATAGAATATAGCATGTGGAAGTTATGATGAGTTGATGTCACATGGCGAGGGATGGAAACTCGCCGCCTCGCCGAGGCCACGCCCTCCAATGAAAACTCATGGTATTAAAGACATTTCATCACAAAGGTCTTGACATGCCAGAAACACAATTTGAAGTGGTTATCCATAATTTCCTCTGAGAAATTCATTAAAGCGTGACGACAGTGACTTCCTGCTGCCAGCAGGGGGCGGTTTGACATGGCATGATTATAACCATATACACGTGTTCAGGGCGGGACCAGCATCATACACCATCAATTTAATGCAGTTAGGATGTTCCTTTCATGGAGAAAACACAACTTACTTTTTCATGGCGAAACATCAGAATTTGAGGCCTCGCTGAGGCCACGCCCTCCCATGAAAACTCACCATTTCAATGATTTTTCATGATCAAGCCTTTTAGAAGCTACAACCAAAATTTTACGCCGCTGCAGGCTATAGTCTCTGACTAGTAGGTGAATTTACGTTGCCTGCAAACGGCGTCTTCACCGATGTTTGATTCAAAATGGCCGACTTCCTGTTTGACTTTCACCATGACATCAAGAGGATTTTTTGTGCGCCTTGGCATGATAAACGCGTGTGCCGAGTTTCGTGAAGATACGATGAACTAACCTTTATGGGGGGGGTGTTTTGAAAGTGACAAGGGGGCGCTACTGAGCCATTTTGCCCCGCCCATTTTCAAAACCTACGAAATATGTAATTTTTCGCCGGGTCTGATGCGTCCAGAAAAAATGGGGACTTTTTAGGTATGTTCAGGCCTCCAAAAGGGCAATCAAAGACGCGGAAGACAAAGAAAAAAAAGAATAATAATAATAACTAGTGCTGCAAGCAGCAATGAAGGGCCCTCGCGGGGTATGGGCAGTCGGGGTATGGGCGAGTCGGGGTATGGGCGAGTCAGCGCATATGTGTTTGCTTTGTGTCGGGGGCGATCGTTGATTTTGAGGCAATATGTTGAAACTATCTCAACTCCCTGTCTGAGGGAGAGGCAGCGTAATTCGCTGTCTGGCAACGCTAACACCCATTACTGAATTGTCACCGTTTGTAAACTTTCTCATAACAAAGTTCTTGAGATGTTAGAGACACGATTTGAAGCGGTTGTGGGTTATTCTCTAGGAGAAATTCATTAAAGCGTGACAACAGTGACTTCCTGCTGCCAGCAGGGGGCGGTCTGATGTGGCGTGAATATAAACACGTACACGTGTTCAGAGCATGACCAGCATCATACACCATCAATTTCATGCAGTTAGGATGTTCCTTTCCTGGAGAAATCACAACTTCCTTTTTCATGGCGAAACATCAGGATTTGAGGCCTCACCGAGGCCACGCCCTAACCTTTAGAGCCACCATTTCAATGTTTTTTCATCATTGACGTCTTTAGACGCCACAGCCAAAATTTGAAGTCACTGCTGATAAATCCCTAGGACTAGTTCGGCAAAGTACGACGCCTGCAAACGGCGATTTCGCTGACGTTCAATTCAAGATGGCCGACTTCCTGTTAAACTTAGGATATGGATCCAAGAGGCTTTTTTGTCTGTCCTGAAGTACTCCATGTGTCTGCCGAATTTTGTAAGTCTAGGTTAAAGATAAAGCATGGGGCTTTACATTTGAAAGTGATTTCCTGCTACCAATAGGGGGCGCTATGAGTGTGAGTGAATATGAGTGTATAAATACGTTCAGGGCGGGACCCTTATGAAGCATCAGAGATTTGGTGCAGATAGAATATAGCATGTGGAAGTTATGATGAGTTGATGTCACATGGCGAGGGATGGAAACTCGCCGCCTCGCCGAGGCCACGCCCTCCAATGAAAACTCATGGTATTAAAGACATTTCATCACAAAGGTCTTGACATGCCAGAAACACAATTTGAAGTGGTTATCCATAATTTCCTCTGAGAAATTCATTAAAGCGTGACGACAGTGACTTCCTGCTGCCAGCAGGGGGCGGTTGGACATGGCGTGATTATAACCATATACACGTGTTCAGAGCATGACCAGCATCATACACCATCAATTTCATGCAGTTAGGATGTTCCTTTCATGGAGAAAACACAACTTCCTTTTTCATGGCGAAACATCAGAATTTGAGGCCTCGCCGAGGCCACGCCCTCCCATGAAAACTCACCATTTCGACGAGTTTTCATGATCAAGCCTTTTAGATGCTACAACCAAAATTTTACGCTGCTGCAGGCTATAGTGTCTGACTAGTAGGTGAATTTACGTTGCCTGCAAACGGCGTCTTCGGCGATGTTTGATTCAAAATGGCCGACTTCCTGTTTGACTTTCACCATGACGTCAAGAGGATTTTTTGTGCGCCTTGGCATGATAAACGCGTGTGCCGAGTTTCGTGAAGATACGATAAACTAACCCCTATGGGGGGGGTGTTTTGAAAGTGACAAGGGGGCGCTACTGAGCCATTTTGCCCCGCCCATTTTCAAAACCTACGAAATACGTAATTTTTCGCCGGGTCTGATGCGTCCAGAAAAAATGGGGACTTTTTAAGTATGTTCAGGCCTCCAAAAGGGCAATCAAAGACGCGGAAGACAAAGAAAAAAAAGAATAAGAATAAGAATAATAATAATAATAATAATAATCTTTTGGAGAACAATAGGGCCTCGCGGTACCGCGACTGCTATGCAGTCGCCGCTCGGGCCCTAATAAGAATAATAATAATAATCTTTTGGAGAACAATAGGGCCTCGCGGTACCGCGACTGCTATGCAGTCGCCGCTCGGGCCCTAATAATAATAACTAGTGCTGCAAGCAGCAATGAAGGGCCCTCGCGGGTGCACCGCGGGGTATGGGCGGTCGGGGTACGGGCGAGTCGGGGTATGGGCGAGTCGGGGTATGGGCGAGTCAGAGCATGTGTGTTTGCTTTGTGTCGGGGGCGATCATTGATTTTGAGGCAATATGTTGAAACTATCTCAACTCCCTGTCTGAGGGAGAGGCAGCGTAATTTGCTGTCTGGCAATGCTAACACTCATTACTGAATTGTCACCGTTTGTAAACTTTCTCATAACAAAGTTCTTGAAATGTTAGAGACACGATTTGAAGCGGTTGTGGATTATTCTCTAGGAGAAATTCATTAAAGTGGACAACAGTGACTTCCTGCTGCCAGCAGGGGGCGGTCTGACGTGGCGTGAATATAAACACGTACACGTGTTCAGAGCATGACCAGCATCATACACCATCAATTTAATGCAGTTAGGATGTTCCTTTCATGGAGAAAACACAACTTCCTTTTTCATGGCGAAACATCAGAATTTGAGGCCTCGCTGAGGCCACGCCCTCCCATGAAAACTCACCATTTCAATGATTTTTCATGATCAAGCCCTTTAGAAGCTACAACCAAAATTTTACGCCGCTGGAGGCTATAGTCTCTGACTAGTACGTGAATTTACGTTGCCTGCAAACGGCGTCTTCGCCGATGTTTGATTCAAAATGGCCGACTTCCTGTTTGACTTTCACCATGAGGTCAAGAGGATTTTTTGTGCGCCTTGGCATGATAAACGCGTGTGCCGAGTTTCGTGAAGATACGATGAACTAACCCCTATGGGGGGGGTGTTTTGAAAGTGACAAGGGGGCGCTACTGAGCCATTTTGCCCCGCCCATTTTCAAAACCTACGAAATACGTAATTTTTCGCCGGGTCTGATGCGTCCAGAAAAAATGGGGACTTTTTAAGTATGTTCAGGCCCCCAAAAGGGCAATCAAAGACGCGGAAGACAAAGAAAAAAAAGAATAACTAGTGCTGCAAGCAGCATTGAAGGGCCCTCGCGGGGTATGGGCGGTCGGGGTACGGGCGAGTCGGGGTATGGGCGAGTCAGAGCATGTGTGTTTGCTTTGTGTCGGGGGCAATCATTGATTTTGAGGCAATATGTTGAAACCATCTCAACTCCCTGTCTGAGGGAGAGGCAGCGTAATTCGCTGTCTGGCAACGCTAACACCCATTACTGAAGTGTCACCGTTTGTAAACTTTCTCATAACAAAGTTCTTGAAATGTTAGAGACACGATTTGAAGCGGTTGTGGATTATTCTCTAGGAGAAATTCATTAAAGCGTGACAACAGTGACTTCCTGCTGCCAGCAGGGGGCGGTCTGATGTGGCGTGAATATAAACACGTACACATGTTCAGAGCATGACCAGCATCATACACCATGAATTTCATGCAGTTAGGATGTTCCTTTCCTGGAGAAATCACAACTTCCTTTTTCATGGCGAAACATCAGGATTTGAGGCCTCACCGAGGCCACGCCCTAACCTTTAGAGCCACCATTTCAATGTTTTTTCATCATTGACGTCTTTAGATGCCACAGCCAAAATTTGAAGTCACTGCTGATAAATCCCTAGGACTAGTTCGTCAAAGTACGACGCCTCCAAACGGCGATATCGCTGACGTTCAATTCAAGATGGCCGACTTCCTGTTGGACTTAGGATATGGATCCAAGAGGATTTTTTGTCCGTCCTGAAGTACTCCATGTGTCTGTTGAATTTTGTAAGTCTAGGTTAAAGATAAAGCATGGGGCTTTACATTTGAAAGTTATTTCCTGCTACCAATAGGGGGCACTGTGAGTGTGAGTGAATATGAGTGTATAAATATGTTCAGGGCGGGACCCTTATGAAGCATCAGAGATTTGGTGCAGATAGAATATAGCATGTGGAAGTTATGATGAGTTGATGTCACATGGCGAGGGATGGAAACTCGCCGCCTCGCCGAGGCCACGCCCTCCAATGAAAACTCATGGTATTAAACACATTTCATCACAAAGGTCTTGACATGCCAGAAACACAATTTGAAGTGGTTATCCATAATTTCCTCTGAGAAATTCATTAAAGCGTGACGACAGTGACTTCCTGCTGCCAGCAGGGGGCGGTTTGACGTGGCGTGAATATAAACATATACACGTGTTCAGGGCGGGACCAGCATCATGCACCATCAATTTCATGCATTTAGGATGTTCCTTTCATGGAGAAAACACAACTTCCTTTTTCATGGCGAAACATCAGAATTTGAGGCCTCGCTGAGGCCACGCCCTCCCATGAAAACTCACCATTTCGACGAGTTTTCATGATCAAGCCTTTTAGAAGCTACATCCAAAATTTTACGCCACTGCAGGCTATAGTGTCTGACAAGTAGGTGAATTTACGTTGCCTGCAAACGGCGTCTTCGGCGATGTTTGATTCAAAATGGCCGACTTCCTGTTTGACTTTCACCATGACATCAAGAGGATTTTTTGTGCGCCTTGGCATGATAAACGCGTGTGCCGAGTTTCGTGAAGATACGATAAACTAACCCCTATGGGGGGGGTGTTTTGAAAGTGAAAAGGGGGCGCTACTGAGCCATTTTGCCCCGCCCATTTTCAAAACCTACGAAATACGTAATTTTTCGCCGGGCCTGATGCGTCCAGAAAAAATGGGGACTTTTTAGGTATGTTCAGGCCCCCAAAAGGGCATTCAAAGACGCGGAAGACAAAGAAAAAAAAGAATAATAATAATAACTAGTGCTGCAAGCAGCAATGAAGGGCCCTCGCGGGTGCACCGCGGGGTATGGGCGGTCGGGGTACGGGCGAGTCGGGGTATGGGCGAGTTGGGGTATGGGTGAGTCAGAGCATGTGTGTCTGGTTTGATTGGGGCGATCATTGGTCCTATAGGTTTTTTTTCTGTTTTTACCTACTACAGTACATCTTACAGCATTTATATCTTCTAAATAGTTGTGTTTTCATTTTCTAAATGTGAAATGCAATATGTGTGTGTTAATATTAAAGACAAAAGTAGTATACATATAAAGGGATTTATTCAAAGGGAAAAATAGAGGTGTTATATAAAACATTAGGTGAATTTGTGCATGTTTGACTATATGGGTACATCATTGATGGTGTTGATTTGATTCAGTGGATGAAGAATATTCTGTTGTCTCTCAGAGGAAGAGGGGTTGAAGGCTTTTCTCCAACATCCAGTCCAACCAGCAGAGTGATGTGGAATATCTGCGGCCAAAGATGAATTCCAAATCTGTTAAAAGAATTGTTGGCATATAAAAGGGGTTGGTTTGTAGGTAATCACATAGTATTTCATAAAACCAGGAGTAAGCAAGTAAATTAATGTTCAACTCAAAAAGGCTGCAAAACAGTTTTGTTTGAATTAAGGTTACCTGGGGTAGTGCTTATAGGTGTTATTGAAAGATAATGTAATTATTCATAAAAGTTAGTGAATTTTTGATTATCCACATGAAGAAATAAAATTCACGTAAATAAATTACAGTTATTTTTACTGTTACTTGAATGAAATGGTTTTTAACTGTTTTACGATCATGTTTTTTGTATTTGTTCTAATAAAGTTATTGTAACGTATACAAGTTTAACTTTATGCATATAAATACACACTTTAATTATTACGATTGATGTTCCAATCTTGAAATGGCCACATTCTGAAATGATAGACAGTTTCTTTGTAGAGTGCAATATAAAACAGCTCATAACATGAGATTAGCATATAAGACACGTTCCGACGCACGATACGGATTGACACGGTAGCTAAGCTAACGGTAATAGTAGCTATCGCTAAGCACATTACGTTTTTCATACAGGTAATCATTCAAGTGAGGTTGAGTGGAACATGAATTCAACATGAAAAGATAACAAAACAAACCTTGTGGTTCTTATAAGTCAAGTGGTAGGGTTTTTCATAATTATTAGGAACACTTTTCTTTGCAGACACGTTTGTTTACCGCCGAGGAAGTCCGGAGCACCGGATGTGTGCGTTATCTCGGCAAGACGCCTTCAAAATAAAAGTCTTGAGTATCCGTTTTATAATATGGGAAAAATAGGAGCCTGGATTTAAATGTTATCAATAAACAAAACAAAAACATATTTATATAATTACTTTGCTCATATTAAAGGGCATTTACAGTTCAACATTTGTATGACATAATGCTACTAATAAAAGTGTTTTGTTAGTTTTTTTTTTGCATGTGATCACATGAAGTAAATGTAGCGCTAGTTTAGTAAATAAATAAGTATATTTAACGGTAGTGTTTGAGTAATACAGAAGTCTTTAATATAAGAAGTTGTAGTTTGAGGTGTTTAACTTACCGTGAATTCTGCAGACGGAGATTGTAGCAGATTGAGGAGTTTGTTGTTTGTATATTAATGTATGTAGTTTAGCATATTCGGTTAGTTTCCTAGTGTAGTGAGTTTATTAGCTTTGTGGTATCTGGGCGGGTTATATCACGTGTACGTGGTGAATCGTTGTATTTTTGTTTTTACAGCTCTGTCATGTGGGTAGGACTGATTTTAATGAAGATGACGGAACTGGAATTCGAAGTTGAATTTGAAACACAGGGTGACGTTACAGGGATTTATGTATTATAAATATTGTGATGGTTTATAAAATTGTAAGTGTAGGTAATGTGTATGTGATATTCTACTTCTAGTTAATGAAATTTGGGCATAAAAATCAGGAAATTTATGTTTTGTTTAAATACAAGCGGATGTTGCATTCGAGAGCAGCTTTAAAAAATAAAGGAATAATGCTGGTTAACGAAACGTGAGTATTCAGCCCGTGTGATGAGTGTTTAGTTGAAGCTGTCAGTTGTAGGATAATTTATTACAGGAGAGGGCGCTGCAGCAACTACAGTTACGCCGAGTTGGCGTCTATGCACAGAGGCATGTGTATTGTGGATAGTGATACAATAGATTAAAGTAAACAGGGAAAACGGTACTATTAAAATTCTACGATTTTAATTAGTTGTAATGTGTTATTATCTGGTACAGTGTTTGTAGTGTAGTAAAGTCTAAATGTTGTAAGAGTTGTGCTTGTGTGAAGAATGTATGTAGCTAGGATAGGTCAGATAATCGTATACAACACACAAATAGTAATTTATGGGGGATGTAATGGGATTATGAATAGATACTTTAGTAATAGAGTGGTTAAATATATGTAATAATACTATAAACATAACACGCATGGAGATAGGTGACGAGTGATCGGACTGTGTATAGGGAGGGGACATTGTTGGTGGGCGTGGCGTCCAGTAACACAAAGTAGATGTGGGTGTGAATTAGAAACAAATAAAGGCAGCGTACTGTTTGGTTGCGTTTTATAGATAAACTTAGAGAAAAAGAAAAATGGCATCGTCTCCGTCTAAGTTTATCGAGATGTCGTCGCCGGTCGGTATCGAAATACGGCAAAAATTCCAATTGCTTCAGGTAAGTTAATGCTGATAGTTTAGAGCGCAGTTTAGTAGTTTCACGCCGTCCATTGCGGTGACATCTATTTTTTACAGTGATAATGAGTAGGCCAGCAAAAGTAAAAAAAAAAAAGGTTATCATAAAATTGAAGACAAATAGGCAGCATATTTTAACGAACACATTCTGCATTGTGGAAGTTATTAATGTATTTGTATTTTGTCGAAGACTTTTATGTAGAAATTCAGCAATTAGCTATTAGCAGAAAGCTACGGTAGGCCTGAAGCTTTCGAGCAAATAAAACATTTGGCAACCCTATAATGTACACTTGCGTTATATTGAACAACTATTACAATGTGCATTTACTATCAGGGAATCTATGGTGTAAGAATAATTATATGAGTTTATGTTCTTTTGTAGTTTTCTATAAGGGATGCGACAATGGCGGCAGAAGTACCAAGACAAATTCACGAGCTTGGGCGTCTCTGCTTGTCCACCGTGTCCATGCTGGAGCGGGTAATTAAAGCCGAGAAGGCCAAGAATGTATGTCGGGAGCAGCACTTCAACGACACAGTGAGGAAACAAAAACAGGAAATCGCTAATCTCCAAATGTCGTTGGAGGCATTGATATCAGGTAGGAATTAGTCATATACAATTAAGTGTAATATTTATTTGAATTGTGAAATATTATGGTTAAATTTTTCTTTTCATTTATACAGAACCATGTCCCAGTCCAACAAAGGGTAAGTGTAATATTTTCAATGATATAGAGGATATAATGTATATGGTTATGTCTAATTGTTTTTATATGAATTTGATAAACAATACAACTGTGTTTTTAAAGTGCATTTTTTCTTAAAATAACTATGTAATGCAGGAATCAGTACAATAATAATAAAGAAGAAAGACACTTATAATACATTGTGGTTATTAAATATAATGTGTACATGTTTTCATTTAAACAATATTATTTTCACAGATGAGGAAATACAGGATTTGGGTCTTGGTATCGCTGAAAGCATAACAGATGGTAAGAGCAAAAAAAATTAGCAATAACTATGAAATGCAGGAATCAGTATAATAATAAACAAGAAAGTCACTTTTAATAAATTGTGGTTATTAAATATAATGTGTACATATATTCATTTAAACAATATTATTTTCACAGATGACGAAATACAGGATTTGGGCCTTGGTAATGCAGAAAGCATAACAGATGGTAAGAGCAAAAAAAAAAAAGCAAATTCAATTGGTAACACATAAAAATGGTAATTAATGAAGTTTGTTTATGTTTTTACAGATTCTGCAGATGTGAATCCAGTGGACTGAGGATTCAGTATATATTATTGTGTGTTTGTGTGATATTTTTATTTATATTTAAGTAATATTTTTTTTGTGTAAATATGTAAAAGATAGAGTGTGTATATTTTGAGTGGTGTGTTAATAAAAGAGTGATTTTAATCTTTTTGTGTCTTATTTTTATGGAACCTATAAGACTGATATGTTATGATATTTAACCTCATATTAAAAAAAGATATGCAAAAAGTAATATATACATGAAGTTCATAAAAAATATTGACATTGGAGTGGTTTGAAGGTTTACCTAAACATTAGTGGTTATTGATGCATATAAATGTAATTAATGAATAGTAAGAAAGAGGTAAATAAGGAAATAAATGAAAATAATGCCAAACATGTAATGGTATGCTGATTTAGTATGATGTAAGATAAATCCAGGACTGTGGTTAAAAATCGGTGATTTGTATTTTGTTAAAGTTGTTTTTTAGTTGTAGCTGGTTGGTGTCCTTCACCTGTTTTTGAAATGAAATGTTTTAAATCAATAAAATGTTTTTTTAGGTTGGTAATATTATTCTATTATTATAGGAGAAAGGGTCTTTAAAAAAATGCTGTAATATTAATGGAAGTAAAATAATTACAGTGGTAATTGTACGCAACCAGAAGTGATGGGGTTAAAATAATAAACCAAAAAATAAAATTAAAAGTTAGCGATGTTGTGTATCTTTTACACAGAGAATGCAATAACAGGTTTTACTTGACGTCATATATTATGAATTTGTTGGAATAACAATAATCATTATCGATTATTTATAGTTTATTAACGTTTATATATAAAAGTACAATCAAACGCGTTTACACGAAGCAAGTTATGTCGACAAATAATATGAGGTTATGACAGGGTAATAGAGAAGTCATTAATTAACAAGTGTGTGTGTGATTACTTCAGATGGAGCATGTAGCGGTGTGCTGAGTTTGTTATGATTGTAGTATAGTATTTTAGGTTAGCATTCTAGTGTAGTCAGTACCCAGTTTTGTGGTAAAACAGGCGGTTTTAATCACTTAACTACAGCTTAAATTTGTTTTTGTTTTGTTACTCTATAGATCCTTTGTGTGTGCGCGTCTGATTCTAATGGGGAGGAAGGAGTTGGTTTCCTCATCAGTGAAGCACCATATTTACATTAAGTAGTTATGCATACGATGTCTGCCAGGTTTCTATTGTTTTGTGCTGAGGTTGATGGTTCAGGGCTAGATAGTAAATTGAGGGTGATTAGTTGCCAGAGACGTTGAATGGGGTTGTGTATGGGTAATGATCCTCATTAGACAGAAGGTGCTTAGAGTGTGATAGGGCACATTCAAACACACTCATAATTATGAGCTACCACAAAAGAGATGTTGGAGGTGCAACATGTTGGAATGCAGTATGTTGAACCGGCCAATTCAAGACATGTCAATAACAAATCAGTCTAAACATTATCTATTGTGTCTTTTCAATACCTAGTTTACGTACTAATCCAGGGCGTTCCAAGTGTTTTAGCTGGTGGCCACCTCCATCTACTTGGTCGATGCAGTTTTTATTTTTCATGTTTCTAAAAACACAATCAAATATAATAAAGCAGTATATTTAATTGTGTTCGTGTGGAATACATCACGTAATAATCACTAAAGGTGAGAGTGGTTATAAATATTTGCCGGAATTCAGTGCGTGTAAAATAACGCAGCGCGCACCGTTGATGATTTTTTCACGGCTTTTAAACGGTGTCGGGAGATTTGTTATCACAGGTTTGGATACATTCACATAGTCAGTTATGCATAAATGAAACGAACATATAATCATTATCTCTTAAAGATCATTTGACAAAATATCAGTTGACAGTGAGTCATAGTCCAACTCCTCAGACTCTTTTTTTTCTCTACCTGATTTTCTGATTCTTCTTTTGCCGTGAATGTAATTTATAACTTTTCTGTTGTTGTTTTTTCAGCTCTCGGTTTAGTTGTTTCACATTTTCTATAAATGTCGTATATTTTGTGTTGCAGTGTCTTAACATCATATTTGCTAGGTGAGATCCAAGACGTGTGGTTTGAATCAATCAGAATTAGCGATGTTGATAACGTGATAACACGACATTTAACCAGAATATTATAGTAACCAGAGATACTGAAACTGCGTAAATTACAGTGAAACGAGCCCATGGAATTGTTTCAGCATTCGCATTAATTTATTTAAGTACATTGTTTTCTTCATTTATCATGGGATTTTGACAGGGAGTTTAATTTTGTCTTGTTTAACGGAACGCTGTTCCTGGCGTGACAATTTAACGGAATGTAGCTATTTTTCACTTTTGATGATCACATTAACAAAAGCACATTTGAATTAAATAGTTATGTGAGAAAGTTAAAAACAATAATGCAGTACAGTACATTTTATATCAGGAGATGACAGGCTTAACAGCAGGACGTATGTTGGGGGGAGCAGGGTATTTGGACCACAGTAATATTAGTCTGCTGGGATAGTATGGGATATTATGTTGTAGTTGTGTTTGGTTGATGTATATGAATCAATGATCATTCATCCAATTTGATAAAGGGATGAACCGAGGGGTTTTTATACGTTTCACATAGTGCAAACTGTAGTGTTTTAAAACCATTTAAAATGCTTCCAAATCAATCTCGAAATGTATTAACAGACAATCTTGTATACGTATGTAGACATATTTGGTTGTAATTTGTATTTGATAAATGAAAGTACAAATGTGATTATAAAGTTGCTGTTTTTTAGTTGGAAAACATTTAAAAAAAAAAGAAAAGAGTATAGTGAAGCAGATATGTATATACTTCGCAGTAACAGAGGTCGGTTTAGCGCATGCGCGAGGGAGTCACGTATGCGTTGCGTGACGTATACGTTACGTCACATTCACTTGTATTAAAAACAGCAGGTATTCGGTAGCCGGTATCCAGTTCACTGGACGCTTGGCTGTTAGACGTGGTCTCAGACTCCGTTGTTTTCGCCGAGTTCGCTGCTTTCACTTTTTTTGGGATTTTGCTTATTTTTTGGGACAATTCACACATTTTTACATCGGATTGTTTACGTTTCATCTGTGTTTGCGCTAACCTTCTTTTGTAGGTGTTTTATTTTGTTTGTTTACAGGTTTTGTTCCCGGGTACCGGCCGAGGGTTTAGGCTCAGAGGACTTTTTCCCAGGTCACCGTAAGTACATTTTAATGTTTTCATTAAGGCGTCGGTGTATACACGTTATGGTAGCGTGTTAGTGGCTGAATCTAAACAGTGTATTGGTTACAAATACAAGGCACGGACTGTGATGTGAAATATGTATTATTTGTATGTTTTCGCTTGCGTAAAGATGGTACATTAAATTTATTGTACGTCATATTTTTCAGTTTGTGTAGTTTACGGTATGTGTAATTCAATGTGTGTAATTCAATCCAGACATCTGTAAGTTCCGGAAGTAACGAGTTTCGGATTTTATACAAAAGTGTGTTTTTAATACAATATGAATCCGGCATCAGTCGGTTGTAATTCACTTAATTATGCACGAGAGAGATAAAGAAATAGCTGACGGACTGTGGGGTTGTGATAAACCTCCGGTTAACCAGAAACGTATTTGTTTAGCGTGGCTTGCTTCGCGTTGCATAGCAACCAGCGATACCGCATCTGTGTAAATGACGCTGGAGCATACTGGAATTGTTCCAGCATTCGGTTAATGTAATAACCGAATGCTTTTTTACATCGTAACGCTGTGCTTGTCGTGATATTTTAACGGAATGTAATTCTGGTTAGTTCCGGTTCACTTTCAGCCTTGATCACATCAGAGATTGTACAAAATAATGTTATGGGGCGAGCGGGGTATTGAACAGTCTTGTATTATGAGTTATTATTTAGTGACTTTTTTTTTGAATCAATGATTCAAAATGATGGATCCATATATCCATCGTGTAAAACCGATTAATTATGCGTGCACGCGAGGGATAAAGAGTCTGCGGACGGACTGTGGGGTTGCGATAAACCTTGAAAATGAATATTAGGGTTGCGTCATATTATAGGCAGGGTATTGTGTCTGCATTGCATTAATGTATTGGTTTAGGTTATGTTATGGTTGGTTAAGTTATGTTTTTAAATTGTTAATTTTAAATTGTCATTTCAGATGCCTCGGAAGAAGTCCTTCCGCCGGTCCCAGGCTGCCAGGGCGAGGATGGAGCAGCGCCTGACCATGGTGGGTCCTCAGCATCGGCAGGCCTGTGACACCCGTACCCGTAAGTAGTCATTTATTATTATTAGAATAAAGATCAACATCAAAATCATTTAGTTTGTTGTTAGTTTAGTATATGTTTGGATATGTACTGACATGTTATTGTGCTGTTTGTTTGTAGGTTGGGGCACCGGGAGACGTCACACGCCGAAGGGATGGCCAATTTCGGAGTGGACTGAGCGTCAGCACAAGTTGGTCATCCCAGCCGTGCCTCCTGACAACAAGGTATAAATTATTTTATTAAAAAATATCATAAAAAATATCAACAATTGAACTGCAATAGATGATGTTATATGATCTGACATTAAAATACTCTTTTGTGTTTCGTTTCAGTTCGTTCTTGTTGTCGGGGACTCCCATCTGCGAAGCTTCGTAGATGGGTACGTTGCCATGCCAGGGGGGCGTCTGTCGTTCGGTTTCATGTCAACGCCGGGGGCCATCGCAACTGAGATGGCGGTCGAGGTGCGGCACGCTGTCGTGCCTCAGACCCCTGACTTGGTTTGCGTCCTGGCTCCCAGCAATGACTTGAACGGGACGATAGATGCAGGGAAGAAGGGCTTCCAGACCTTCCTCGGGGCTGCGTGTGGGAAGTGGCCTAAGGTTAGTCATTTGTGTTTTTTATTCTATTTTGTATTTATGTTGAGTTGACTAAATAATCACGGTAATCAGGTTCAAATGGAGCACTGGCTGGATGATGCCAAATCTACTGGCAGCGAATGGAGGCTCGGTCCAGCACTAAACATACTGTCCTTGGTGGAGTTATGGTTTGTGGCAGAATTTATTAATGTACAAAACAATGTGCATTTTGTAATAGATTTTGTGCTGATTTTTAGGTTGTCGTCATTGACTTCGTGGGGCGGTTGATGGTGGAGGAGGACGTCCAGAACCACTTCCGCATGGCCTTCGCGCAAGTTGCTGCTCAGATGGGTAAGTTAAAAACTTGAAAAATGGGAGAAAAACAGTTTGTGTCTGATGTGTGAATATTTGTAGTAATTGATGTTTGTCTTGCTCTTTTGTAGGTGTTCCCTACATCCATCTGACAGACGACTTCCCTTTGCGGCGCAGGGAGCTGTGGGCCAGAGATGGTGTAAGTAGAATATTGTTAAATATTCACAATATGTAATTTCACTTGAGTTTAATTTGTGAGTTGTAAACTTAATTTTTTTTGTGTTGTTTCACAGATTCACCTCGGTGATGACCATGGCATGCCCCTGCTCGCAGACGTGCTTTGGCAGACTGCGTATGTTCAGCTGAACACGCCGCCTCCACCGCGCCGGGTGCCTACCAGGACTTCGCCCCGGACTGCGACTCCGAGCCGTCTTCCACAAGTGATCGTCAAGGGGGAGACTGTCGCTCCGCGACAGTCAGACCCTTTCGACTGGTCGCTTGTGGAGGGGCGCATGAAGGTAATAATTTGTTTTTTTGTTGGGATGAAGAATTTCATGAAGAGTATTAACTAATATGTCTTTATGTACCAATTACATTTGTTAACTTGAAATGCATGTCTTTACAGAGGAAGCGTCCCAGTGAGGAGTCGTCGTGTGACCAGGGTCAGAGTGGGAAGATCACTCTACGGGTGAGTGTCATTCATTAGTCATTATCTTTACAAGAATCAAATATTTTTTGTGGTCATATGTGTTGTGACTATGTCATGTGACTAATGGAATGTTTGTGTAATTTTCAGGAGTGTTTCATCCCACTGAACCCGGTCCGGTTCAGCAGCGCCATGATGGATGCGTTGGAGAGGGCCGCTCCATCTGATCCACCCAGCCCTGTGTGCACTGTGCCACCTGCCAAGAAGGTATGTTTTATGGAAATGTGTGACTTTCTGTGAGGTTTTCTGATGACATATGTTAGGAACACTTTGCAAATTTCTGTAAAATGTTAGTTATGTCCAGTGTATGTATTTATGTAAATTTTTGTTGTTTTTTCAGAGAGCCTGCACGGAGCGACAAGCCAAGGCAACCACTTCCAAGAGGAGACTGGTTCGACAGCAGGTTAGTAATATTTGTGTGCATGAAATGAGTATTTATGTTTGATGACATTATTGGTTGTATTAATGCGTCAGTGACAAGATGATGCAATTTTCCTGTGATGATGAATGCAGGCAGTAATCATGTGTGTGTGTTTTGTTCTTTTGTCGTAGGTGAAGGTTGTTGTGGAGACTGCGGTTTCCTCACAGCCAGCACCTCCCAGTCCTGAGGAAGTGGTCGTGACGCAGAGGGAGGCTCCTGCTGCCTGCGTCACAGGTAAGAGATTTTAGCTGTAATATTTGTAATTGACTGATCAGTGGTAACATTTAAGTCTTGATGGATAGAACTTTATTTTGACATTGTATTTTTGTGTTTTCAGAGTCAACGCTCTCCAGCCCTGTGGACGAGGTCGTGACGCAGAGGGAGGCTCCTGCTGCCTGCGTCACAGGTAAGAGACTTTAGCTGTAATATTTGTACTTTAGTGATCAGTGGTAACAATTAAGTATTTATGGATAGAACTTTATTTTGACATCCTATTTTTTGTGTTCTCAGAGTCAACGCTCCCCAGCCCCGTGGACAAGGTCGTGACGCAGAGGGAGGCTCCTGCTGCCTGCGTCACAGGTAAGAGATTTTAGCTGTAATATTTGTACTTGACTGATCAGTGGTAACATTTAAGTATTAATGGACAGAACTTTATTTTGACATTGTATTTTTGTGTTTTCAGAGTCAACGCTCCCCAGCCCTGTGGACGAGGTCGTGACACAGAGGGAGGCTCCTGCTGCCTGTGTCACAGGTAAGAGAGTTTAGCTGTAATAATTGTACTTGACCAGTGGTAACAATTAAGTATTGATAAACAGAACTTTATTTTGACATCCTATTTCCTGTGTTTTCAGAGTCAACGATCCCTAGCCCCGTGGACGAGGGCGTGACACAGAGGGAGGCTCCTGCAGCCTGTGTCACAGGTAAGAGTGAATGTAGTTGTAATACTTGTATTTATGACTAGTTGAAGGGTTAGGGTTTTAGTGGATGTATTACTATTAATGGACAACAATTTTGTGGCAAATACATGTATATTAACTCTTCACATCTGTTTTCAGAGGAAACAATTCCCACCCCCATGGATGAGGTTGAGACGCAGAGGGAGGTTGAGACGCAGAGGGAGGTTGTGACGCAGATGGAGGTTGTGACGGAGGTTTCAGCTGCCTGTGTTGCAGGGGCATCAGTCCCCAGTACTGTGGATGTGGTTGGAGTGGAGGAGGATTCGCCGTTGACACTCGACACAAGTAGGACAAATTACTGTAGAGGGTCAGTGTGTTTGGACACTCATGTTGTTCACCACGAGCCCTCTACATCATCCATTACATGGCTTAGGGGCAGTTTTCATCAGGGTGCTAATTTGTTTAAATATCCTGGTTTTCAATGTATGGCCATTGCATTAACAAGTATTGCTAAACATACAGTAAATAGTGTTTTTGCGTGGCAGACTCATGATTTAGATCATGTTGTTTTACTTGGAGATGTCTTGTATGTGCATTTGCGTGATAACAATAGGATTAGAGGTAACAACAACCTTTTGTGTGTTCCTGAATTACCCAGGGAGTTTGATGTAGATGGCCAGCAGTTTCAGTTTGGTTTTGACGATTTTATAAGTGGGGTTCCTGATGTTGTTAAAGGAGAACTTGTTGATGCTGGTGTCTCCACTCCTCTTTTAAGTGGTTTGCAGTCTATGTTGTGTCAGCATAACACATGTTTACTCACGCTGGGTGGTAATACATGTGCAGTGATACATGAGACTGGTAGATATGCTGTTGTTGATTCGCACGCACGCAGTGCTGCTGGTTTGGTAGATGGTAACGGAAAAAGTATAGTTGCTTATTTTTCGTGTTTTGATGACTTGTATAGTCATATATGTAATTTGGTTGCATCGCTTCAGGCAAGTCACAGACCTTTTGAGGTAGCTTCTGTGCGTGTGTCTCTGATGGAGAGTGATGTTTCTGCTGATCATAGTGACGATGGTGAAGTTCCTGATGATGTTAGGGACAGTGATGTTTTTGATGCTGCTGATGTTGGTGATTTAATTGCTGACATTGCTTTGAATTATGCTATGTCTGGTGCTGCTGATGTAATTGCTGACACTGGTATGAATGTTGCTATGCCTGATGTTGTTGTGGTAAATGATGACACTGTCATGAATGTTGCTATGTCTGATGATGTTGAGGTAAATGATGACACTGTTATGAATGTTGATATGTCTGATGATGTTGAGGTAATTGCTGACACTGCTATGGATGATGATATGCCTGATGATGTTGAGGTAATTGCTGACACTGGTATGGATGATGCTATGTCTGATGATGTTGAGGTAATATCTGACACTGCTAAAAATGATGCTATGTGTGATGCTGCTGATGTAATTGCTGACACTGCCATGAATGATGTTAGTTCTGACTGTGTTGATAATGACGCAATTTGTAAAGTTGCTGATATTGACATGATGTCTGTCACTGATGACGACATAATGTTTGTCCCCAATACTGGTGCTCCTGCTGTTGTTGATAGTGATTCGTTGGATGATGATAATGTTACTGATAACATCGTACTAGTATCCAATAGTATTGATAGCAACTTCAGTTCTGACAGTAATGATGATACACAAGCAGATGTATCATTTTTAAGTTTTACAAAACACGACCAACATTTTAATCCACTATGTGAAAAAGGTTGTCAAACACTGTGCACGCAATTGAAGATAGATTATCAAAATCTTACCATTTCTACGTCTCATGGTAACCCACGTATTGGTCTGTTAGGGCTACCATGTAAAAATAAAACCATAGTCGCTGATGGTAATTGCTTTTTCAGAGCAATTTCTGAAGCCGTTGGTAACACACAATCACATCACCGTAAAATACGTCTTGCTGTCGTGAAACAAATGGAGCAAAATCCTTTAAAATATGTGGTTAGAAACGAGTATTCTTCTATGGCAGAATATATAGCTTCTTCTAACATGAAGAAAGTTGGCAGTTGGGCTACGGAAGTAGAAATTCAAGCAACTGCTGACTATTTGGGGGTTAGTATTTATACATTTTATAATGGCAGTTGGTTAAAATTTGGTAGCAGTGATGGTGTTTTGAGTAAACATGGTATTTACCTAAACAACAGTTTAGGTAACCATTACGAAGTTGTTGTGTGTGTTAACAATCCAGAAATGGAGTGTTGTTTCGGTTATTGTAATGTCTGTCCTTTGTCCAGGGACCATTATAATATGAGAGCCAATGTTAAAAAACCTGCGTCTATAGAAGTTCACAGTGATGCATGTTGTGAAGCAGTGGTGAATCCATCTATAGTTGATAGTGCATGCGAGTCCAATATAGAAAGTACGGTGTCTGATAGTGCTGTAACTGATTGCGCGGCTGTAATTGTAGATGTCGTTAAAAACTTTTATCCGTTATCTCAAAACGTTGCCCAAAACGTATGTTATGTATGTAATATTGATAATGAATTACAACATCCGGTGCAATCCAAAGAATATGGTCCTTTAGGTGCCATTTGTAAAATAAATAACATTGTTGAAGATCAAAATAGTTATTTTAGATCAATCTCCTTAGTTGTATCTGGTACTCAGAAAAATCATCGTAAAGTTCGATTGGCAATTGTGAAATATATGAAAAATAACAGTGCTGAATTCTCAAAATTGGTGGGTAAAGAATATGTTTCGACTGAAAATTACATCGAAAAATCTAGAATGATGTATATCAATCACAGAGCTACAAATGTAGAAATACAGGCCACAGCTAATGTGTTTGGGTTGGACATATTTATTCATGATGGAGCTAATTGGAACATATACACACCAAAAACTGAAAAAATTTCCGATGAAGCAATATATTTGACTTGCAGTCATGATGGTCATTTCGAACCTGTTGTTTGTGTCTACACCAATGGTAAAGATACTTGCTGCGGTTTATGTAAACCAAATTCATCAGATAAGCCATATATGACCCGTAACAATAAATCTACATCTGTAAACATCAATGTCGCCCAACACCAATCACAAATTAGTGACAATAAAACTAATGTACAAAGTAGATCTTCTTATTCACAATATATGAACAAGAAAAAGAGCTTCTCTGAAAAATGGAACTACAAAACATATTCTTTTCTCCAACAAAAAATCAAAGAAAGATCTCAAAAGAGATATGGTGAACCAGAATGTAAGAAGCAAAAACTTGAAACCGCTAAAATAAAATACCAAAAAAATGAAGAATATAAGACTAAAGTAAAACAAAGCAGTAAATCTACATATCTGAATATAGACAATAAGACAAAGAAAATCCAAATGATTAAAAAGAAGTATTTGCTTAATGATCAGTTTCGTAAAAAATTAATAATTGCAAGCCTTAACAAATATCAACAAAATAAAAAGTACCGGGAGAATTTAAAAGCTTTAAGTAAAATTAGATATCAACAAAATGCTGCACATCGTGAGAATAAAAAATGTCTAAGCATAACAAAATATAGACTAAATGAGAAACATCGGGACAATGTAAAAACTATGAGTAAAATTAAATATCAATACAATGATGCACATCGTCAAAACAAAAAATCACAAAGTATAACCAAATATCATTTAAATGAAAAACATAGACAGATCGTTAAAACTATGAGTAAAACCAAGTATCAACAAAATGAGGAACACCGTCAGAATGTTAAAACTATGAGTAAAACCAAGTATCAACAAAATGAGGAACACCGTCAGAACGTTAAAACTATGAGTAAAACCAAGTATCAACAAAATGAGGAACACCGTCAGAACGTTATAACTATGAGTAAAACCAAGTATCAACAAAATGAGGAACACTGTCAGAACGTTAAAACTATGAGTAAAACCAAGTATCAACAAAATGAGGAACACCGTCAGAACGTTAAAACTATGAGTAAAACCAAGTATCAACAAAATGAGGAACACTGTCAGAACGTTAAAACTATGAGTAAAACCAAGTATCAACAAAATGAGGAACACCGTCAGAATGTTAAAACTATGAGTAAAACCAAGTATCAACAAAATGAGGAACACCGTCAGAATGTTAAAACTATGAGTAAAACCAAGTATCAACAGAATGAGAAACACCGTCAGAACGTTATAACTAGGAGTAAAACCAAATATCAAGAAAATGAGAAACATCGTCAAGATGTTCAAACTAGGAGTAAAACAAAATATCTCACTAATAAGGTGCACCGTCAAAAAGTGAAAGCAAATAGTAAATATAAGTATAAAAATAATCCCGAACACCGTGCACGTCTTTTAGATGCAAATAAATTAAAGAGACAGCATAAAAAAGACCCATACAAGAGCTTTGATTTTGTAATGAAGGAATTTTTGGCTCTCGTTGAAAATGGCCCTGATTATGTGTGTTGTTCGTGTTATAGATTGCTCTTTGCACATCAAGTTTTACTATGTAAAATAGAAGATTATCAAACAACAAAAGGAAAGGCACTTTTAGCAGCAACCTGCATAAGTGATAAGTATGTGCATAAGTGTAATCTTGAATGTTGCTCACCCTGCCCAATATTACCAATTAGAGGGGATCTGTGGATCTGCTTCACTTGCAATTCAAAAATCAAAAAAGGTGAAGTGCCGCCTCAATGCGCTGTCAACCAGTTGTCCGTTGATGACATGCCACCAGAATTGGCTTGTCTAAATAAATTGGAACAGCATTTAATAACATTACATATCCCTTTTATGAAGATGTTGGCACTACCTAAAGGTGGACAAAATGGAGTACATGGACCTGTGACATGTGTTCCAGCAAACATAGTGGAAACCACCAAGGTACTGCCTCGTTCTAGCATGGAGGGATCAATGTTAAGGGTAAAACTAAAACGCAAATTGACATACAAAGGTTATTACAAGTATCAATTTGTTGACCCTGTACGTATAAGGCGTGCCTTAAATTATTTAAAACAATCTAATATTCATTACAAAGATGTCGATTTTAATGAGGAGTGGGTTAATGAGTTTTCTAAAGTTGAGGATGATAAACCCGTAGAAAACTCTGATGCAAGTGAAGCAGATGCAGAAGAAGAAATGCTACATGACCGCCAACAGCATTGCATGTTTCAGGACACATGCCTTATGCCCGTTGATTTGGGTCAAGAAGTGTTGGATCAGCACTTTGACAATGTTTTAAATGTAGCACCAGCAGAAGGAAATAAACCAGTAACATTGTTGACAGATAAAGCTAATGAAGCCAAATGTTTTCCTGTATTGTTTCCTCAGGGGAATAATACTTTTTTTACAGAGCGGCAACACAAACTCACATTGTCAAAGTACCTGAATGCCCGAATCTTGCATGCTGATGGCAGGTTTGCGCAAAACCTCGAGTATATATTCTATGGACAGTATAAATTCGAACTTCAACAGGTTTTGTCTAGTGTGTCCATAGCGCTACGACAGGGCAGGGCAAGTAGCATATCTAATAATGAGTTAATTAAAGATGTTGAGACACTCAAAGCACTTTTAGAGTACGATCATGGATACCGATTCCTTCGACCGATTCGTGGCACTCCGGCATTTTGGCAGGCAACGCAGCGAGATCTAATGGCAATGGTGAGGCAGAGAGGCATCCCGACCTGGTTCTGTTCGTTTTCCTCTGCAGATTTACGGTGGACCAGTTTACTTAAGAGTATATTAAAGCAACAAGGACGTTCTATAACTGTTGATGATTTAGATTGGGCAGAAAAATGCCAAATGCTGCAGCAAAATCCTGTAACTGCGGCTCGAATGTTTGATTATCGTTGGCATCTGTTTTTGAGACTAGCACTTCTGTCTCCATCCCATCCAATTGGGGTGATTCTGGATTATTTTTATCGTGTTGAATTTCAACAACGTGGGTCACCTCATATTCATGCCTTGTTTTGGATTTTAAATGCACCCCAAATTGGTAAGAATACAGACGAAGAGGTGGTAAAATTTATTGAGAAATATGTAACATGTGAGTTACCCAAAGATGATCCAGAATTATTAGAAATTGTAAAAGCAGTGCAACAGCATTCGAAAAGACATGCCAAAACGTGTAAAAAGCGTAATACAGTGTGTCGTTTTGGTTTTCCTAAATCACCTTCACTACGAACGTTCATTTCCTACTGTTTATCTGAAGAGGAACCAACACCTTGTACTTGTGAGGGATGTCTCACTCCATGCACATGTGGTAAAGATGCAGTAGATGATAATAGAATGAAAAAACAGACGGCGAAGGAGATCTTGATGAAATTGAAAGCTGCTCTGTTAGATGAGAGTGCGACACATGAGACTGTGCAACAGTTGTTTCGTGATCTTGGAATCACTCAGGATCTTTTTGAGGCTGCTCATGAACGCATGGCTCGAAGTACACAGGTTGTTTTAAAGCGCGAAGTCAATGAAATTTGGATCAATCAATATAATAAATCACTGTTAAAATGCTGGAACGCTAATATGGATATTAGCTTTGTGGTTGATGCATATGCAGTGATTGTTTATATTCTTTCATATATCACTAAGTCTGAAAGAGAAATGGGCCTCTTGCTGAGCAATGCTCAGAAAGAGGCCACAAAACAGGGGAACACTGACGCAAAAAAAGCTTTAAAACAACTGGGCACTGTGTATTTGCACAACAGAGATGTTTGTGCTCAAGAAGCTGTCTACAGAGTCACCAATTTACACCTTAAAGAGTGTTCTCGCAAGGTGTCATTTATTCCTATTGGTGACGATGTTGTTAAAATGAGTTTACCGATAAGTGTGTTACAGCAAAGAGCCATGTCTGGTGATGCAGCCTCTGAGGATATCTGGATGACCAGTATCGTTGATCGGTATAAGAATCGACCACAGGACGATACCTTTGACAATATGTGCCTAGCTACATTTGTCTCAGAGTATCGGGTCCTGTATAAAAATCAGAATGCAAAAAATAAAGTTCGCTTGAGTAACAAGATGGGGTATATAAGTAAAAGAACACGTACTCAATTCGCGATTGTTCGCTATCCGCGATTTTCTAAAACTAAATCGCCTGAAAAATTCTACCAAAGTATCCTGCAGCTGTTCTTACCTTATAGAATGGATGTGCAGCTTAAACCCAATAAATTTGAAACTTATGAAGATTTTTATCTACATGGGGCAGTCAAATTTCCTGACGGCTCTAAACACTTAGTCCATTCAATTGTGGATAAAAATAGGAGCCTGTTTGAAGTAGAGGCAGAAGTATTGGATGAAGCTCAAAATGCTATAGATGATCATGGCGTGTTAGAGGACGCATGGTGTGAGCTCTGCCCACAAACAGAACTTGACAGGTTAGAGTGTCAAGACGAACTAAAACAAATGCATCAACAGGCTGATGAAGAATTTGTGGATAGCATTCCTGATTTGGCTGTAGATACTCCACAAGCTGCACATCTAGAAAAAAATACTAACATTCTGTGTCGAGATGAAGGTTTAAACTTGATTCGGTCATTAAATGAAACACAAATGTTAGTTTTTAATCAGGTAAGACAGTGGTGCTTGGATAAGGTAAATGGAAGAAGTCCTGATCCATTTCACATTTTAATTACTGGTGGTGCAGGAACTGGTAAGAGTCATTTGATAAAAGCTTTGCAGTATGAAGCAACTAGACTCTTGGCACCTATTTGCCATAATCCAGATGACATTTCTGTTTTAATAACCGCTCCAACAGGGATTGCTGCATACAATTTACATGCAGCAACCATTCATCATACATTTAATATCAGTACATCTATTAAACTTCCATACACACCTTTAGGGGAAGAAAAGTTAAATACTTTACGTGCCAGATACCATTCTCTCCAAATTTTAATAATAGATGAAATTTCAATGGTGGATAACAAACTTTTAACATATATTCATGGACGATTACGGCAAATTAGACATACAGGTGACTACTCCCCTTTCGGTAATGTTTGTGTGATCGCGGTTGGAGACTTCTTCCAGTTACCTCCAGTTAAAGGTAAAGCTCTCTGCATAGACGATGTAGCCATTAACTTGTGGTCTAATTTATTTAAAGTAGTTGAACTAAAAACTATTGTTAGACAACAAGATAATGACTTTGCTCAATTATTAAATCGTTTAAGAACCCGCCAAAAAGATACCCCAATGTTATCCAGCGACATCACAGCACTTAAAGAACGGGAAACTGGTGAAGTCAGCTCAGCTTTACACATTTTCCCTAGAAACAGCCAAGTAAATGAGCATAACTTTAAAGAATTACTTAGAATTTGTCCTGATTACATTGAAATACAAGCCCAGGATTATGAAATTAATAAAAAAACAGGTAAACTACAGTTAAAAAATACGCACCATGCTAAGGTATATAACACTTGTTTGACTGAATCATTAGCACTAGGTGTAAATGCACGAGTAATGCTCACTAGAAATGTGGATATCATGGATGGTCTTGTTAACGGTGTATGTGGCACAGTAACTGACATAATAATGAAAAATGAAAGTAAATTCCCTGTATGTATCTATGTCGACTTTGACGATAAAGAAATTGGCAAGAACCAAAGACAAAAAAGTGCTCATACACGATCCATGACATCCACAGCCATTAAACCTGAAGAGGATCGGGTTTGTTCAAACGGTGGAGTAAGGAGACAATTTCCTCTGAAATTGTCTTGGGCCTGCACAATTCATAAGGTGCAGGGAGTCACAGTAGATGCAGCGGTGGTCTCCCTTAAAGGGATTTTTGCTGCTGGACAAGCTTATGTAGCTTTAAGTCGTGTAAAAAGCCTTTCAGGTTTAATAATTCAGGACTTTAAAGACAAAGCTATTTACTGTGACCCTAATATTGAAAAAGCAATTAAAGAAATGCCACCGTTTGAATGTAATACTTTAGATGTGCAGAAATTAACTTCACAGACTTTTAATGTTCTTTTGATGAATGTGCAGAGCTTGACTTGTCATGTACCAGATTTAACTGTCTGTACTCAGCATTTGCCTGTAAACTGCATTGCTGTGACAGAAACATGGCTCCCTGCTGCTCCCTCTGGCCAAACATTGCAGATTGATAGATTTAGATTCCATAGTTGTCCTAGGAGTCTCTCTTATACTAGCAACAACCCAGCATTGATTGCACTGAAAAGTCAACAATGTGGTGGTGTTGGTATGTATATTGGTGAGAATTTGACAGACAACATTATGGATCTACAGCACATCAATTTAGAATGTTTGGTGTACAACTGTCATGCGTACAAACTCTTGCTAGTTGTGATTTATCGCCCACCATCATATCCAGTGTCTCTGTTTAGAACTCATCTAAACAGATTATTGGATATGATTGAACCGATTGGAGACACAATAGCTGTCATGGGTGACTTTAATGATGACATTTTAAAATCATCATCTATTTGTACATTTATGACAGGCAAAGGGTATGTCCAGGTGGTCTCGCAACCCACAACCACTAAAGGGACATTAATCGATCATGTGTATGTGAAAACAACTGATTATGACATAGAAACTGTAGTTTTACCAACGTATTTCAGTGATCACGATGCAATTCTATGTTCTTTTTCAAAAAAGAATAAATAATTTAATAATGTAATGTATGTGTAATGTTTGTCTTTTGTTGTCCTTTTTAGTGTTTAATAAATATAATAATAAATAAAATATTTATTTAAAATATAAATGTAAACAAGGTTTTTGTTTCCTGCATTGCAACAGCATTAAGTAATAATGTAAAAAAAATATTTATTAATAGTAGACTAACAATAAGCACTTCAAAAATATATAAATAAAAAAGACATAAATATCAAAATATAAGCACTTCAAAAATATATAAATAATAAAAGACATAAATATCAAAATATATAAAATTTATCTTATTTAATCAAATGTAATAAATAATTTGTACTGCAGTTATGAAATAAAAACGCTGCAACTCATGCTGTTGATAATGCAGGTTTTGCTTTGCCTTCTATGTATTGTCAAAAAGCAAAAGACACTGGTTGTGGAACTCCTGGTTTTACTGGGACGGGGTTCAACTCCCTGTGGTGTCAGCTACATATTTGACATCTACATGAAAGTCAAAAGTACTTTAAAAATGTTAAAATGACTATTAATTGATTACATTACACAAACTTTAATGACTGACTGATCTATTGAAAACACTAAATCTGTTTTCTAGTGATATTTGTTTACTACAAATCATAGCTCAAATGCTATAAACTTTCTGAAGAGAGTGCTGGAAAAAATAAAATCAACCTGTACTGTTAACTTTGCTTAGTATATTTGTAAATAATTTTCACAATAACTCATATTCACTCTATTTATTTATCACTTTTTGTTTGCAATATTTTTACAAGTTTATTGTAATTATTTTTTTACCTGACCATTTCATATACATGCTAATTCTGTACTGCTCAGTGTTAATAAAAGTGGTGTGTGAAATTTGCCACAGGTTTTCAAACAAGGACTGTCTTTTGTTATAACTTTAGGAAAGATATTTAAATATACATCACATATAACCATCAGCCACTATTACTACTACAACCCTAATAGCTTGTCCAAAACCCACAAAATGTGCAATCATACAACTGTCTGTTCCTATTAGCAGTTTTACCAATAAAGTTAGATATCTTAAATTAGCAAATTATTACTATGCAAATATCCAGCAATACTGCCATCTAGTGGTTCATTGATGAAAGAGGAGCTGTTAATTGTGCAACAGTTAGAAAATACCTGTTAAAGTACACTTTACAAAACATCACATGAACAAACTTAGTACTATGAGAATGTACATTTGACATACAATGAAGGTAGTACAAACAGATTCTTAACACACCATTAGTGTGTGTAACATCTGAAGAAATACATCATTACGTTGGTATTATTTGAAATGGGTTATTCATGGGTTCATGTTTTTTTCTGTTATAGAGATTATTATTTATTTAAGTATAAACTAACAGACTTGAATTCACAATAGGTTGCAGTGCATCGTTTTCATCCAGATTGTATGTTCATTTCCTGGAGAAAATGCCACTTCCTTTTCATGGTGAAACATCAGAATTAGAGGCCTCACTGAGGCCACGCCCTCTACTGAAAACTCATGGATTTAAACACATGTCATCACAAAGGTCTTGACATGCCACAACCACCATTTGACCTGTTTGTGGGTTATTTCCTAAAAGAAATTCATTAAAGTGTGACAACAGTGACTTCCTGCTGCCAGCAGGGGGCGGTCTGACATGGCATGAATATAAACACGTACACATGTTCAAGGCAAGACCAGCATCATACACCATCAATTTCATGCAGTTAGGATGTTCCTTTCATGGAAAAATCACAACTTCGTTTTTCATGGCGAAACATCAGGATTTGAGGCCTCACCGAGGCCACGCCCTAACCTTTAGAGTCAACTTTTCAATTATTTTTCATCATTGACGTCTTTAGATGCCACAGCTAAAATTTGATTTGTCACTGCTGATAAATCCCTAGGACTAGTTCGTCATTGTATGATGCCTGACATTCAATTCAAGATGGCCGACTTCCTGTTGGACTTAGGATATGGGTCCAAGTATTAGTAGTAGTGAAGTATTCCATGTGTCTGCGGAATTTCGTAAGTCTAGGTTAAAGATAAAGCATGGGGCTTTACATTTGAAAGTTATTTCCTGCTACCAATAGGGGGCGCTATGAGTGTAAGTGAATATGAGTGTATAAATATGTTCAGGGCGGGACCCTTATGAAGCATCAGAGATTTGGTGCAGATAGAATATAGCATGTGGAAGTTATGATGAGTTGATGTCACATGGCGAGGGATGGAAACTCGCCGCCTCGCCGAGGCCACGCCCTCCAATGAAAACTCATTGTATTAAACACATTTCATCACAAAGGTCTTGACATGCCAGAAACACAATTTGAAGTGGTTATTCATAATTTCCTCTGAGAAATTCATTAAAGCGTGACGACAGTGACTTCCTGCTGCCAGCAGGGGGCGGTTTGACATGGCGTGAATATAAACATATACATGTGTTCAGGGCGGGACCAGCATCATACACCATCAATTTCATGCAGTTAGGATGTTCCTTTCATGGAGAAAACACAACTTCCTTTTTCATGGCGAAACATCAGAGTTTGAGGCCTCGCCGAAGCCACGCCCTCCCATGAAAACTCACCATTTCAATGATTTTTCATGATCAAGCCTTTTAGATGCTACAACCAAAATTTTACGCTGCTGCAGGCTATTCTTTCTAACTAGTAGGTGAATTTACGTTGCCTGCAAACGGCGTCTTCGCCGATGTTTGATTAAAAATGGCTGACTTCCTGTTTGACTTTCACCATGACGTCAAGAGGATTTTTTGTGCGTCTTGGCATGATAAACACATGTGCCGAGTTTCATGAAGATACGATAAACTAACCCCTATGGGGGGGGTGTTTTGAAAGTGAAAAGGGGGCGCTACTGAGCCATTTTGCCCCGCCCATTTTCAAAACCTACGAAATACGTAATTTTTCGCCGGGTCTGATGCGTCCAGAAAAAATGGGGACTTTTTAAGTATGTTCAGGCCCCCAAAAGGGCCATCAAAGACGCGGAAGACAAAGAAAAAAAAGAATAAGAATAAGAATAATAATAATAATAATAATAATAATAATAATAATAATAATCTTTTGGAGAACAATAGGGCCTCGCGGTACCGCGACTGCTATGCAGTCGCCGCTCGGGCCCTAATAATAATAAGAATAATAATAATAATAATCTTTTGGAGAACAATAGGGCCTCGCGTACCGCGACTGCTATGCAGTCGCCGCTCGGGCCCTAATAAGAATAATAATAATAATAATAATAATAATAATAATCTTTTGGAGAACAATAGGGCCTCGCGTACCGCGACTGCTATGCAGTCGCCGCTCGGGCCCTAATAAGATATTAAGTTCTGGAGTTTGGGGCACCACCTCTCGGTTGAGAGGAAAAGATAGACAATTCTTTAATTCAGTCTCATAAAGTTATTAAACTATCAATTTGGAAGTCTCATTAACAATTAACTTAATAATAGAAACCAGAATAATTGTATTAATAGCTACTAATGGTTGAAGGATTCAGAGTTCTAAAAATTAGGTTGGCATAATTCCTTATAATTACAAAATTAAAGAGGCACTATGTATTTCTCAAAAGCATTTATTCACAACACACAAAAGTAAAAACACATAACAATCTAAACTAAATGGTTCTATATACATGTAAATGTGTGTGGGTGTATGCTGCGAGTGTGTGCGTGCCTGACTGTGGAGGAACTACAAAGATGGCAGCCGTGGTGGCTGTTCTATGTAGTTCAGGCCATATGGGCTTCCCTGTCTGTTGAGACAAATGCAAAATGGCCGACCATGCTCAATGTCACTTTGAGTGTGTTTCAAGGTCTTGTGTTAAAGAGAGGTTAGTATGCATGGAGGTTGGGACACTAACATCAGACTAAACCTTTACAAGCTGAAAACACGGTGAACACAGTGCAACACCGTGTTTGTAATGTTCCATTCTGCCCAAGTCATATGGCCAGTCCATGGAAAGGAAGGCTAAGAGTTGCTCTATCTTCTTTCTTTCATTCTGCTTCCTTGAGATGGCTGAAGATGTTGCAGCTGTGGTGTTCGTTGTGGAGTAGATCTGTTGTGCAGGCTGCGTTGCTCTTTGTTAATCGTTGTTGCTGGTTGGAAGAACTAGGCCTGAGTTGCTTCAATGGTGCTCACTGGACGTTTTTGAGTCCTTGGAAACTTGCAGATTTCTCGACACGCTGAAAGCATCGTGGTTGAATAATCCCTTGAGAGCAGAGAAGCTGCTGAAGGCTTCTGGCCTGCAGCTTCTGCTACAAAACAGTACTCTGCTGATGAGCAGGAGACCGGAAGCCAGTTTTCTCATCTCTCATCTCGTCTTCTCCTGCTTTATCCATGTTCAAATTGCAGGGGCAGCAGCTTCAGCAGGGAAGCTCAGACTTTCCTCTCCCCAGCCACTTCGTCCAGCTCTTCCGGGGGGACCCCAAGGTGTTATCAGGTCAGCCCAGAGACATAGTCCCTCCAGTGTGTCCTGGGTCTTCCGCGGGGCTGCCACCTGGAGGGAGGTGCCCGGAACACCTCACCAGGGAGGCGTCTAGGGGGCATCCTCACTAGATGCCCTGAGCCACCTCAAAGAGGAGCAGTGGTTCTACTCTGTGCTCCTCGCGGATGACCGAGCTTCACACCCTATCTTTAAGGGACAGCCCAGCCAACTTGCGAAGGAAATTCATTTCGGCTGCTTGTATTCGTGATCTCGTTCTTTCAGTCATTACTCAAAGCTTGTGACCATAGGTGAGGGTAGAAACGTAGATTGACTAGTAAATCGAGAGGTTAGGCTTTCGACTCAGCTCCTTCTTCACCATGATGGACCGATGTGCAGGATCTCATCCCCATCCCAGAGTCGACATTCCATCCTTTAACAGTCGAGAACCATGGCCTCAGATCCACTTAAGCCCCAGGGCTATTTTTCAGTATTCCTGCTCGAAATTATAATGAATATGGAATGTTTCTACAACCACAAAGCCTATGTACTTAATCCTGTCATCAAAAGAGATCTGAGAGTTGACTACAGAAGTGTCTCAATCAATTTTGCTGTCACAAATCAAATATAGTTAACAGTATTCTGTTGTTTAATCCTGGAGGGTGCAGTGGGTAGCGCTGTTGCCTCTCAGCAAGAAGGTTGCAGGTTCAAAACCTTGGTCTGGGACCTTTCTGTGTGGAGTTTACATGTTCTTCCCATGGCTGTGTGGGCCAGGTTCTCTAGCTTCTTCCTCCTTCAGTCTAAAAATAGGCTGAATTTGGAGAGTCTAAATTGCCCATAGGTGTGAGTGAATGGTGTGTGTGTGTACCCCACAATAGGCTGGCAACCTGTCTGGGGTGTATCCCTGCTTCTCACCTGTAATGTGCTTGGATTGGCTCCGGGAGACCTTGGCAACCCTAATGAGGAATAAACAGGTATAGAAAATGACTGACTAATCACGGAGGTTATAACTTTTCCCCCATAAATCCAAACAACATAGAAATATAGAAGAACTTAAATTAAAATCTCTATAGCTGTCCATATAAACAAAAGAAAACCATATCATGTCTAACAAAATCTTTAGCGACCTTTTGAAAGAAGCAATACATGAATAAAACCTTTTCTCCTCTGTGGGTGTCTTTATTGCTTTACAAAAAAATAGCAGCCTTTTATAAAACAACATATGAAAGATTTGATTAAAAAGGTAAAGTGTGTTCTTGTAGTGTCTCTGGTCACACAATCTTGTTGCTGGAGGCAATATTCTGTCTTTTTAGACACCAGGAGAAGTGATTTCTGGATCCTCCTTCCTTATTGTGTTGCTCTCCCTCTGCTTATTTTGCCTCTGTACTGCAGCCAGTAAATTTTCTCCAATTTGAGCTACTGTCATGTTTTTGCAGTATTGGTTCACAGGCTTTGTTCCATTTAGAGGATCGAGGCAGCTTCTGGTTCAGAAATCAGACTGAAAACAGCTTGAACTTTCCATTTCAAACTGGATGTGAAGCTATTGAAGATGCATTAACATATACATCCACTTCATTTATCCTCTGCTGCTTCCATACTCACAGTTTCCCAACCCGCGAGGCTCCCAGGAATCATAATACCGAAGCGTTTTGGCATTTTAATTAACTCAGCCGTCCTAATCTGTCCCCTGTGTTAATTACACTGAGCAGCTCTGAAGATGCTGTCTGCATCATTTTTTATTAGGAACTGCTAAAGGTTACAGGTTAATTACACTCAGTTCCATCACTTAACTTGTTAAGTAACACAATGTGAAACACAGCAGATAAAAGTTTCATATTAACATCTCCTTGCTTCTTTTTTTCCAGTCATTGCACATCGTAACTAAGGCAGCTGCTACATCATATCTGACCTGATTTATTGCAGGTTTATTGGATATTTCACAGCTTCACATGTAATACCTGCACATTTTCTATTTGTAATAATAAGAAGAAGCAACAGAACATTTGATGTGGGCAGTATTATATTTTCCACTCCTCCTTCAATAACCTTGACTTGGATGACTGAAAATCTTCACAGACACTTTTTTTTTTAAATCATTCAACTTTCTTTTCTTACAGTTCTCTAATAATCCTTATAATAACAATACACATTTTTCACAACACACCTGTCTCACTGAAGGTATCAATACTATGAATGAACACATGTTTGAACAAAAAAATGAACAAAAAAAGGTGAAATAACTAAAAACATGTTTTATATTGTAGTTTCTTCAACATAGCCACCCTTTGCTCTGATTACTGCTTTGCACACTCTTGGTATTCTCTTGATGAACTACCAGGTAGTCACCTGAAATTTACTTTGTTTACTTCATAGCTGTGCTTTATCAGGGTTAATTAGTGGAATTTCTTGCTTTATCAATCAGAGCAATGGATGGCTATTTTGAAGAAACTAGAATATAAAACACCTTAACGTACATAACTCCACATGGGGGGAAGGAATCCAGGATATCACATTGTAGGATTTTTATTGAATTAGTAAAAACAAATATTTCAGCCAAATAAGTATTATAAAGCCGGCACATGTCTAGGGCCATCTGAAGTTTGTTAGAGGGCATTTGGATGATCCAGAAGACGATTGGGTGAATATCATAGTCAGATGAAACCAAAATAGAACTTTTTGGTAAAAACTCAACTTGTTGTGGAGGTGAAAGAATGCTGAGTTGCATCCACCTACTATGAAGCATGTGGGTAGAGGCGTCATGCTTTGGGGCTGTTTTTCGGGGTAGGGATGACTGATCCATGTAAAGGAAAGAATAAATGGGTCTGTGTATCATGAGAATTTGAGTAAAAACCTCCTTCCATCAGCAAGGGCATTGAAGATGAAACATGACTGGGTCTTTCAGCATGACAATGATCCCAAACAAACCACCCAGGCATTGAAAGAGTGGCTTCATAAGAAGCATTTCTAGGTCCTGGAGTGGCCTAGCTTGTCTCCAGATCTCAAGCCCATAGAAAATCTTTGGAGGGGGTTGAAAGTCTGTGTTGCTCAGCAACAGCACCAAAACATCACTGCTCTAGAGGAGATCTGCATGGAGGTATTGAGTATTGAGTATTGAGATGGGTTTTTGTTATTGACCAAATACCTATTTTTCCACTATAATTTGCAAATAAATGTTATTTTCTGGATTTTTTTTCTCATTTTGTCTCTCATAGTTGAGATATACCAAGTAAGAAAATTATAGACCTCTCTCATATTTTTAAGTAGGAGAATTTGCACGATTGGTAGCTTACTAAATATTTTGCCCCACTGTATATTGTAATGTAATGTATATTAATAATGAATGTGGACACCAGATGTCACTGTTGTCCATAACATACAATACTGGAGTTAAAGACATTTCTCAGGTATCTGTTAGTACAACAGCAGAAAACTTTAGATAAATCAGAGATAAAGAACAAATCAAAAGATAAAATCTCATTAATGGCTCTGGAAGCATGTCATCATCGCTTAAATATAATCCACAAAGTATTTTCACTTCCACTTCATAGCCACATAATCCCAGTTTTACTCCCCTGGCCTGTGATTATGTGCCAGTGTATAATGATAGGTTGTCTGTGTTTAGTTAACTGTGGCCCAGTGCAGCAGCATGTGTGGCTGCTGATATGTATCATGGTGCTTTTCCTTTGCAGCAAGTCACAAAAGTAAAAAGAAAGAGCAGCTCAGAACAACATCAAGACTCAACCTAAACACTGAAAGAAGTTCCCTCCACATACAGAACGTCCCTGCCCCCAGGGAACATGCTGAAAATATGGAAAAAGGCAGTTCAGGATTGTCTTCCTGCTGGACCTTTTTCTTTCATTGTGTAAATCACTTAATGATCTTGTTTATCCTTCATTGACAATGATTACTTAGAGGGCCATAAAAAGAAGCAGGAAATCTGTTTCTGCTCACATATTTATTGTTTGTGCCTCAGACACGCTCCTGCACGCACACACATGCCCTCAAAGTCACATAAAGTGGATTTACATTTTTCTGTAGTTACGCCGCAACGGATTAAGGGTTTAGTGGAACAGGACTTCTCTTGCAGTCGCTGCCCCAGACTTCACTAAACAAACACGCCAGGGTTAGACTGACTGTCCATGGTCCGCCTCGGTTTCCTGGCTGAGATGTGACGTCAGTCTGGAGGGAAGAAGAGAAGGGAGGGGGGGGCCTGCTTAGAATCCTCCACTATCTTGCTGAGGATGTGAGAGGCTGAGGCTGCCTCCCCCTCATTTCCCCACAGTCAACAGGAAGACTTGAGGCCAGGGAGAGAGAGAGAGCGGCTGAAACTTCTGCAGGAAAGGAAGGACGTCTAACTGCACAAGTCAGAACAAAGGAAAAAACCCCATCAAGGCAGAGGAATGAGCAAGAATCAGAAAGAAGTCAAGAAACTCCAGTCGGTCTACTTGCAGAACTTGGAGAAACTGAACCAAGGGATAAAGACTGAGAAGAAGTGCAGGAAACCAAAGGAAGGAGGAGACCCCGCTGCTGCTGTGCAGACAGCAATGGAGAAGCTGAGACCGCCACCGATATCTGGACCAGTCGCCAAGAGCTCGGCGCACAGAATTAGCAGGGACCTGACCTGCTCCATCTGCCTCGACCTCTTCAAGCAGCCCGTGTCACTGCCCTGCGATCACACCTTCTGCCTGGGCTGCATCGAGGGGTACTGGACCGGCCCCCGGGGCCATGGCCAGGACCGGGGCTCAGGCTCCTGCCCCCAGTGCAGGAAGGTGTACCCGGGCCAGAGCTACAGGCCCAACCGCATCGTGGCCAACATCGTGGAGAGCTACTGCCAGGGGCTGGAGGAGAGTGGTGGTGGCACCCGCCTTACAGATGTTGGCGTGGTGGAGAAGGCTCCGGCTCCGGTCCCACGTTGCAGCAGACACAGAGAGGAGCTGAAGCTGTACTGCGAGGAGGATCAGGAGCTAGTGTGTCTGGTATGTGGTCTCTCCCAGGAGCACAGGAACCACACCATGGTGTGTGTCCAGGAGGCTGAGCAGAAGTACAGGGTGAGTTATTCTCTTGGTCTTTTATAAAATGCATGTGATAAAGATCAGTTAGTGACACATGAGACAGTTAGTGACACATGATGGTAATAATTACTCATTGTCTTCTCTCTTTTACTGGAAAAGTGGAGTGACATTACATTACAGTTATTACATCTAGACATTACACTGTAAAAACTGAAATCAAATCAATCAGTTAAAATATCTTGTTTTTTGATAAAAATTAGTCCAATACTGAGTAGAATTAACTCATTGCATTGACAGATAATTTTAAGTTTTTTTCTAAGTTTGTTCTTGATTTCAGTTAAAGCAAAAAAGAAATTAACACAAATCAGGAAAAAAAAAACTTGAAATAAGCAAAATTATCAGCCAATTAGATAACTCTACTCAATATTGGACTAATTGTACCAAAACAAGATTATTTCAATTGTTATGATTTCAGTTTTTGCAGTGTGGAGAGCAACTTTTCTTTTCCTCTAAACAAAGAAGTGCATGTTTTTGAGGATATAAATAGTGGACTCTAGAGTTTAATGGTTTGTCACCAATTGTTTTTTTAATGTGCTGTTTTTCCACATATGTGCACTTAGCAGAAAGGAAATGCCACAGCAGGGCTAATAACTACTGTATTAGTTATTAGAGGGATTTTACTCATGAAAGTGAAGTTGAGTTTAAAGCAAGACGTTGATGCTGTGATGTTGTGGTTTTGTCCGACCAGGCATCTCTGAACAGCTCCATGGATTCACTCAAAACTGAGCTCAACACAGCGCTGCAGTGTGACAGGGAGGCTGAGGAAGAAGTCAAGAAGCTGAAGGTGAGAGGAAACTCTTCCAAAACAGAGTGGGGTGGTCAGGAGCTAAAAAGAGTGTTAAAGTTACCTCATGGCAGCCAGAAAAAGTGTGCTAAAGTGCCCTCTAGAAGCCAAAATATGTTTAAATGCCCACTCAGGAGCGGGGGGGTGGGGGGTGGGGGGGCATTTGATGAAAAACGTGTTTAAGTGCCCTCCTGGGAGCTCAAATGCGTTAAAGTGCCCAAAATGTGTGCTAAAATGCCCTCTAGAAACCAAAGCATGTGCTAAAGAAAGCACAAAGGGCAAAAACATAAAGAGCGCTCTTCAGTGGCAAAGACATGCTATATGTGCCCTTTTTTTCCTTTTCACCCAAGTCCTGAAGAAAGTCCCTACAGAGCGCTATTAAAAGTGGCTAATTCAAGTGATTTTCATGAATTCTGTGAAATATATAAAACTAAGTGACGAGTGCATCATCTTCCCCATGACCCAGGAGCACACCGCTGACCTGAAGCAACGCATCGAGGCCCAGTTCAGCGACCTGCACCAGTTCCTGTACCAGGAGGAGAAGCTGCTGCAGGTCAAGCTGAAGACAGAGGAGCGGAGGGAGCTGATCCGCCTAGACGAGCACAAGGCCCTGCTGTGTGTGGAGATCTCCCGCCTGCAGCGAGCCGTGCACGAGATTGAGGACAAACTGAAAGAACAGGACTCTTTCACCCTGCTCCGGGTAAGCCCTTAATGAACCCTTCATACACGTGGACGGGTCCATCTGGAGTCTATCAGCAGCATAAAAAGATGATGAGTCAGCGCTGGAGATGATTAGGGTGAGAAATGCTGAGTTTGAGATTCAAGGCTGATATTTCCAAAACTAATTATATCATGTTGCAACCAGAGGAGGCAACCGTTTAGGGGCAGGAAAAGTCAGTTTTAATCTCTAAGTTTTAACTGAGCAGGGTGTGATTATCATTAAAGGCTGTAAGCATGAGATTTCAAAAAAAAAAAGACTGAAGCATTTCTAAAAATTTGTTACCACTCTCACTACTTTCTTATAACAAAGGACTTTCACACAGAGCGAGGCAGGATGTGGAGCAGTGAGCTCACTCAATGAGGATAAGGAGTCTAGTTGAGGCGCGGGGCCGGACTTTGGCTAAGGTTTTGGGACTTTCCCTGAGCCACGGGGAGATCCCACAGGGTGGGATAGCATGAGCTCAGACATTGATGTAATGTGGAAAAAAGCCCTTCTCTCCTTTCAGATGACAACAAAACTAATCACCCCTCTTTTTCCTTTGTTTATCCCTGCGTCTGACTTCAGAGCATCAAAGTGTTGCTCCAGAGGTGAGTGTGGGAAAAGCTGAACTCAATTGTTTTTTAAATGGATTTTGTTTTTTTGTTTTTTTATTCCCTCTGATAACCGGCGGGACTTTGCTTTTGTTGGCAGGCCGTCACTGAAGTTTGAGAAGCCAGCATTCACACCGCCCAGTCTGTGTGAGGGTCGCTTTGCAGGGCCCCTGCAGTACAGAGTGTGGAAATCCATGAAAGGAAGTATTTACCCAGGTACTTTAATGACTACTCACACATTTCAACTACAAGCATTGAATTACTCAGAAACCAAAGTCATCATCTATCTCTACATTATTTGCAGGTGTAATTTCGCATTTTGGGATTAATCAAGCATATCTATCTAAATTGTAGACTCAGTGGTGGACAAAGTACTCAGAGATTTTTCTTGAGTAAAAGTAGAAATGCTGTTGTTAAAAATAATCAACAAGTGGACACCTTCCCACAAAGTGCAATTTAATAGAATATAGATAATAGAACATTAGACTATATTAATATATTGTATGTAAAATATTAAAACTGAAAAGGAACTAAAGATGTCAAATAAATGTATAAAGTAACATCACATGGAAATACTCAAAAGATGAGTACAGCTTTCCTTCTATAAATGATAATACATATGCAATATCGCTACAACAACAAAGGTTATGGACTTTTACACTTTTTACTTTTTTGGACTTTTTACATTTAAAACTTAAAATAAGACCAAACTGGCCCAAATCAGGAAAAAAAAAATTGAAATAAACCAAATTATCTCCAATGCAAAGTTCAATGATAAATAAGGTAAGAGTTCAAAGAACAATAATTTGTCCATAACAATTATAGAAATCACATTGAGGATCATTACAGAACATGAAGAATATCTTCAAGATTTTTAAAAAAGAGATTATAAAGGTCCCAAATAAATAACGGCTAATATCTGAATTAAATATCAAAATAGTGGTTAGTTGCAGCCCTACTACTGATATTATATTAAAACTATTTTCCTATTGTATTGATGTGGATATTGACAATATATATTAATGCTTTAACAGTTTCATTGTGTTTTAACAAGTAAAATCTTTTGTCATTTGATGTTTTTCTCTTCTCTTTTAGTTCCAGCAGCCATCACCTTTAACTCCAGCACAGCCAACCCGTGGCTCAGCCTCACCTCCTCCCTCACCTGTGTCCGCTACCAGACCTTTAACCACACCGTGCAGGACAACCCGTATAGGTTCAACGCCGCCCTGTCTCTGCTCGGCAGCCAGGGCTTTACCCATGGGCGCCACTACTGGGAAATCGAGGTCTACAGCAGCACGGTGTGGACGGTGGGGGTGGCCCGGGAATCGGTGCCCAGGAAGGGTGTCATCAAGGCCCTTCCCACCAACGGCTTCTGGACCCTGTCCCTCTCATATGGGATCCAGTACATGGCCGGAACGTCCCCTCCCACTGTGCTGTCCCTGGAGGAGCCGCTGGCCAGAATCGGGGTCTACTTGGACTACAAGAGGGGCCTGGTGTCCTTCTACAATGCCGAGAGCATGACACACCTGTACACCTTCGGGGAGACCTTCAAAGAGACGCTGTACCCTTACTTCAACTTGGGCTTCCTTGATAAAGTGCATGAAAATGAGCCTCTCAAAGTTTTCTTACCAAAGATTTAACTGTGAAGATGTATAACTGGAAATAAAGTGTCAGATTGGTGGTAAAAAAAAAAGGATAAAGTCGAATTGCATAAAATTATATATATATATATATATATATATATATATATATATATATATATATATATATATACACACACACACATATATACACACACACACACATAGTTTTAGTTTACGGTTGATAATTATCTTGAAACATGTTATCTCAGAAACATTTTTTTTTGATGCTGTATGTAACCTGCACTTTTGTAGACTGGATCCACAGCTGCATGTTTCATGTCAGAGAAGCTGCGCTTCAGTGAAGAATGTGAAACATCTGGTTAGCTGGCAGCTGTGAATGTGCCATTCTAGTTTATCTTTGTTGTGCATGACACACTAATACAATCAATAAGACACCAAATCACTCAATACTGTGATTGGTTTAAAAACATGTAAATAATGGCTTCATATCATACACATGTGTTGCATTTACAGATGTTTGGGAAATAAGCCATGTTTAATAGTATTTTTATGTGCAAACATTTATTTGGATAATTCTATGATGAATTTATGGTGCTCAATGAACGGAGCGCATCATCTGTTTACCATGGTTGATCCACAGGCTGATGCATGTGAAGTGTCACAGTGTTAGAATGGGTAACATTTTAATAAAAGCCCTTTGTGAAAACCTGTCTTCCATTGTGTCCTTATTTCAGCAAGATAAAGAGAGAATAAATAGAACATCCTCACCATTTGTTTACAAACTGAGGTTGGAGCGATATTAGTCATTGTTTAAGATTAACATGACAATATGGAGCAGTGGTCTATATCTTATATCTACAAGATATCTTGTTTTTGGTACAATTAGTCCAATATCGAGTAGAATTCTCATATTCCATTGGCAGAAAATTTAGCTTCTTTCAAGTTTCTCTTTTCCCTTTGGGTCAATTTGGTCTTGTTTTAGGAAAATCAAGGAAAAAACAACTTTGAAATAAGCTAAATTATCTGCCAATGGAATAAGATAATTCTACTCAATATTTAACTAATTGTGCCAAGAAATATAGATTTTCACCTGATAAGATTTCAGGTATCATGCAAGTATAAGAACACATTGGTTTCATAGCATTGCACTAATTGACAACTAGTAGCATTAATGCATGGGGCACACACACCATTCACACCTACGGGCAATTCAGAGTCTCCAATTAACCTCAGCATGTTTTTGGACTGGGAGGAAGCTGGAGTACCCGGTGAAAACCCACGCAGAAAGTTCCCAGACCCAGGACCCAAGGAGGTCTTGAACCTGCGACCTTCTTGCTGTGAGGCAACAGCGCTAACCCCTGCGCCACCGTGTCACCCTAAGGTGTGTTTGAGTAAGGAAATTTCCTAAAAAAGTGTGAGCACTGTGCTCAGTTGCACTTGTAGCAGCAAACCAGACATGTCACAGTACACAAACGCCCTGGAGTAACATCTACATCACTGTTAACGCACATGGCTGCTGAGTTTCTATATTTTTCTTATCAACAAATCTCACATGAAGAGCCGAACCAGTAATGAACTGATCGCACTAACAGCCACACTAAAAGCCACACTTAACTAAAAATACAGATATCTTACCAGAAAATTACTTTGGTGGAGGTTACAAATAGAATATAGGAGTAAATATCTTAAAGTAAAGGCCCATTTTATTTATATCTCTACAGCCACAAAGGTTATAAACTTAGCCCTGGTATCAAAAGAAAACTACAATAAGTGAGGTGACTACAGAAATGTCACAATCAACTTACGTTGCTGTTACAGAGCAAATTTAGTTAGAATCTTGGGGAGGGGGGGAGAACAAAAAAAAACAAAACAAAACAAAAAAAAAACCACACAGACACATTCCATTTTACTAAAATACTTTGATTAAAACAGGACCAAACTTACCCAAATCAAAAGCTAAATCTACAATGTAAAGTTCAATGATTAATAGGATAAGAGTTCAAAGATTTGTCCATAAAATTATACAAATCACAAGGATCATTATAGAACATGAAGAATATATTCCGTAAGATGTTTAAAAAGGATATTATAAAAGGAGCCAATTAAATAATCACACAAACAGCCCAAATCTAAATTAAATATCAAATTAGTGGTTGAAGCAGTTGCAACCCTACTACTAATTTTATATTAAACTATTTTCTAATTGTATTGATGATGAGTAACATTGTGTTTTACTACAGATAAAAATACTTTAGTGTTGTAGCTGAGGTTTTCCCATGGGATATGAATACAACTTAATGCTGCCTCCATATCAGGAGGTTTAATAGGTAAATAAATAAATTAAAAAAAAAAGGGGGGGGGGCAGAATTTTGAGAACAATGAAGTTTATTCTCAGCGTTTGTGCGTCACTGGCGGCTTCAGGTTTCCAACATCACACTCTGTGTAAAGCGAATATTGAATCAAAGTTGACTTCCAAACTATTTGCTAAGGTCACAAGTCATGCTCATGAGTCGGCCACTTAAAATCTGATTTTCAAAAGTGCACGATCATCGTTCTGTACAGAGAAACTCAAACATTCAGTAGGACTTTGAGCATTTGTGCACCTTACAAACAGAACGTATGTTACAAAACAAGTCTGTTTACGTGTTATAGTACAGAACAAGTGAAAGTTGAAGATACTTGAGTACTAATACTTTCTTACAATACAGTATCCAAAGTCTTCTATATCTGATTCCTCTGTGCTGCAGACTTCTATTGTCTAAAAACATGCTCTGGTGACAGCTACGGTACCTTCTACCATGACTGTAGAGCAGGTCTGATAAAAAAGGATCAATTAATTGCTGGTTTGGCTCTTCATTTTTGTAGAAACAATCACCAGCTTTACCCCTTAAGGTCAGTATAGAAAAGATTTTAAAGATTAGCAAGTCATGCGAGGTAAACAGGCAAGAAGAATGTGGTGGTAACTTTTTCCACTGTTGTAATATAATGCAGAGAAACGCAGATTTGGGAAAAAAATTGGATAATATTTTTTAGCAAAAGCAAGAGTTTGAGGCAATGTTAGTGCACTAAGATAAAGTAAAACAGCAAAATATTAAACATCATCAAGAAACCCAACTTTCATGTTCTCAGAAACATTTGTGCATTTGTCAAGTCATATAATACAACAAAGTGCATTACATTCATTAGATGGGACCTCAATCTCAGACAGTAAAAAGTGACACAGTGGATGTCATGATTAAAAAAAAACAAAAAAAAAACAAGGCAAACTATATCACAATATATACACTTTATATCACCATATGTCGCTATAAACAGGTTGTTACAGGCACTGCTCTATAATCAATTCAAACTAGCCTCCGCCTTTAATCTAACACAGCTACAAAGCGAGGAAAGAGCAAAGATATAATTTCTCTGCACGGTTTCGCTCTTTTTTCTAGAATGTAAAGTATGTGCGTTTTGCGGTGTTCGTCCATGCATTCGCTCTGCGCCGGAGACGGGTGTGGCCGACCAAATTGCTAAGGGTGAAGTCTCCATTTAGCTTTTTGGGGTCAAGTTTTAAAGAGTCACTTGCTTGCGTGTAACGTGTCCTGGAACTTTGTGCTTGTGTAGCGCACGTGAAAGCCCTTTTTATTGATACTGTCATCCGTGTGAAATTTTAAAACTATGGCGTCCCCGGCTGAGTATATCTCCTCCGGAGCCTGAAAGACAAAGACACATACTAGGAGAGGAGTTGTGATTTAGGCGGTGTTTTTTTTTTTTCCTACACGATTATTTTTAGCCTTACCCCGGATCCACAGTACCGGCCGAGCCGCGGTGACTTGACGTCGGCGCCGTCGTACAGCTCCACATAGTCGTACCCGCAGTCTGCCTCCTCCTCGATCTCGAACACTTGGAAAATGATCTCCACGCCATAGCCCTTCTCGGCCAAGACCACCCACAGGCAGTCAGAGCCCCCCGGGTAGTTGTTATCTCCGAATTGAGCATGAGAGTACAGGTCCTTCGTCTTGACCTCGGCCTTCAAGCTTCCTCCACATTCTGGGGAAAAGCGGCAAAAACCACAAAATTAGAGGGTCAGGAAAAAAGCAGGAAGAACTCGTAAAAGTGAGGAATGTAGCTTTTTTAAAAACCCCAGAGTTGAAATGACACAGTTTCGCAGTTCTTATTCTGTCAGAGTATAACTGTGTTCTTAACGCTTTATGACTGCTTTATGACGGCTTCACCCGCACCCAACCTGCTCTGTACGAAGCCTCAAAGCCTCTCTTTTGCACGGAGTTGTCAGAAAAAAAGCGCAGGAACATCTTGTCGCAGCTAGAGGTGACAGGCGAGGGCTTCTTGGTGCCACAGAAACGCCCCAAGCTCGGGGCACGGGCATCACGCCCGTCGAAGATCTCCAGGTGGTCATAGGCGCACTCCAGGTGGGCCTCCATGTCGACTTCGTTGAAAACCTGAGAGACAGAGAAATTAAGATGTGCATCCAGCAAGATTCTTTTAAACTGCTCGAGTCTTCGCGTGGTGACGTACTAGTTTGATTCGGTGTCCCGGGGTTGTGGACAGGGACCAGGTGCAGGCCTTCTTGCTAGGGTACCGGTCAGGCCAGTTGGGGCTGCTGATGGTCCCCGAGACGCTGTTCACCACATGATCGCAGCCGGCTGAAAAGAAGCAAAAACAACAGCTCACAGCAACCCAATACTAGCCGCATCCCCGACTGGTCACATCATTCCCTCCTCCCAACTCAAAGTGCCCTCTGGGGCCTTTTGCTCCAAAACAGACATCTATCAACGGAACGGAGCATAAAAGCCGACTGAAGATTCCTTCGGTCCAGCTACATAACTGTTAAGGGTTTTTTCGTCCAAGTTACTAAATAAAAACATATTCTACTGTGGGCAGTGTGTGGATTATTGCGCAACAACCAGCAACATTCCATCCACTTATTTTGTATTGAGGTAGAAATCCCAGACTAGATTTTACTAGAGCAGTGGTTCTCAAATGATCATGTCCTGGACCCTTAAACTCATGAAAACTTCACCAATGTCACCCCATAAGATTTTTGCGTTTAGATGTTTTATAACGAAAGTGTAGGAGACCTGAGGGCAAAATTATAGAGGACTGAAAATGCCAAGATCACAAAAATTACTCTGCACATATACCAGTAAATGGCATATTCAGTTTTGCATTCAATTCATTCATTTTTGTGTATCATTTTCCCTTTATTTGATTTTCCATTTTATGTATTTATTCATATTTAAATGTATTTATTTATTCATGTATTTATTCCCTCATTCATGTTCACCCCTATATAATGAAAAGTAAAATTTGCAATCAAATACATTCTTGTGCAAATAGAAAAGAATACACAAATAATATTAAATAAATATGTTGAATTAAATAAAGTGACATTTATTTTTGATTATGGCAGTCCTCCATACAAATGGGCAGTATAAGGAAGAAAAATACTAACACACTGAAATAATGTGCAAATTTGGAGAAGAGGCTGAAAGAAGCTGAGTTTATCACGTTCAGCCTCCCCTTTACTCACCATATATGCATACACATACAAAATGGATAAATGTATAAAGTCTTAGAAATTTAAAAAAGGTAAAATCTTTAATATGAAATAAAGTTTTACAAGGCTAAATCAAAATCCTGCCTCAAAAAAGTATAAAGTATCAAATTTCAAGTTCCAGTCCTTTAAAGCAGACCAAGAGTGATTGTTTGTACAATTTGTGTTTAAGTAATATTATAAAATAATTATACTGAAAACAGTCCCCTTTTCAGACCCACTGTACTAGAGGACTACTACTGCAATTTGTGTGAATTGACCAAAAGGTCCCTGGGTTTTATTTGAAGTTTTGATGTGTTGTTTTGTCACTTACAAGATATGTGTGGTTTTAGGAATATATTTTATATAGCTTCTGTCTGGAGCTGTGGAATGGAACAGCTCATTTAGCGTCAGCCTTGTTAATATTAATGAGGACAGCAGATGCAGACTGTACCTTCCTTGCAGTCGTGCTTGTTGTCGTGCAGCATGAAGCCGCTGCGGCACTGACAGCTGTAGCTGCCGAAGGTGTTCACACATTCATGCTGGCAGCCTCCATTCTCTTTAGAGCACTCGTCTATATCTGTAGAGAAGAGAGATTTAACTTCAAATTCATTTTTAAACCAGGCTGGGGAAAAAAAAATATTCCACATTCTTTCTTTTTAGGCCCAGATCTGTTACTGCTGCAGTGAGGGTTTAAGCACAAAGAGTTTCTCTATTCGTCAAGGAGGAAGAATGCTGAGTATGAATCTCTGATTTCAATTATGTTCAAGTTTGAAGATCCACAGTCCTGGATCATATGTCATAGAAATATTTCCTGGGTATGTCTCATGGTTTTATATCACAGTTTTCCAAATGTGTCCATTCTAAAGGCTGTTAAAAAATACAAAATTTTAAAGCTTTTTCAGTGTGGATGAAATAGAGTGATTATATACGGTCAACTAGTGAATGAATAGAACAAAAATGCCCATTCATAAAGTTTTTATGATTAATTGAAGTATTAATCCCATGTGGATTTGTGGAGGAAATATTATCAATGTTGTAATTAAAAAATGGAAAAGCTTGCAGGAAATGTACTGGAAAAGAAAGATATGTCTACCAATAACTGGTCATTCATTCGTCTTCTATACCCACTTATTCCTCATTAGGGTCACGGGGGTCTGCTGGAGCCAAACCCAGCGCATTACTGGTGACAGGGATGTAACCCAGATGGTTGCCAGCGTATCGTGGGCCACACACCATTGACTTACACACTCACACCTATGGGTAATTTAGAGTTTTCAATGGACCTCAGCATGTTTTTGGACTGTGGGAGAAAACTGGAGAACCCAGCCACAGAGAGAACATGTAAACTCCGCACAGAAAGGAACCTGCAACCTTCTTGCTGTGAGACAACAGCACTACCCACTGCACCACTATGTTGCCCAAGCTGTGGTCAGACCTATCTAAATCATTTTGCTGAATACCAGAAAAACACTAGTAAGAACACAAATATTATATTTAACAATTTAAAATTAGAATTAATGCGATTAGCACAACATGTGAAGATGATTATAAATAGAAATAATACAGATGCCATGTGCAATACTTGATACCATCACCTGTGCATATAGGTGCTATTTATTAAATACTTAATTACTTGTGTAATATAGGGGTATGTGCGTTTATTTCCTTTTTTTTTTTAAATCATCGTTCTGTGTTTAAGTACTTGTACTGTGTGTGGGGGTGGTTTTTTAAACCTTAACCCCATGTCCTCCTTGAACATTTTTGTCAACTTTCTTTTTTTAATTTGTTGATCATTTTGGCTGTGTTACAGCTTTTGGCGTGAATTTTTGCAGAAACTCTTCTTTTTAGTTAAATTTTTTTTAATCCTTTGTTGTTTACTCAATGTATGTTATACTAACAAAATAATGAAGTAATTCAAATAGATACACCAGCAATTACATTGTTTAAAATCCTGAAAATGATTGAATTGTTTGGTATTTTTGAGCAGAAAAGAAGTTGTTTAAGATATTTATGAAAAAATGTATGTACAGATATTTTTGTCCCCAAGGTGATGAAAGGGTGTAAAATTTAACCTACAGGGGCAGTATTGAGTTATATTCATAAACCACATGAGAAAACCTCAGCTACAACACTAAATAAAAAGTTTTTATCTGTAGTAAAACAAAATGTTACTGTTACAGCATCAATATGCACATACACAATATAATACTAGTTTAATATAATATCAGTAGGCTGTATAGGCTGCAACTAACCACTATTTTGATATTTAATCTAGATTTGAGCTGTTTGAGTGATTTAATTTGATCCTTTATAATCTCCTTTTTAAATATTTTACAGAATATATTTTCATGTTCCATAATGATCCTCAGTGTGATTTCTATAATTTTATGGAGAAATAATTGATCTTTAAACTTGTATCTTATTAATCACTAAACTTTGCACTGCTGATAATTTAGGTTGGTCTCGTTTGGAGTTTAAATGAAGTATTTTTATCTGTTGGATTATTTTTTTTAATATTCTAAATATATTTGAAGTCTGACAGCAACATAAATTGATTCTGACACTTCTGTAGTCACCACATGTTTGAACCTTTGTGGTTGCAAGAATTCCTTAAGTATTCTAATTTATAGCAAGAAAACAAAAAAAAAAGGCCTGGGGTGGTTAAGCAGTGGTTAAGCAGGCCATGACGGTTAAATGTGTAACAATCCAAGTTTATTTAACTTTCAAACCAGCTGCACTGCTCTCAACCTGTTAACAGATGCTATTGTCCTTCAGTCTCTATCAGCACATTTGCCCATGCAATACTTCCTAAACGGTTCCTTCCTCAATCATTCATGACTCACCAGAGAAGAAATGAGCCTTGAAGCCCCTCTTGGAGACGGTGTTGTCAGATTTGAATTCAATCCTCATGTTGTTGTGCTGGGAGGTGATGACCTCAGGCTTCTCCGCACCACAGAACTTCCCATGAAGCTTTGAGTCCGAGGTCAGGCCGCTGCGCACCTCCACATAGTCGTACTTACACACCTGATGAGAGACATCACAGCATTTAACCTGCTATCAAGCACAAAGGAAATGTAGGTGATCCGACTGTTGCCCTGCGGGGAACTTACATCGTTGCCTTCAGTCTCAAACACATCAAACACCAGGGTGATGCGGTACTGGATGGGAGCAACCAACTGCCACACGCAGTTTTTGTTGGGTGGGTATTCTTTGGGCCACCCAGGGGTGGTAAGGGAGCCGTTCAGCTTGGTGATGAAGCCACCACAGGCAGCTGCTGGTGGAAGAAAGCACAGATTTTAGTGGTACATTACACGTACATGTAGAGAAACACTTATTTTACTAATTTAAAGAAAATTACCAATTTGTGAATCTATTAATCCTTAAATCTACTCCCCTTTAAATGTATGGGGGGGCATACTATTTTGTAGACTTTTTAATAACTAGATATTCACCAAATGCTGTAGAAATATACTGGAATTACACTGGAATTACTTAGTGATGGTCAGTATTGGACAAAGTACTCAGATCCTTGAATAAAAGTAGAAATATAATTATCAAAAAATACACTGTAACAAATAAAAGTCATCAATTCTAAATTTTACTGATGTAAAAGCACAGAAGCAATATCAAAAACGTGTATTTAACTCATCAAAATTAAAAGTACTCATTATACATCCTGTGATATATTATACCACTTGTTTTTTTTAAAAAAACAAATGTAGGTAAGTGGGGATATAAAGTTGGATCAAATGGAAATACTTGTAAATACTTGAAATGTACTTAGTTCCACCACTGGCAAGAGCCTTTAAAAGCAAAAGAGTAGAATTTCAAAATCAACCATTTCAAATCAGTGAGGCATCAAATTTTCACAGAATTAAAATAATTCTCATTTCTTCTGCATCGATCAGGGGTGAACGACCCTGTACCTGAAGATCTGCTGCCCTGCTTGTTCAAGGATCTCCCCACCTAAACACAGTTGATTCTGTTTATTAACTCCTTATCAAGCCCTTGACCAACTTCAGCTGCTTGATAACAAGTTAATAAGACTCAGGTGTGGTGGAGTTAGGAAATTCCTAAAACATACAGGGCAGCAGCTCTCCAGGAGCAGGGCTGGTGACTCCTGGTTTAGATGAAGTAAATCACTGAGTGAACTCAGTGAGGAAGCTCTGCCCTCTAGTGGTAAAAGAACAAAATGATGCATCTCAATGCTGGTGTGTATTAGTGGTTTATTGCAACAAATAAAATACTCTAGACTTCCAGTTTTCATGAAAAAAAATGACCTTATTATCACTATTATTTTAAAATTGAGGTTTCCCAGCTGCAGCCCCAGGTCCCAGTCTAATAGAGGCTTTTTTGTTGTGGCCAGGAACTGGATTCAGCTCCTCTAGAGTCTGTTGGGCTGCCAGGGTTCAGCCTGTTGAATGGGCCTGAAGATGAATGTACTCAAGTGGGAACAAATGTCACTTGCAGCGTGCGACCCTGCACGGCCTCCTCACCGGGTTCCAAATCTCAGCTGGTCTTTCTTTTCCTAATTTCATGCACAGGGTCTCATATGATAAATGTACCGTTTCAGCCGCAACAATACATATATCAATACATTATATGGAAAAAGATTATAATATGAATATTGAATACGCTGAATATAGCTTGCATCCTTTTTTTTAAGTAGTGGCAGTTTCACTCTATATTGCATAGTGTTGCCATGGAAACTTACAATTTATTATGAGGTCACCTGACTAGGATATCTTGTTTGCCTGTGGACATTTGAAATGTGAGCATCGCAGTTGTCTTTTATTCCAAATTTTGGAACATTTTCACCAAATAAAAAAATTTCACTCACTTGGGGTCAAACTTTATTTTTAGTAATATTTCAATCAACAGAGGGTTAATGGCATTTGTTATACGGTTTGGTGGGTCATGCTCTACACTCACTCTCGCAGCTGCGTCTGTCGGCTGCCAGCTCATATCCGGGGTCACATGCACATCTGTAGCTGCCCAGCGTGTTCAGACAGCGCTGCTCGCAGTGACCATTGTCAGGCCTGGAGCACTCGTCCATCTCTGGCAAACGAGAAATCACACAAATTCCTTTTTTTATGCGTGCAGTTTGAATGGTTACTGTGCATGCTGTCCCTTGTTCGATTCTAGCCAGGGACCTTTGTTGCATGTTATCCCCATCTCCTTGTTTCCTGTCTGCCTCTTCACTGCCCACTCTCGAACAAAAAGGCAAAAAAAACAAAAAACAAAAAACGCACCCAAAAATATCATATCTCAAAAAGCATCACCTGCCACAAACCAAAAAAAGTAATTTTCCTCCGCTGTCGATGACCTGCTGACCTTTGAAGAAGTTGGCAGCAAATCCGGCTTTATTGACCGACCCATCAGATACGAACTTCAGCCACAGCTGGTTGGAACTACTTTTCATGTCGTCCGGTTTTTCGTAGCCACAGAAACGGCCGAGCAGTGGACTGCTCTCCAAGCTGCCATCTCTCACCTCCACATAGTCGTAGGCACAGCTGTCATGTCTCTCGATCTACGGCCAGAGCACAGGGAGGTTTGCAAAGACACATGGAGATCAGACGATGGTCTGAAATGTCCCATCTCTTGTCTATGTTCTCTACTGTTTTTATTTTGAAATCTTGAAATCAACAGTGATTTGCTTACACTACACACAATAAGTTAGGGATATTGTGATAGACTCAGTGGATTTCACACATTTTTGGGGTAATAAATATAATTTTCTTGTGTATTTTGTCATTCATTATTAGCAATATCAAAGGAAACTTTTACTTATTCCATTAAAATTCAGATCAAATAGGAAAAGCACTCATGTAAATAATATCCCTAATTTATTGTGAGCTTTGTATTATTTTAGGCCTGCAGCAGAAATATTTTACAAATTAAATATGTTCTAACCTCAGTAATCCACCTTCATTCCACTTTAAAAGACTGCTGTTTGTTTTCATCCTTCCGTATCATAATGAATGGTAACAAACTGGATTTTTACCTCAAACGACTGAAATGAGAGGCCGACGTTGTAACCTTCTGCTACTGTAATTTTCCACATGCACACTTTGTTGGACTGGTAGTCATCAGGATAATTGGGGGACTGGATCTGACCGCTGTCCCGCGTCACCTCTCCCCCACAGATGGCTGCACAGGAGGTGAGAAATTAGATTAATGGAAATTTGTTTAATCCAAACACAGGGTTTTCTTGCACTTCTACCTCCAGCTTCTCACATGGAAACAAATGGGTGATGATTCACATGAGAACTGTGGTGGGAAAGGTATTCAGATGGATCCTTTAACCTGTTAAAATCCAAAACCGCCTGATACAGGGGCACAATTGAGTTTTAAGCCTATATAGCCTGAGAAAACCTCAGCTATAACACTAAAACAAGTATTTTTATCTGTAGTAAAGTAAAATCTTACTTCTAATGTTCTAGCTATATATGCTGTGTAGCAGGAACATAAATTAATTCTGACACTTCTATAGTCACCTCACATGTTGTAGATTTCTTTTGATACCAGGTTTAAATACAATAACATTTGTGGTTGTGTTAGATCCATATTTATTATCATTTATAGTAGGAACATTAAGTATCAATATCAGAATGTAAAAATACTTCATTAGTTAAGGTCCAACATTTATAATTATCAATTTATAATCCTACTCAAGTTAAAGTATGGAAGTATTACCAGTAACCAACATAAAATTGTGTTGTGGCTGATATATTAAATAAATATAAAGTTGATGTAAAAGCAGCATTATAATTATTGTAGCTTAAAGAATTCCACAATAAATCTGAAGACTCAAGACTTTCTTGAATTTTTGTACTCTCTTTGAGAATTATTCGAGCCTCAAACAGTTGTGAGGGAATATTTAGATCGTAAATGTGTAAAATGATTGGTGGAGCTGCTGACAATATCTGAAACATCATCATCGAGGATTTGTCTATTTGTCTAAATTGATTTCTTAAAAGGGCCACATCCCAAGAAGTTTGGGAACTCTTTTTTGAAGAGTAATTTATAAGATCATCATGTTATGCAAAACGATTTATCTAAAATGCAACTAAAACTGTAAAATAAATGTACGAGTAGGAGTTAGAATGTTTACCTTTTAAATTGCAGTGGAGTGGAAGTATAAAGTAGCATAAAATTGAAAAGACTGAAGTAAAGTAAAAGTATCAAGAGTAAAATTGTATCCAAGTACAATACTTGAGTAAATGTACTTAGTTACTTTCCACCACTGTGTGAGAATATATTAAAGGTAAAGTGTTTTGTACCTTCATAAACTGCTGAGAAGCCTTTTCCCAACCAGCTGCTGCTGCTTCTAAACTCGATCCACAGTCGACTATCAGTGGAGACGATGGGATCAGGGAGCGAGTCTCCACAAAAACGACCTGTCGGAGAGAAAATAATGGCCCAGCCCGTCAGTAAATGCATCACAGTGCTCAGCACAGAGTGTAGAACAGGTGTCAATATGAAGGCTGATGATAGAATGATTCTCATAGTGAGGGGGAATTGTTCTAAAGTTAAAGACCTTTCAGAGGAGCTTTTCTCCAGAAGCCGTCTCGCACCTCCACATGATCGTACCAGCACAAATGACTCCTGAAGAGATCCATGGAGGTAAAATTCAGAACAATCTGAAACAAAAAGAGACATTATAATTTTGATATCAAGATTTTAAAGACAGAATCAATCATAACTTTCTATTTTTAATCTAACCTAACATAGATCAAAAATTAAAGCCCTCCTGAAATAAAAAAAAATGCCTTTTTAATAGGGGTGGGAATTGATGCAAAAACAGGTTGTAATTAAACAATATTAATCGCAAAAAAAAAAAATAATTAAGATACGACCACTGATGCTGCACTGACGCATTCAGACCAAGGTTTTGATCCGTTTTTGTAGAATAAAATTTTTAAAAGTTTTCTGCAGCAATGGTATACAGGACAAGCATTGCACTGCGCTGCAGACAAACCTGGTGTAAATACACAATACACTTCTGCGCTGCTAGCACCCCGCACCACACATGTGTAAATGCGGTACCTTTTTTGTCTTCAGCACCTCAGTCCTGACAATCATCATGCTCAAATGATGTTAAAGAACACCCTCAGAAATTCACCATCCTGCAGGGCGCTTTCATTGTTGTAGCAACAGCTGTGTGATTTAAATGTCATGAACCACCACATGGTGACAGTGGTAGAAACTGTGTAGAAATGTGTTAATATTTTTATTGTGTCATTTACTTTGTAATTAATTAACTGTATTTAAGTTGTCAATGTCCCACCTCTACTTTTTAATCGTTCATATATTGTTCACTTTAACTATATTGACTATTAAGTTTATATAACTTAACTATATTGATTGAACAGCGCAAACATGACAAGTACAATAGATGGACAATAGTTATAGGTTATAAGTTATATGATGAGCTGAGAAGACTTGAATAAGAGGGGTGCGACATTAAGGCGTTAATTACTATTAATAACAAAGCAAAAAACTCATTAAAAATATTAACACATTTAACATGCACACACCGTTTTCATGCCAAACAACACGCAACAATTCTTGCGCACATGCAGAAAACACACACAGTTGCTGCTACAACAATAAAAGTGCTCTGCTGGACAGTGAATTTCTAAGGATGTTCTTTAACATCATTTGTGGTCAGGAATGAGGCATTGATGGAAAAAAAAAAGAAAAAAAGGTGACCACATGAAGGCCGCGTTTGAGTGTCTGCAGTGCCATCACCGCAGAAAAATTGAAAAAAAAAAAAAGAAACCCTGCGTTCATTTGGTACAGTCATTGGAACATTGGAAACATTGATGAATTTCCCAGGACTGTAAACCACTATCAGTGGTTGAAGAGCGGGATGTGAAATGTGCTACAGATAAAAAAAAAAATAAATAAATAATAATTCCAGAAAATAAATGTTGTTTTGGGGCAAATATTATGCGATTAATTGATTAATTAACAAAAACCTGTAATTAATTAAATTATTTGTTTAAACACGCCCCATCCCTACTTATAATATATGTCAGAATAGAATATTTCTTTCATCTTCTGATTGATGTTAAAGCTGGAACAATCTATCATGTGACATTAAATCATGGAATTCTGTGTCTCATTTTAATGACTATCTCTGGGATTTGGCAATGGCTACCTTCTCTCCAGGAGTGACAGAGATCCTCCAAACACAGTGAGCGTATGCCGAGTAGCCGCTGGGAAAACCAGGGGAAGAGAAGTTTCCGGCACTCTCCTGCAGGCTGTCCCCACACTCTGTCATAACCACACCCACAAAAAACATAACATGTTTACACTGTGATCAGAGAAAACACATTAAAATCCATAACTGAAGAGCGGACAAGGCCTTGAACTGGAACTTCTGTCTGAAACAGGCTACAAAGGTTTTAGATTTTTTTGTAGTGCAAATCTAATCAACATCTGAAATGTCATCTTATTGAATTTCATCAAAATGATGATGATAGGGCTACACATCAAATGTATCTTACTTGTGCATTTGTAGAGTTTGCGGGCTTGTGAAATGTCCCCTTTGCTCAACCTGGTCCTCTGTCCAATAGGGGGCCGGGCTCCATTGACATCATAACGTGGCAGGATCGTGTCCAAGAAGACACCTCTGTGTCAGAAAAGAAAAAAAAAAAATTACAAACATGACCTATTCATCACTTAGAGAAGATCTAATAATTCCAAAGTCAATTACAGCACAAAAAGGATGATGAGGAATAATGCCAAACTGAGAACATGTGCATGGAAATTGGTTTCCCAAAAGTTCACACACAACAGATTCTTTTTAGATCCGACTCCTGCTCAACACCTTGATACTTTATTGATTCTGATAATCTCCCGCTGGTTTTGGATCTCACTCTTGCACAGTTCCCATGGTGATGCACCCGTGAATGACAGGCATGTGTAAACAGAGCACTCTGAATGGGGCTTTTCGCCGGTGCCAGCCGGCTCAGTGGAGCCCACTCCTGAATGCCAGAGAAAAAGGCCACTCCAGACCAAATTGTTCAACAAAGCCCAAACTGCCAGGCCTTTATTTAGCTTGGCTTTCCTCCATGACCCAGACCAGCAAAGCGGCGATGGAGGTAAAAAACCAAAGCGCAGAGAAAGGCAACAGGGCAACAACATGCACGAGACAGAAATGAAAAGGAGACTAGTGTGAAGCCATTTCTGTGACAATAAAAGGACCAAATCCCCCCGAGGTTTCCTATGGAGCGCGTTTAGCAGAGTCAAATAAAAGGACAAACACCAGGTCAGTGTGGCAGCATGGCTGTTTATGCCTCACACAAAGACAGATTGCATTAAGGACGCCTCAGAAGCAAAGTAGTGATGGTGCTGATCTGGGCAGAGAAACAGGTCACTACAACATCACCAGGGCTCAACAATGAGTAATGCTTTTAGCCAATAAACAAGAATGACTTTTTTTTTTTTTTTAAATTGTACAGCTCTCATTTAAGCAATTATTGCAGTGCCTGTAGGAAGTATGTCTTTCTATAGAAAAGTAGAAGCTTATATAGATTTTTCACTCAAATGAGGGTGCATTGGACTGTTACAAAGATTTAATAGACAAATTGTACATTGCGTAAGACATGGAGATGCATTAAGATAAGGAGAGACATGAAAATATAGTTGCTGTAATAACATTTTTTAAATAGTGCTGATAAGACAAGTAAAATTGAACTTATGATAAATCTCTTGTATATCTGTATTTTTCCTGTATATTGTAACAATGAATTTGAATTGTAGCAAAAGCGCTGGAAAGCAACATGAGGAGCCATGATAACAGCTTTACACTGCAGCAGGATAGCACTGTAATACGCAAGTCTATGGGATTTTAACTTTGTTTGCAAAGGTTTGTTTACATAAACTCCTTTATTAAACAGTAGCCAGACAGGAAGTAATGGGAGAGAGGGAGGGGGGCAACATGCAGCAAAGGGCTGCTCCGGCCGGAACACAAACCAGGGTCAGCTGCTTAAGATCAAGACTCTATATGGCAAGCTCTCACACCACCACAGCGTGCCAGGGATTTTAACTTTTAGTGATAATGTTTTGAATATCCATTGAAAAAAGTCCCACAAAAAAGGATACGCACCACTGTGCCATGCACAAGCAATATCTGAAAGCTGAGGTTAATCTGACATTCAGAGAGATAGATGAGGCATGGATGCACAGACACTTATGAGCAGATCAAAACTCTGTTGACGTAAAGCCAGGAAACGTACAGAAAAAGAGGTTCTGTAAAACCTCACACACCAACCTGGAAAATGTATTCCTCGCGTAATGCATGATGCTGCCGAAGTCGTACACCTCCTCGAGTGAGTCGACCTCACCCGGCTCCATCTTCAGGAAGTTATATTCCTGTCCTGTCAACGCAGTCATTGGATTAAATGCTAGACCTGAAGGGTCAGTGAGCCACACACACACACACACACACACACACACACACACACACACACACACACACACACACACACACACACACACACACACACACACACACACACACACACACACACACACACACACACACACACACACACACACACACACACACACACACACACACACACACACACACACACACACACACACACACACACACACACACACACACACACACACACACACACACACACACACACACACACACACACACACACACACACACACACACACACACACACACACACACACACACACACACACACACACACACACACACACACACACACACACACACACACACACACACACACACACACACACACACACACACACACACACACACACACACACACACACACACACACACACACACGGCTGCAGTACCTTGCTGGATGTTGTCTCTGATGATGCTTACATGCTCATCACGGTCCGGACGCGTGTGCTCATGCCAGAAGCCGATCACATGACCAAGTTCGTGCACCACAATCCCGAACTTGTCGCAGTTCTTTCCTATAGAGATAGCCTGAGGTCCACCGCCTCTCCTCCCCACATAGGAACAACACCTGCCGAGGGGGAAAGACAACAGGACTCAACAGTCTTGCTTCTGCATGTTTTTAGCAATTTCCCCCACTCAAACACACCTGATTCTAATTATCAGCTTGTTATCAAGCAGCTGAAGTTGGAAAGGGCTTGATAATGAGATAATTACAATCAGGTGTGTGTATGTATGAGAGTGGAGATTCTTATAACATGGCAGGGCAGCAGATCATCAGGAGCAGGGCTGGTGACTCCTGTTTTGACCCACAACAACAGTCAGTACATTTACACAACTTAATCCAGCTATGCTCAAAATTCAGTTTTGGCATCTGATGGGTCTTCTGTCCATGTCCCAGTTTCATTGGATGTATACACTCACCGGCCACTTTATTAGGTACACCATGCTAGTAATGGGTTGGACCCCCTTTTGCCTTCAGAACTGCCTCAATTCTTCGTGGCATAGATTCAACAAGGTGGAAGCATTCCTCAGAGAGTTTGGTCCATATTGACATGATGGCATCACACAGTTGGCGCAGATTTGTCGGCTGCACATCCATGATGCGAATCTCCCGTTCCACCACATCCCAAAGATGCTCTATTGGATTGAGATCTGGTGACTGTGGAGGCCATTTGAGTACAGTGAACTCATTATCAGGTTCAAGAAACCAGTCTGAGATGATTCCAGCTTTATGACATGGCGCATTATCCTGCTGAAAGTAGCCATCAGAAGTTGGGTACATTGTGGTCATAAAGGGATGGACATGGTCAGCAACAATACTCAAGTAGGCTGTGGCATTGCAACGATGCTCAGTTGGTACCAAGGGGCCCAAAGAGTGCCAAGAAAATATTCCCCACACCATTACACCACCACCACCTGCCTGAACCGTTGATACAAGGCAGGATGGATCCATGCTTTCATGTTGTTGATGCCAAATTCTGACCCTACCATCCGAATGTCGCAGCAGAAATCCAGACTCATCAGACCAGGCAACGTTTTTCCAATCTTCTATTGTCCAATTTTGATGAGCTTGTGCAAATTGTAGCCTCAGTTTCCTGTTCTTAGCTGAAAGGAGTGGCACCCGGCGTGGTCTTCTGCTGCTGTAGCCCATCTGCCTCAAAGTTCGATATACTGTGCATTCAGAGATGCTCTTGTGCCTACCTTGGTTGTAACGGGTGGTTATTTCAGTCACTGTTGCCTTTCTATCAGCTCGAACCAGTCTGGCCATTCTCCTCTGACCTCTGGCATCAACAAGGCATTTCCGCCCACAGAACTGCCGCTCACTGGATATTTTTTCTTTTTTGGACCATTCTCTGAAAACCCTAGAGATGGTTGTGCGTGAAAATCCCAGTAAATCAGCAGTTTCTGAAATACTCAGGCCAGCCCTTCTGGCACCAACAACCATGCCACGTTCAAAGTCACTCAAATCACCTTTCTTCCCCATACTGATGCTCGGTTTGAACTGCAGGAGATTATCTTGACCATGTCTACATGCCTAAATGCACTGAGTTGCCGCCATGTGATTGGCTGATTAGAAATTAAGTGTTAATGAGCAGTTGGACAGGTGTACCTAATAAAGTGGCCGGTGAGTGTATATGCCCCTGGTGATTGTTATTGCACTATAATGTTCTATTGTATTGAATTTCTTAAGAAGGAAAAAAAAAAAAACGGGTGGCAGTACAACTTCTGCATTTTTTTTGATTTTATATCTAATGTACCCCTTATTTATTGTGCAGATAAGATATTGTGTTTGTATTCTCCTTCTGTGACCAGCCTTCTTGGATATTTTTGTTCCAGGGTCATATGCAAGCAAACACCACCTTACTGTGGCCGGCCATGTTTTATGAGTTTGCACAATGAAAAGCTTTTACCTCAGAACTTGGATTACCCGACTCAGATCTTTCAGAATTCTGAGTGCAATGGAATGCAGCATAAGGCGGAGAAAACTGAAGTCCAATTGCATTATCTGGGTGTCCTAATCAATCAATCTATTTTTTTTCCCCAAGTGTCATGTAAACGTACTGACTTTGCATCTTGTGAATATTAAAAGAATGTAATGTTTGCAAGAGATCAGATAGATGTAGATATTTAGCTGCTAAAGGCTAAAGAAGCCAAAAAGAAGATTTTTTACAGTAAGTACAGTAGTTGCCTGCAGCTGGAATTGACACAGATGAGTATTGAGAGTGAATCTTAAAAGAAGAGTTGGATGATAATTTTTTTGATTTTTTTTTTTTTTAAAAAAGGTACAGGTTTGACTCGTGGTGAAGAAGCTGAGCCAAAAGGTAGACCTCTCGATTTACCAATCAATCTACGTTCCTACCCTCACCTATGGTCACAGGCTTTGGGTAGTGACCGAAAGAACAAGATTGTGAATACAAGCGTCCAAATGAGCTTCCTTCACAGGGTGGCTGGGCTCTCCCTTAGAGATAGGGTGAGAAGCTCAGAGTAGAACCGCTGCTCTTCCGCATCAAGAGGAGCCAGTTGAGGTGGCTCGGGCATCTAGTGAGGATGCCTCCTGGACACCTCCCTGGTGAGAGGCAGCCTCCGGGGAAGACCGAGGACACGCTGGAGGGACTATGTCTCTCAACTGGTCTGGGCTTCTCTGTTGAAGCTGCTGCCCCTGCGACCCAAACACGGATAAAGCGGGAGAAGACGAGACAAGACAGATTTGACTCCAGCGGCTGTGAAACTCGCGGCTTGGCGCCTGAACCTGATGAATTTACAGCGACTTGGATATGAAGGCAGACTTGATGTATGCTGTGGTGGATTCCACAAGCTCATAGAGTCTGTTGATTGACTTTTACATCAGTTGGCAATGAATGGAATCCTGGGTTGATTGTAGTACAGTCAAATACACAGGTTTGAGTTCAAGGTTGTGTTATTTGTAATCTGACCACCTGATACGTCTCTAAGCTCCTCTGCCTCCTTTCCAGCCTCAGATCTCTCAGATCCTCAGACCAGCTGCTGCTGGCTTTGCCTCCTTTGAGGTTAAGGGGTAAGGAGCTTTGGAACATTTTTACCTTTTTCAATTAAATGTTCCCCTCTTCAGTAATTTGTAAGGTTAAACCGAAGACCCACATGTTCTCCCAAGCTTTAAAGTGTCCTTCAGGTTTTAAGTTTCACATTTTATTCTTCTGCGTTTTATATTCTCCATCTGTTCCTTTACTTATTTATTCAAGTATAGAATAATATTGTTATGGTATCTAATCCATCTGCTTTTATGCGGTCAGTTATTTTATTCTGCTGCACTTTGGCCAACCTTTGTTGTATGCTTCATAAATAAATTTGACAAATCACACAAATAAACCAAATAGCTTCTTTACCTGTTAAAATCTAAATCCTCCTGTAAAATCCTGTAGTAAAATACAATGTTACTGTTATAGTATCAATATATTGCCCATATGTACATTATCAATACAATAAGAAAATAGTTCAATATATCAGTAGTAGGGCTGCAAGTGACAACTATTTTGATTGGTTTGTGTGATTATTTAAATGGGTCCTTTATAATATACTTTTTAAACATCTTACAGAATATATTCTTCATATCTGTAATGATCCTCAGTGTGATTTCTGCCATTTTATGGACAAAAAATGGATCTTTTAGGTCTTTTTTTTATTAATCATTGAACTTTGCATTGCAGATAATTTAGGTTATTTCAAGTTTTATTTTCCAGATTTGGGTCAGTTTAGTCTTGTTTTAAGTTTTGAAAAAAGTATTTTTATTTGTAGCAAAACACAGTTTAGATGCAATTTTTAACTATATTTGGTCTGTAATCTAACATAAATTGATTCTAACAAATATGTAGTCACCTCACATGTAGATTTTTTTTTCGTTTCTAGGTTTAAATAAAATAACCTTTGTAGTTGTAAAGATATTCATATTTCATTGATAGCAGGGAAACTGTACTTGCCTACATAATTGTACTTTGTATATTTCCACGTTAGACTTTCACCACATTTATCAGACAAAGTCTGAGTTTTTTTAATATTTTACTTTTAATTAATATACTCTAATATTCCAGTATCTATATTCTATGAAATTGCACTGTGTGAAAAATAAGCAGTATATTTATAATAAATCACACAAAGTATCTAGAATTGGCTTCAGATTAATAAACTAATGCTATCACATGTATTTAGTAATTAAAAACAAGTATTATAATATAACAGTGTGCATATTGAGTACTTTTACTTTTGATAATTTAAGCACCTGTTGCTGGTCATACTTATGTACTTTTATTTAAATATTTATTATTCAGGACTTTTACTTGTTATCAAGTATTGAGTCACCTCACGTGTTGTAGATTTCTTTTGATACCATGTTTAAGTACAATAACCTTTGTAGTGAGATAGAGATATTCCAGATTTGTCATTTTGATCAGGGAAACTGAATCATTGGTCTGGAAACTGAATCATTGGTCTGGGGCTTAAGTGGTGAAAATAGTTAAAATGAGCACCTGACTCACCCACAAGGTCTGTAGGTGAAAACAATGTAGCTTTCTTCAGTCGTCCTCTCGGTGAACGTTACACAAGTGTGCCTCTCCCAGTGACGCATCGCCTGACGGAAAATGGCTCGCTGACTGCCTGGAAGAAAATTCTGTATTAGTCTTGACAGCTTCAGGATGCCAGAAGACATGGAAATGAGTGGATGTTGGCTCTTCGTGCACAAGCACACAACTCCCCTGTTGGAACGGATGAAAAACGACCGTGTTCAAGCCCAGAACTCACCACTAAAGTTGCCGCTGATCATGTACGGTATGATGCCATCTGGCCAGACTCGCTCCGGCCTGGAGGTAGCAGCTCTTTTCCAGCGGTGGAGTGTGTGTCTGTCTACAGATCTCCTGCTTCTGATGCTTTTGTTTGAGGTGGAACTGTTGCCTGAAATCATTTCACTTTATTTCAAAAGAGCCTAAAGAGACAGCCAGATTTGTTCATGTATTGGTAAACCCGTTGAATTTTGACACCTGAGTCTGTGTGATTGGGCTGGACGGTGTGCCGTGCACCTTCAGTATTGTGGAGCTCTTTAAACATGAGAAGGTCATCTTCATCCAGGGCAATATCTCCCAAAAAGGCAGCTGGGGAAACACAGGTCACACACAGATATACCTACATTTAAACATACAGGATTGTAATGAGAGTGACTCACAGAGATGAGATTTATAGCTTCTTTTGGCTCATGATTTTATTTGGTTTTCTGACCTCAAACTTTACTTTAGTTCACTCACATACTTGCCCAGCACACTGCAAAAACTGACACCTTAACAGGTGAAAATATCTTGTTTTTGGTACAATTAGTTCAAGGGTTTGAATTATTGTATTGCACTAGCAAATCATTTAGCTTGTTTTTTAGTATTGTTTTAAGAAAGCAATATTTATAATATTGTCTCATAAAATATTACATTTACTAGAATCAAGAAATGATTGTCTCAGAAATTATCTTTTAGACAAGCAGAAAGAAGAAATATCCTATTATGTTATTTTTTTCTTGATTTACTAAAAATCAAGAAAAAAAACAAAACTAAAAGAAATAAATTATCTGCCAGTGGAATAAGATAATTCTATTCAATATTTGACTTGCTGTACTAAAAACAAGATGTCTTCACCTGTTAAGATTTCAGTTTTTGCAGTACAGCAAACAGCATACACACCTCATAGTGGAACGTTAAGCCTCTGGAGGGGGTGTAGACCAAAACCAGAACTAAATGAAGGGTGAATACTGGATTCCCTGCACACAATTTCTTTCTTTCATCAACACATCACATGGTTGTGGGCTCCTGAAACCAGAGTTTTTTGTAACCGGAGTCCAGGCTGACCTTTTTCAAAATGGCCAGTTTCAGCAGTCATGGCTGGAAGGGGAAAACTGCAGTTTCTTCTTCTTTGCTATCTTAACGCAGATGGCATTCAAAAAGTTGCATTGCTTCCATCTGCACGACTAGTACTTTATCGTATCATATCCTACTACCGGTATATAATTCTAAAGAAATATCATCTTCCCCTCCGATTTCAACCCATTTCTAAAATGCTTTTCAGATAGTCCTCTTCCAATCTCTTGCAACTGTCTGATCAACTCTTGTCTTTGGTAGACTTCATTTTCGCAAAAAAGTAACACACATACTGCAACTTCTTATCAACAATGTTTTACATGCTTTGGCATGTGCATGACATTGAGGCGGATTTCGTGACTTCACATGGTCAGAGATATATATATATATTTTTTAAATCACACTGGTGGTGTGGATGGGAATTATTTTTTAAACTGGGGCCATTATATTTCAAAAATACCCATTTTTGTGTGGACAAGGACCAACATGACTCTAAATAAAGGGAGACCATATTTTAGCAAGTTTGTCAAAGGCTTAATAATGAGATAATTAGAATTAATTAGGAACCCCTGCTGTAAATTAATGATACTGTTCTGATGTTCTGTTGATAAACAGCCCCCTCAAAGAATTTGTACCCATTAAATTGGTTCAAAAGTAGAAAACTTAATTTGAAAATAACTAAAAGATTAATTTAGATCAAATATAATTCTAAAAGTGGACAATCACAGAACTCCTGCTGTTAGCTCAATAGTTAACTACATAAATTCACTTCAAATCAATACTTATATAGCCCAATATCACAAATTTGCCTCAAGCGGCTTCACAACTTTTATAAGTTCCTACACTCAATAGCACATGTTTGAATGGCGAGCGGCATGAACTGCTTCCACAATTTCAACAAAATTGTAAATGGTCTGTAAAAACATCTCCTGCAGAGAGAAGCGGAAACCCACTGGAGGCTTTATGGCGTCTGTAAGTGAATACCTCTGTCCTGAAAAGAGGCCCAAACAGGACTCCATGTGTCTGTTTGATCAGCAAACATTCTGCACTGCACACAGCCCGGTACATGTTAGGGAGGACTGTCCAGCTGCTGTGTCACTTTAAAGAATGAAGATTTAACAGGATCACGCTGAGCCGCTGGACTGTGCAACGTTGCCGAAGAGCAAACAACAGCAGCATACAAACCAGCAATTTGTGGCACAGAAGCTTTTTTTTTTATGAATGGCCTTATACAGTACGGCCTATGATGTCTGCATAGCATGTCCCTTTTCTTTACTGGGCTTTATTTTCAATTCGTTCCAACTTTTATACAACTCTGGTGAACAAAGAGCAATACATTACTATCCACATGTATGTTTTGAAACAACTGAGCAATTGAGTGAAATGATCAAACTCCCTTAAAGCTCAGTGTTTCTGTGACATATTTCCTGCAACAACTTGTTCCTATGTTCAGCAACTGATTAACTTGGGGGTGAAGTCCTGTACATATATAGAGTAAAGACCTTTCCATGCTGATAAGGTGAAGTCATGCATCATTTAACAGCTTTATAACACAGACCATTTCTTTATCTGTCGAATCATCAATATGAAAAGCTCTAAATTTAGCCTGTGATCATGATTATTCATTGTACACATTATTATTGTCTGTGAATGTTTATTTTCTACAGCACCATGAAAGAGAAAAGGTGGATCTGTGCCACTGATGATTTTTATGGGGATGTGTGTTTTTCGCCTGATTTTTATAACTCTTATTTTCCTTTGCTCACCTATTCATAACTGTTATTCCCTATATAAACAGTGAGTCAGTCACTGAGGTAAATACTGACTCACATGCTAAATAGTGTGTTACTCAACAGTGTTTAGTGCAGAGTGAACAACGAAATCTGGTGGTGTTAAGAGTGAAAAATACACAGTGATGGTGAGATTCTGGTCTCAATATGACAGATCAGTCAAGATAAAAATTATTTCTGTGTCAACCTCAATAGATCAGGATTGGCCAAGAAATCGTGCGCAGTCATAAGTCAGCAAACAAACAAGAAGGTAGGCAGATTGTCTCACAGCACTGAATCAACCACAACAGACCCCTGTCAACATGAACCCTTATTATATACAATAATATATTCGTATTAAAGAAGAATTCTTGTCATGAAAACTATAAACTACAGAATTAAGTTTAGGAGCAGCATAGCAGAATGTTTGTTGAAATGCTGTTGGTATAAAGTAGAGTTAATTTAGTCAGACGATACCAGACGAAATATATTCGTCAAAGGTTTTTTTCATTACAAAAATGAGACGAAATCGTCCTTAACCACTGACTGTGACTTTGTTTAGGAAAGAAAGACATGACAAAATCTACTATATTATGTAAAAAAAAAAAACATTAAAAATGAATGACTTCTTGAAATTACAATCAAAAAAGTGCCTTCACTGGATGCATGTCACTTGTATTTCTCCTCCATCACTGCTAGGGGCACATGTGTGTGGCATCCACCAGTACTGTCAGCACTAAACGCAGCAATGTCTGTTACTTCACAAGAAGCTACTCTCTGCCACCGTTTTAAGCTGCTGGGTTACACACTTTATTAAACTTTTAGCATGTAGGGAACATCCAGCTCGGTCATCAAAAGGTTCTTAACAATAATTCCTATTGTTACAGATACTGGCCTAGATTTATTTTGATTAACATTACTAAATATATAAAAGTTATACATAAGTTTTATATATACATTTTTATATATAAAAATATATAAAGAAATACTATTAAATAAAAGTAGATACTTTTTATTTTCTATGACTAAAACTAGACTAAAATGCCAGTACTTTTCGTCAATTAAAATGTGACTAGACAGAAAAAGAACACAAGTTGACTAAATATGACTAAAACTAATAAGGACATTTGACACAAGACCAAGCCTAAAACTAAATTTAAAAAATAGCTGACAAAATTAACACTGGGATAAAGAATTAAAAAAGGAAGGCTTCTTGAATGACAAACAGGCTTCATTCCTTCTGAATCCAGTAAGTGAGTAAACTGTAAACTCAAACCCAGGCCTCAAAACACCTTTTCTGATGCATACTATGAACATCACACATACACAGTGGATCATGTGTTCTCCTGCGTTTCCACCATACACCCTGCATAAGTCAAGCAGAACAGCTCGCCATAGTCTTTCCCATTAAATACCTCATTTAGCCATGTGATGTAACAACCATTGAAAGCCCTGAAAGTCCGAAATGAAAAGACGTTGTGGGCCCTGTGTCGGCCTTTGAAGTGAATTCACTCATGCAAATGGTGACTGTAAATGACTGTCACCCCTGCGGCGTGCACCCCATGCCCCGAAGCCAGAGGGATTTCACCAGCGTCCAGCCGAGGCGGCTCTGGCACGGCCTCAATGACCTCTAGTCTCCTGGCAACTGCCTCAGAGAAGAGTGGTGTGTTTTGGAAGTTTCCGAAGTCACAAGTGAAAAGGGACCCCAAACCAGCTGGAGGCCCCCTAATAACCAAAGTAATTGTTTGGCATGTTTGATAACAGAGGGGGAAAAAAAGTGTTGTGTTTTCTTTAAAAGTGGAGAAGGTTCATTACAAAACGCAGATAAAGTCACATGATAACAATGAACTTAGATTTGACTTTTAGTTCATAATACAGGATTTAATATCATCATCAGGGTCCTGTGTATGCATCTCTGGAACTCTGGAACTTTCTACTGCTTGAACCAATGACGCGAAGGGAAACACCACCAACACCTTTATTTAAATTAGTCTGATCCAGACTGTGAAATAATGTCTGACTTCATACAATTATTCATACCCATGATCCCACTGGTGATCAATATATGGTCTATATTGTTTTCTGTGGTAGTTTATGACATTAATTACTTCTTTTTCTCTTTTTTCCCAGTTTGTCCATCCAGGGTCAGCAAAGGGAGAAGGGGAAATTTAAATCATAGAAATTCTGATTCTAAGACGGTCTAGATGTTCTGTAGATAAAATCCCATGTTTCCATCCATATAACAAAAATGCACACAGCCTGTAAGCTGAAACCATGCCTTAAAACCTGTAATCAGGACTTCTATAGAGTTGTGATATAATCACAGTAAACCAATCAGTGGAGAGGCTCATTAATATTAATGAAACGGGCACAAAACAACTTGTTTTTTCTGGAGCTGCAGAGAGAAGCTTGAGAGAGGAGATGTGAAACTATTTTGAGATGTTTAATAAATCTTGTTAAAACTTCGAATAAAAACACAGCAAAAAGAAATGAGTATAGGACCCTTAAAAAATGGAGGGGAGAAGAAGAGTCACAGTCCAGCGGTTGATGAAGTCATACATAGATTAACAGGAGTATCGCGTTTAGAATAATCTATATCAAGTCTTACAGATGTATTTTGAGGCTTAAGATTGGCTGATATATTAAACCTAATCTCAACTACTGAAAGAAAAAACTGAAAAAAAATTAAAAGAACATAAAAATACATCAAAAGAGTAGAGACAAATGATTCATTTAGTTTAACTTTATCAATGAAACAGCAACAACAAAAAGAAAATACAAAAGGTCCACATATTTCCTTCTTATAATACATGAATGTAAGAGTCAAAGTATGAGTATGGAGACAGGTTTACTCTGCAGTGTATCATATCTTCAGTCTATTAAAGCAGGAACTATTTAATATTAATCTGAACTGTATTGATGAGCAGTTGCTGTGTCACCTGATCAGAAAATGATCTCAGGTAAGTTTTGGTCTTGACTTGTATGTATATCTCATTACTATTAAATCGCAATGTTATTTTGGGGGACTTTTACTGTTTTGTATATCAGATAGTGGCTTGGAATTAGGTAATTTTAATAAATAACAAAACAACAAAAGATCCAAATAAATTACAAGATCACTTTGGACCCCTTTTTTGCATTTAAATATTCTAAAATCCTAAATTGGTTATGGCTTCATCATTAAAATCTACATTTAACTTTGATCCTGTTTATCAGTCCACAGCAATTAGGGCCTGAAGGGTTTACTAATATTGACCAAAGACTCTCACAGAACACACATACAAGCACACGCACACACAAACGCACACACAGCAAGAAATGCACATTAAGTGAAATCCACTTTACCAGCTTTACAGGGATCCTTGTAGTCGATGGGATCACCGAGGTAGGTCAAATTTGTGTCCACAAACTCCCAATCAACTGCCAGAGAGACGCGCAGACCGCACAGCAGGAACAAAAACGTAGGAGCGACTGCCATTATTTTATAGTAATGTTAAAAAAAACCCTAAAAAATCTAGTAAAATACAGTTAATGGGCGCTGGGAATTTGTAGGGAAGAGGAAAAGAAAGAGAAAGAGAGAGAGAGAGAGAGAGAGAGAGAGAGAGAGAGAGAGAGAGAGAGAGAGAGAGAGAGAGAGAGAGCGCAAAAAAAGTTCCCCGGCAGTAGCGGCGGTGTGATTTTAGAAACACGGCGCTGTTTTCTCACGTCTCCATTCTGCTGCAGTGATTCGCTGACATACAGGACCGAGAGCAGAGCTGCAAAACACACATCCATGCATCTGCAGCCGCAGAGGAGCCTCACCTGCTGCTGCACATTATAGCTTCAGCAGCATTCGTGCAACGTCTATTTAGTTTAAAATCCCTGTTATTAAAATTAAATTAGTGGATCGTTTTCGGAAAATATATCCGTATTTGTATAAATATATATATATATATAAATCTTCAATTTCTAGTTATAATCTGCATTATTGCACAGAAACGGTTAATTGACCTGATACACCACCTGCAGGATGAGGGAACTGCGCGCGCACACACACAAACACACACACACACACACTTTCTATGTTGTGTGTGCTATAGACAGTAAGTGAGAAACATGCACTTACTGAGTGTGATGAGGAGCTGTGGTTCATCTTCTTCAGGTGTTCATCCATTGAACCAAATACGGGAAAAATCAATATGGAAACTGATGCATTAAAGAAATTAATGCAAAGTTTGTCCTTTTTGACTACCAATCAACACTTTGCTGTTCCTTATCACAGTTTGCTGCAACACATTCAGTCATTTAGTGATGGCAAGAGAAGATTCAGCCTCCTCTATGAACTGCTTTTTTTACACTGGCACAAACAGAGAGAACTGTTGCCATGATTTTTTTTTTCAAATGGGTGACAGGCCAAACTACAGTCACCAGTTAAGCTGCTGGTTTGTTGCTGTGGTTTCTGCTGCAGCAGCCACTGTTGCTTTATGATCAACTCAGTTATTTAACCCATTTAAGTCTATGACCATAATATTCCATTCAAAAAAAAAAAAAAAAATCAGTATGTTTCTCATACATATTTTTTCCATGATATCATAGTAGACAACTTAGAAAAAGGTTGTAACCAAAAAAGAAGGTTTTCAAATGCTTCCTGTCATATGACATCATTGATCCTGATCCTTTTTGCCAAGAACATGGCAAAGCCACCCCCCCCCCCCAAAATAGGGCATTTTATTTGAATTATTATACTTTTCAAACCTGACATGTATAAAACTCTTTAATCATTCATGTCTCCAGGATAACGCAAAATATTTTTTGTTTATGGGTAAATTTACACAAGCAGCAATTATAGTTGTCAGTTATTAAAATGCTGTTTTCTTCAAAGCAGAATACAAAATTGAAAACAAATGGGCTGTGAAATAAAGTCTGATTATATACAAATGTTTATACCTATCATCCCATTAATGATCATTATATAATCTATATTTTTGTGGTAGTTTATGATATTAATAACTGATTTTTCTTTTTTCTAGATTTGTCTTTTTTCTAGTTTTTGCACTTTTTTTGTTCCATCCAGGGTCAGTTAGGGGAGGACAGGAAACTTTAAGGGTCCCATATCATCGAAATTGAGATACTAAGAAGGTCTAGATATTCTGTAAATAAAATCCCATGCTTCAAAATACTCAATCTACAGACAAATGCGCACAGACTATAAGCATTCGTTTTTTGTTTATGGGCAAATTTGCACAAGCAGCAACTCTAGTTGTCAGTCATTAAAATTCTATTTCTTGAAAGCAGAGTACAAAATAAAAAAAAAAAATAGATAACAGGATTTTTAGTGACTCTGGCTTAACTGGGCTAAACCATCTTCAGATGTTGATCAGATCTCAAAAAGGTACTTTTAAAATATTCAGAGACAAAGGTAATACATGTTTTCTCTAGGCTCACTAAGAAGTAAAAGCAGTTTTGAAGACATAAATTTATATTATCAGATTTATTCTGTCTTTATGCAGACTACACAAACAAGTGCCATTTCCTGTTAATTTGCACTAAGATGTGTCCATATCTGCAGACAAAGGTTTTCTTATGATTTGTAGTTTCTACATCTTAGCACTGTTGGTTTTGTTATTTAAAATGTTCCCACGTGCTTCTTGTGCTGCAATATGTTCATATACACATATGTTTAACTTGTGGTTGGGTCTGTGTAAAATAAAATGAGTGGTTCAGAGTGAGTAGAATGACTGTAACAGTGACTCAACTTGGCAGCAACACACTTTCTGAGTTTTTATATACGTACACAGGAACTAATTGGAGAAGAGCAGCAGCAGCTGGGTGGAGGCAGCAGATCACAGATGATTATGATGAGCCACAGGTGAAAAAAAAAACTGCAGACCAGGGGCACTTAGTGGAAAGGTGAGGAATCACACAGGGAGAAAATGCACTGGCAGAAAACCAGACCCCTGCTTATGGAATTTTTAAAGCTCAAGGTATTAAATGTTGAGTTTGAAGCAGCAGCTGTTAACGTAAAGACGGGAAGCAGTGAAAACATCTGGCCTGAGATGTAAAAAAAATATAATGATTTTATGGGGAGTTAAAGCGCTGGACGTATTTCCTAAGGGAATTCCCAACATCTTGTCGTCACTGTGAGGTCATCAGACCACACAGTGATTGTTCTGCTTCATCATTCAACATAGTAGAAACATTAGCCAGGCTAACTGTTTCGACCTGTTGTGAGGCCAGGGTGTGAACTTCACACTTTCTTACTTCCTTACTGCACAGACTACAGACTGCACAGTAAGGAAGTAAAAACGTTTTCACCATTTTTAGACAGTGTTTTGTTCCTTAATTTGGCTGTTACAGTCATGCTGTCTTTCTTAAACACTTAAGACCCAGGACTATTTTTCAGTTGTCCTGCTATAAATCATAACAATGTATAGACTATATCTACAACCACAAGATTATTGTACTTAAACCTGGTATCAAAAGAAATTTACAATATGTGAGGTGACTAGACAAGTGTCAGAATCAATTTATGTTGTTGTTACAGAGCAAATATAGTTATATATTGCAAAAACGATCATCTTACATTGTGTTTTACTAGATAAAAATACTTTATTTAAAAGTTAAAACAAGACCAAACTGACACAAATCAATACAGAGTAATGTAATGTAAAGGTCAACTATTAATAAGGTAAGAGTTCAAAGATAAATTATTTGGTCATAAAATCATATAAATCACACTGAGGATTATTACAGAACATGAAGAATCTGCTCAAGCTCAAATCTAAATTAAATCTCAAAATAGTGGTTAGTTGCAGCCCTACTACTGATATTATATTAAACTAGTTTATTATCGTATTGATAATGTGGATATTAATGATATATATTGATACTGTAACAGTAACATTGTGTTTTAGTACAGATAAAAAATATATATATTATATATATACAATTATATAGATGTTTTCCCTGCAATATATACATAAAACTCAATGCTGCCCCTGAATTAGGGATTTTGGGATTTTAACAGGTTAAAAGCAATTTCCTGTTATGGAGAAGATTTGTGGCTACACTATTCAATCAGCTGATTATTGATAAATAATGATGTTGAAATATGATTTCTGAATGTGATAATCCTCATTTTATCCCAGTAACATGCACAACAACAGCAGCACAACATTAGATTAGATGTACTTTATTCATCCTACAAATTTAGTTGTTACAGCAGTTATAAAAAAAGAAAAGAAAGTACTGAAGTTAAAACATAACCCAATAAACAACACAACACAATAAACAAAAACAAATCAACCTTCAAACAAATAGAAATGGTTAGAACATTAATTATATCGTTGCTACAGTGGGGAAAACAAGTATTTGAACACGCTGCTATTTTGCTATTTCTCCCACTTAGAAATCATGGAGGGGTCTGAAATTTTCATCGTAGGTGCATGTCCACTGTGAGAGAGATAAACTAAAAAGAAAAATCCAGAAATCACAATGCATGATTTTTTAACAATTTATTTGTGTGATACAGCGGCAAATAAGTATTTGAACACCTGTGTGTCATCTAGAATTCTGACCCTGAAGGACCTGTTAGTCCGCCCATTAGAAGTCCACCTGCACTCCATGTATCATCCTTATTCAGATGCACCTGTTTGAAGTCGTTAGCTGCATAAAGACACCTGTCCACCCCATACAATCAGCAAGACTTTAACTTGTAACATGGCGAAGACCAAAGAGCTGTCCAACGACACAAGAGAGAAAATTGTACACCTCCACAAGGCTGGAAAGGGCTACGGAGCAATTGCCAAGCAGCTTGGTGAAAAAAAGGTCCACTGTTGGAGCAATCATTAGAAAATGGAAGAAGCTAAACATGACGGTCAATCTCAATCGGAGTGGAGCCCCATGCAAGATATCACCTCGTGGGGTCTCAATGATTCTAAGAAAGGTGAGGAATCAGCCCGGAACTACACGACAGGAGTTGGTCAATGACCTGAAAAGAACTGGGACCAACGTTTCCAAGGTTACTGTAGGTAATACACTAAGACGTCATGATTTGAAATCATGCATGGCACGAAAGGTTCCCCTGCTTAAATCAGCACATGTCAAGGCCCGTCTTAAGTTTGCATATGACCATTTGGATGATACAGAGGAGTCATGGGAGAAAGTTTTGTGGTCAGATGAGACCAAAATAGAACTTTTTGGTCATAATTCCACTAAGCGTGTTTGGAGGAAGAAGAATGAAGAGTACAATCCGAAGAACACCATCCCTACTGTGAAGCATGCTTTGGGGGTGTTTTTCTGCACATGGGACAGGACGAGTGCACTGCATTAAAGAGAGGATGACTGGGGCCGTGTATTGTGAGATTTTGGGGAACAACCTCCTTCCCTCAGTCAGAGCATTGAAGATGGGTCATGGCTGGGTCTTCCAACACGACAACGACCCAAAGCACACAGCCAGGAAAACCAAGGACTGGCTCCGTAAGAAGCATATCAAGGTTCTAGCATGGCCCAGCCAGTCTCCAGACCTGAACCCAAAATCTTTGGAGGGAGCTCAAACTCTGTGTTTCTCAGTGACAGCCCAGAAACCTGACTGATCTAGAGAAGATCTGTGTGGAGGAGTGGGCCAGGATCCCTCCTGCGGTATGTGCAAACCTGGTGAAAAAATACAGGAAACGTTTGACCTCTGTAATAGCAAACAAAGGCTACTGTACCAAATATTAACATTCATTTTCTCAGGTGTTCAAATACTTATTTGCCGCTATATCACACAAATAAATTGTTAAAAAATCATGCATTGTGATTTCTGGATTTTTCTTTTTAGTTTATCTCTCTCTCAGTGGACATGCACCTACGATGAAAATTTCAGACCCCTCCATGATTTCTAAGTGGGAGAAATAGCAAAATAGCAGGGTGTTCAAATACTTGTTTTCCCCACTGTATCTATTGCATTGAAAAAGGTTGTGTTGATGCAGCTGGGTCCAGGTGTGACATCAGCAGCAGCACCTGCCAAGACTGCATTCCTGTATTGTATTTCAAAATGAAAGCCATAGAGGGGCCCATTAGAATATTCCATATCCCCTAAGCAAACAAACAAATGTAAGGCAATAAAAAGGGAGAGGGAATAAGTAATAAGAAGAGACACAGCATGTAAATATTTCACTTTTAAAGTAAAGTTAGAATCAGATAAACTGAAAGGCCATTACATGCTCATAGTAGAGTGAATTCAGTTCAATTTTATTTATATAGCCCAATGTCACAACACAGTTGTCTCAAAGTGCTTCACAAAATTCAGTCCAAAGTGACTGTAGAGTGAACTACAGAGTACATGTGTTTACCACTAAGTGGCACTGATGGATAGGCTGTAGAAGTGAAGCAAACCTACAGAAGATAAAGAAAAACAAACTAAAGTTTAGAACAAAATGATTTGAAGGAAGGGCCGGTGCCTTTATTTATACAAGCAGAAATAAAAGAAACACGCTCACACGCCGACATGTGTGTCTCATTAAGCTGCGTGAACTCATAGCACCGCGCGCTAAGATGATTGAGCGAGGCAGGAGAGGGAGCCGGAGTCCCACCACATCCACTCCTCCTCTGCTGCCAACGCACATCTGCTGCTGAAGGAGATGGGACGCTGATCCAGAGACGAGAACTTTTGCCTTTGGAGATCGGTGTATCTGTGCATGGCTCGCCGCATCACAGGACTGTGAGAGGGGAGAGGGAGGGGGGGAAACTGCAAGAAAAAAAAACAAAACACCTGAGGAGTTTTCCTGTTCACCTGATGCTTTCTTTGAGATCTGTAGTGATGTCCCGATGCTGGTGCAGGCAGGTCCTGCTCGGCGTGGAAGTGATGGGCATGCTGGTGGTGGTCCTGGTGGCCGGAGGTGCAGGACAGACCCATGGCAGGAGGGAGGCAGGGTCATCCTGCTATGGAGGGTTTGACCTCTACTTTGTCTTGGACAAGTAAGTGCTTCTTTTCCTACTTGATCCAAAAATAAAAAAGGTGAAAGCAACATTTAATTTGTTCTTCAGGTGTCTGACAAGATGACAAGCTATTTGCATGAAAAGTATATGCTACTGTTCTGTAAGTTACTGTAGTTTTACTCCTCTGACTTTTTTTCTTGTGTCAAATTAATGTAGGGTAGATTTGAGGCTCATTTAAAACAAAATGAATCGTTTTTAAGTGATAAAGGTTCAGATTCTGTGAACCAGGCAGCAAATATGGATGTGTTTATTATGGAAAGTCACATGTTCAGCTCTTTCTGCTTAAGGTGGCATTTTAGAGACTTTTTTATGGTTAAATTAAAAGCAGGATGAGATTTGAATGTCTCTAAATATTATACAATTCCATCTTTTACCAATTCCTTAAAGTGGACAGTAAAATAGGATTTGACCTACAAACAAAGGGCTGTGGGGGAAAAAATGGAATGCCCCTTTAAAAGCTGAAATATGCTTTATAAACTGTGACCTGCATCATGAATAGGTAACATACCGCTGCAATTAGCAATTCTTTTCATTATCTATTAATCTGACAATTATTTTTTTGCGATTTTTGCATCAGTATTTTGATCGATTGATTGGTTGATTTGAAAAGAGAAAAGCAGTAAATTATCACATATGAGAAAGTGGAACCAAAACTGTGAATCCTTAATCGAAATAGTTTCCATTTCTTTTTCTGTGCGTGGGCTCATAGATTAGTTGAGTAACTGTGATTGCAGTGCCGTGCCACAACAAACACAGGATCAGATTCCTAGTGACTTAAATGCCCAGTGAGAGCTGACATCAGGGTTAAATTACACTGCCCATTAAACTGTCATGAAGGCTCAGCACATAAATCACAGATCATTAAAACTGTCACGAATGGAGTGAGAAGCTCCTAAACAGGTCAAGGTCAGGTCAGCATGGAGTTGTTTTGTCAGCTCATAGTCAGCTGTCCTGGGTGAAAATTGCATTTTTTAAATATTACCTTAAAGATCCATACACGTTAATAAAATAAGAATTGCCTCTTTTGCAGCCTTTATATTTAATATGAGCGACAGGTTGTGAGGAAGTGTGTTTACACAACGGTGTTGTCTCCTGCAGAACTCATGTATTCACCGGGATGATAAAGTGCACTTCAGGGATTTTTGTTGTCAAACTGCAGCCACGCTTCACTGACAGGAGCAGCCCACATCAGCTTTCTGCGCTTCAGCCTGTAGAACCCTTTCTCCATTAGAGCCAGATGTTCCAAAGATCCAGAGTTTTTTTTTTCTTGTCCTCCGCACTGGGACTCACATCACAGGATAAATGAAAAACACAAGCGAGTGAGCAGAAGAAAAAGAGACAGTGCAATGTGAGAAGAAGCTGCAGAGAATGTGCATATTTGCCACACAGATCTCTTTAATTACTTCCTTTCTTGACATGTACACCTGTTGTGAAAATCAGGACCTGGCATGAAGCGGAGCTCTTCTAAACAAATGACGTGGCGCTCCAGTTTTCTTTCGGAATTCAAAAACTGGCCGAGAAGCCACACAGAGAAAAAAAAAGTGGAATATTAAGTAAAAGCACACAGAGGGAAACACAAAGGCTAAACTCTCTGAACTGTCATACAAATTACAACCTGTTTCATGAGAAAACGTACAAAATACAATAGAATCCATAATGCACACAGTTACCAGCAAAAATGTAGCAGAAGGATACAGCAGAATGAATCATAAGATTTCTGTGTCTAAGGATTGCCAACAAAGTGAGTCAGTTATCAAATAGGTTACTGAAACTGTATTCCACACTTTTGTATATTGTTTGTAAGTATGTACACGGATTTACTGTTAAATAATATAGATAAATGTGCAGCACTTTAATCAGCCTTGAGGACTTTTTGCTTCTCTTTGTCTTTATATCATATTGAAACAAATATCTTGGGGTCTGTCAACAGATGTTTGAACAAAACAAACAATTAGAAGACTAATGTGTGAGCTGGGATCTGTTTTCTGACATTTTATACCCCAAACCATTGTTCATCTGACAAAGAATTCTGCCTAATAATTGATAAAGAATGCCATCAATTGCTGCAGCCCCGAGGACTACTACTACAGAGCCTGTGAAATCAGTTGTATCAGCGTCAGGTCGTTAATTCTAAATCTGTCTCTTGCTGTCCCCCAGTTGTTTGGAAGAGAGATACTGAATGCAAAGTGCAACTCGTGTCAAGTTTGATTATATTTTGGTGTCCAAAAGAATCATTACATTAGAACATTGGCGTGCGCAGGCTTTTTGAAGAGAACGGATGAAAAGGAAAACACATACAGTATAGTGTGTCCTCACCACTGAAGAAGGCAGTTCAGACATGTTTTATATGTTATACAAATACTTTAACACACTTTTTGCTCTCAAGAGAGCAATTTAACACACATTTTGGCCCCTAGAGGACATTTTAGCACACATTTAGGCTCCTATAGGGCACTTTAGCATGCTTTTAAACTCCCGAGAAGGCACTTTAACACATTTTTAGCTCTCATGCTTGAGCTCCCAAGACAGCATTTTAACATGCTCTTTAGCTGCCAAGAGGGCACTTTAACACACATTTTGGCTGCCAGAGGACACTTTAGCAAGCTTTTTAGCTCCCAAGAGGGCACTTTAGATTGTTTTTCAACAATGGGGTAAACCACCCATCCCACCACTCTTCTACTTTCAAGTAAACAAGATACAAAGTGCTGAATTTTAATTTCATTAATCTATTTCTCAGATCTGGCAGTGTGCAACATTACTGGAATGAGATATATTACTTTGTTGACCATCTGGCACACAAGTTTATCAGGTATGTCCACACAGAACCAGCTGTGATCTAAAGTAAGCAGTAAAGAGGAAAACAAAAACAGTCACTTCTTCTTTTTTCTCTCATTTCCAGTCCTCAGCTGCGGATGTCTTTTATTGTATTTTCAACAGAGGGGAGGACTCTCATGGCGCTAACAGAAGACAGGTGACACACTCAAACATCTTGATGATACTTTGCATGCCTGTTTCATGCTGTCTCGTTCCATTTCAAACCGAATCCATTTTCATTGTTGTCCTGCTAATGATCAGAGAACAGATTCGGGCCGGACTGGAGGAGCTACGCATGGTGCAGCCAGGTGGAGACACCTTTATGCACCGAGGTTTTCAAAGAGTAAGTCATCTGTTTAGTCAATGGGAATGGCAATTCCATCTTTAAATGAAACCCATTTATAGCCACTGACGCCAAAATCTCCTTTCACTCCCTCTTAGGCCAGCGAGCAAATATATTATGGGACTGGAGATGGTGAGAACATACATCTTTTAACACTTAATCATTTCCTCTACTTGTGGAGTCCTTTTTCATTCAATCATCAAAACAACAACAAAAAAATGGGGCGGGAATGACTTTGATTCAACAGTTTTTTTCACTCAATCTGACTCTTTTAGGTTTCCGGACAGCCAGTGTTATCATCGCTCTGACGGATGGTGAACTGAGAGAAAACCAATTTGACCTGGCACAAAGAGAGGTAAGATAGATGTGTATTTTTCTCTCAAAAAATATCTCCCAACAAAATGGTACATTAAGGAATCTAATAGGGTGAATTCGGCATCATACAGTGGTGTTTGGGAGTTTGGGAACCCTTTAGAATGTTCTCTGCTTCTGCATAAATATGACCTAAAGTATAATCAGAGAAGTCATTAAAACTAGATAAGGAAACACAATCAAACAGGCCATTAAACATTCATTAATTTGAGGAAAATGATCCAATCTTACATATTTGTGAGGCAAAAGTGTGTGAACCCTCGCTTTCATTAAGTGGTATAACCCCATTCACAACAATAACTTTAACTAAACCTCTTTGGTTTACACTTTATCAGTTCAGGACATCAGCTTGGAGGAATTTTAGCTAGTTTCGTATCACAGAACAGTCTCAACCCAATCTCATCTCAGGGGTATTGGTTGGTTTCCTTGCATGAATCTACAACTTCAGGTCCTTCCATGCTTTAGTAAAACAACATGAGGTTATGATCGTTGTCTTGTTGCATGACCTACTTTCTGCTGAGCTTCACGACAGATACCTTGATAATTACCTGTGGAATTTACTCCTACAACTCAGAATTCACAGTTCCATCAATGATTTGAAGTCACCCTGGTCCAGAAGCAGTAAAGCAGACTCAAACCATGATGCTGCCACCACCGTGCTTCACAGATGGAATAAGGTTCTTTTACTGGAATGTGATGTTTGCTTCTCATTCAAGCCAAAAACTTCAATTTTGGTCTTATACGTCAACAGGAGATTTTTCCTATAGCCTTCTGGCTTATCCAGGCAGTTTTGAGCAAACGTAACCGGGCAGCAATGTTCTTTTTGGAGAGTCTTGTCTTTCTCTTTGCAACTTTGCCATGTACTCCATTCTTTCTCCTGCTCACTCAAGAACACTGACATAAGGCACTGCATGAGAGGCCTGGGCTTTAGGTGTGATCTTTTTTAGTTGACCAATAGTCCTGTAGGATCTCTCTTAATCTGGTGGAGTTCAAACTCTTAAGAAATATATTTTTCTCTCATCTAAGATCCTCAGAAAATCTCCTTTATCAAGCCATGAAACACTTCCACAAACCTTTGTGGTGAAGCTCAGTCTTTAATAGTGAAGTGACAAATATGCTTCTTAGACTCACGCCCGAGTTCCATCTCATCTACTGAAACACTTGACTCTAATTTCCCTTCCCTTTAAATGAACTGAGAAAAGCAGTGGCATGCACAGATTTTTGAAGGGCGGGGGTCAAAAAGAAGAATGGCACCTATGGTGTATTTTATATATATTATATATGAACTGTACATTAGTAAAACTTAACTTCATATAACCAGACTACTCAAGGTAGTTTGTAATGAGGATCAGTGATCGGAATTGTGTAGGTTTAACTTGTGAACATTAAAGAACACAAAGAGACATCGATGCTAGAACGATATAATCCCCTGGGGAGCGTCTGGGGGGCCTCGCCCTAGAAATTGATGACATTTCCTGTGTTCTGTTGCATTTTAATAGCATTTCAGTGCCAGATAATCCATACTGGTTCTGTGAGATGTGATTTTATGGAGCAAAAAAGGGTCCAACATAAAAGTAACTGCAGTAGTAATGTTTCATAGCATTTCCTAGTCCCAGTGGAATTTGGAGTATGTATGTGTTTTCACCACCAAAGAGGGCATTTAAAAGGGAATTTTAGTGCACATTTCATTTTAAAAGTGCCTTTTAGTCCATGTTTTGACATATAAAAAGGCACTTTATGGTGTATTTTTTAATAATTAGGATACAAAGGGTGGGACGCATCCCACTGTGCAGGTCTATGGATAAGAAGTTCCATATACAAATATGTAGCGTTGGATCGATTTCCTTAATAAATGAATTAGCAATATTTATGTCTCATTTGTTTAGCTGAGCTCTTTTTGTCTGGTTTAGTGCTGATAAAGTCTTAGTTCATATTTCTGCAGAAATAAATCCGATTCTAAAAAGGTTCACAAACCTTTGAGCAGCCCAGTAGAAGCTGCTCTGCTCTCTATGGCTTCAAACTTCTCAGCTTGTAGTCACTGCCACGTTGCACCGTGACGTCACAGCAGGTGTTTTCCAGCAGCTGACAGAAGCGTAACACTAGCAGTGACAATCACTGATTGAGGCGTGACCACAATAGGATCAGCTTTTATGTTTTAACCTGTAAAATAAAGTACAGCTGTGGTTTTGCTGCTCTAGTGGAGATTTATCCTGTTGTTTGTTGTGTTTTAAATCAGGCCGGCAGAGCACGCCAGTTGGGCGCCACTGTTTACTGTGTGGGAGTAAAAGATTTCAATGAAACTCAGGTAAATCCATACATTGATCAATGAATCTATCAGTTAACTAGTGTATAAATTAGTTACTTAAACATCCAAACAATCAGTTAATTGTTGGTCTCATTTCTTGTAAGCTTTCAACAATAGCTGACAGCAAAGACCATGTCTTCCCCGTGAATGATGGATTCCAGGCGCTGCAAGGAGTCATTGACTCTGTATGAAACATTGAAGCAATTCACAAAATAATATTCTTAATATCATATAAGTGAATCTACCTTCATGTTCATCTTTTAATCTCAATATTTACTCTTTCAGATTCTTAAGAGGTCTTGCATTGAGATTCTGGCAGTAGAGCCTTCCAGCATCTGTGAGGGAGGTAAATTCAAACTTTTTATCTAGATATAATATTGCAACTTAAACTTGAATGCAGCCATATTATTCCCATTAGATGACAGCTGTGATTTAACCTAAGCTTCTATAAAAATATACTGTACTTTAGTGTACTGCAAGCAAAAAAAAAATTAAATGGTCAATTTAATCCCACTTCAGAATCCTTCCAGGTGGTCGTCAGAGGAAACGGTTTCCTTCATGCCTCACGGGACGTTCAGAAAGTTCTCTGCAGCTTCCGCATCAATGACACTGTAACCTTGAGTAAGTTTTCAAAGAATGTTATTTATAAACCTTAGTTCTGTAGTTTACCAGACTGAAACTGACACGGTAGAATAAAAAAAAGGAGTTTTTGGATATACTTTTAGGGATTTTTTTGCTTTTAGGCTACACTAATCCATTTTTCATATCACATACTTTTTGAACCTACTGAGATTTTTTTTCGTCTACAGCTTTACGGAGCATTATAGTTTCTTTAAGCTCATTGTTTTACTACCTGCAACAGAAGAAGTTGATGAATACTGTTATCTGGTGAACACTGTAGAGCATTAACCAGCTAAAGAGCCAGATATGTATCATAGACATTGGTGAGGATCAAATCAGAGCAAAAGGAGAGTGAATGTTAGACATTACATTCATCAGGTGTCAAATTCATTCTAATGAGAAATAAAGAAAGAAACTAAGAAAATAATAAAATATGAATGCAGCTTTTTAATGTGACTTTTCTTTGATGCAATTTACCCATCTTGGGTGAATGTGAAAATTAAAAGTACATGAATCATACGGAAGGGTATGCACTTAAACTAATAGTTTGACATTGTAGGAAATATGCTTCTTTCTGAGAATTAGATGAGAAGATTCTGACTGTTAACTTCGCTTAGTATGAGCCTGGAAACATTGAGCTGGGCTCTGGCTAAACGTAACATAATCCATCTACAAGCACCTTTTAAAACTCATTAAATAATAGAATCTGTCCTGCTCTATTAATGTCACCCTAAATCAAAGTGTAAAAACAACACTGAAGCTGTTTCCCAGAGGTTATGTACCGGACTATTTCTTGGACCGGATCAGTTGCCACGCAGGACACCAGCAGAGACTCCAGGAGGTTTTGTTATTATTGTTTTTTTTTTTTTTTTACAAAGCCAGCAAGAAAGCAAATAAGCACATTTTCCAAAAGTTTCTCATTCACGTAGCAAATGGCCTGAAGAAAGACGCGCAGTTTCATTGAGGACAACATGTTGCCATTTTGGCAGCTTGTAAAAGGCAAATTGGTCATAGAGTTTATATTACATAGTGTAGTAAGTGACTAAATAAGTGATTCTCCTTTAAAAAATGTTGGTGTATAAATAAATCGACCAAAGGCTCATCATCACGAGTAGTCATTTCATGAAGCGATAACTAGAACAATATGAAAGTGTTTGAATCCAAACAAACATTAACATATAACATTCATCCAACTATTAATAGGTTTTGGGATTTCAGTCATCAGGCAAATATGTGATCGTGCCAAGTTTATTTTGGCCTTTGGGATGGGCAGAGTGGAGAGGAGCTCTTTGTGGCTCCCGGTGATTTAAATCTCTGTCCTCCCCAAAAAACATCAGCACCATCTTCCTCTCAGCTGGTATAATGCTCAGCACTTCTCAGATGTCTAAAGGGGAATGTGGATCTCATCAGGGACAAGCACCATCTCTGCACACACTAGACACTCGCTAAGCCAGGGTAAATAAACCACAACCCTCCTTCATTTGCCTCATTTTCCATAAGGAGAGGAAGTCCAGGAATTTTATAACAAAAAGAATATTTTAAGGCTTGAATATCATCAGTTTCACGTCTGCTATAAAAAACGTATGATAAACTTTTCCTTTGCTTCACTTTTTAATTCCTCTTTGACCATTTGCTGTGCACAAAAGAAGGTTTGATTTGTGATTATTCTCTATAGTCTCAAACCACATAAATCATGATATATATGTAGGTTAGGGGGCCTGACTCTGTCTACAGTGTCATCTGGGATGTAAAGTTATATATGTTGTACGTATCACTGTCCTGTTAGAAAAATAAATTTCAGACTTGCTCGGACAATAAAGTAATATCCTTGCCAGGCCGGGACTAGTGGTAGTAGAGTTTATTGGTAAAACCGGAGACCTCTTAACAGAGTGACAAATGAATGGCTATGAAATTACAGAGAAGCTGTCCTGGCTCTCAGAGGAGAGGCACAATTTTCTGAATAAATTGAAGAAGAAAGGAAAAATGAAAAAAATCTCAAATCTCTCAGGAGGAAAAACACTACTCACTACAGGAAAGAAGAAAACAAAGAAAAAAGGAAATCCTGACCTGATAGAGAATTAACAAAAACTAATGCAGTTCCCCCAGGAAGTATATTAGAAACATGGAAGCTTAAGTAGATTTTTCATGTTTGACCATAATCTTAATAGACAGATTGTACAAATTTTGGTAAGACAAAATTGGGTAAGACATGGACATACATTGAGATAAGGAGAGACATGCAAATACAGTAAGAAAAAGCCTACAATTTATGTTGATAGTGCAGCTCTCAATGTGTTTATGAATAAATTTGGGTTTAGTGCCCGAATTTCCTGAGGGTCTGTGAATGTGTCCTGGAGTAAGACAGCTAAGGCCCACAGTAACCTGTGTTAGCATGAGGAATAAAGTAGCAGCTAAACTGGCTAACAGCTTAGCATGTGGTTTTTAAGAGTTAAGATACTTTTGTTATGTCAGCTGCATGATTGTTGTAAACAAAGTTCTGCTGCATGATAGTGCTGTGATAAGCAAGTCAATGGGATTTTAATTTTTAATGATGTTTCTAATATCATCCAAATAAAACACACACAAAAAAAGAGAATGCAGGCTGTATTTGAAAGCTGAGGTTGATCTAACAGTCAGATACGCAAACTCAGACACACCGATGCTCCTTCCTTTTATAGATAAGACCACTCGCGCCAAAGGGTGGAGGATCGAAGGTAAAGCTATGAAATGTTTATTACAAACCAAAATCAGGGTAAATAAGAGGAAAACAGCTATGAACAGAAACTATGACTGAGAACCTAAACTTAAACAAAAAAAGTTAAACAACAAAATCAATTGGTTCAGTGGCTATGAACAGCAATTTCTCTGTCTGTGGACTCAGGTGAACTGACTAGACTCTCTGGCACAAGACAAGGGGAACACAGATTATTTGAGCACATAGAGGGTAATGCGGATGGTGATCTATAATCAGGACAGATGAACAGGTGACACATGAGAAAGGGGAAGTGTTCCGAAATGAGAGGAGAGTTAGTATTTTTCAAAATGAAACAGGAAATGACAGAAAAAAGTCAAAACAAACCTCAGCATACTGCGACAATATTGTTGCATCATAGATGCTCATACTGATTCTCATTCTACAGTGAAAAGACCTTTGGTGGTGAGAGATGCCTACCTTTTGTGTCCAGCTCCTGTTTTGGAAAAGGAAGGAACGTAAGTGATGAAATAGATGTAGATTACATTGTTGCATGTCCAACATACTAAAAACTAAAATGTTCTGTACCACAGGCAATATCTCGGATTTGGGTGAACAACTAATGTCAATGTGCGTGATTGTCTTTGAAAGATAGAAACAGAAACTTTTCCGTAGACGTTCAGACTTTCTGTCTCTAGGACTTTGAAATTAATTCAAAAGATACAAAACAATCCTTCATCTGCTCAATTTATCAACAAGATGAAAACTCCTAGAAATGAAATGGAAAATTTCAACATCCACAGTTCTAATTGCACAAACTCAATCTGCTAATGAGGAACATGTGATATGGTCAAACCCTTTACATCTACTAGACTATTAGATAATTGATTTTGCCAACTGCTGTTTCTACGCTCAAACATGAACTTTGTACCTGAATCATTAAGTTGACAGTTAACTAACGGCAACAACATGTGATAAGTCAAACTGCTGTGGAAAAGTTCCATGAATCTGATTATTTTGGCAAAGATAAAGAAACAAACAAGGTCTCATGTGAGCACAACTATTGAGATTCAGATTCACAGGATTTACCAATTAGACTGACTTTTGACAAAGAAGAAGATGCTAAATCTTTGATTCTCCTCAGGCAAAAATGCTGGAAAGATCTATCATGCTCTCAGGTTCACTGTCAAAATCTAAGAACTTTGGGTCTTAAATTTGTTTGTAAGAAGTGTTGAAGTCAAAGCAAATTCTAAGCTGCATGTTTTCATGCAGACTAATGAGAAACATTCTTTGAAATTATTCCTGTTGTTTCAAATTAAATTAAAAAAGGATAGATTTTCAGTCAATGAAAGAAACAAGGAAACCAAAAGAGAATAAAGAGTACAAGACAAGTTCAGTTGGGATTTTTAACCACATTTAACTAGGATCCCATTTTTCTGACATAGATGGATAGATAGATAGATTTTAATTTTTATAAAAAGCAAGAAATGTGACCATTTTATTTGCAGAACTATCGTTAATGTAATTTACTCTCTTCCCACTTCTACAGAGCTGCCACGCTCCACGTCAGCATGAATAACGGCCTGAGTTTCATATCAAGTTCCGTCACAATCACTGCAGTCACCTGTGTAAGTTCAGCAACCCGAGAACACATGAAAACTGAGGTGAACAAAAACAAAATCTGGACTCCAATCTCAGTTTGGATTTCTCTGGACACAACCACAGTACAATTAGTACCAATCAGTCTGTCTGCTCTGTTTTTGTTCCATTCACTATGTGATAGTCTCAGGCTATATGGAAATACCTCACTGTTTCTAGTCTCCTACATAACACTTATCAGAGGTTCTTTTGTTCCCTTCAGTTTATCTTCAGAGAAATTCAAGCCACCTGTCGTCATACATGGGTCCTGTTTTATTGTGCTGCATTTCATTAGTAGCTTTGACACAGAAAAGATGTTGTCAAACTATAAAAATCGAAGGCATTCCATAATTCCCTCTGCAAAAATCCAAAACATGTGTCCATTTATTTATCCTGATAGATAATCATCTAAAACACAGAGCATGCAATAAACAACGATTCTTATTCAATCTGAAAAACATTAGAGATCTTTTATACATCTCGCTAACACTGGATATATTATTTTTTTTCCTTAAGTCTGACGGGACCTTTGTGGCCATCGCTCTGCTCATTCTGCTACTGTTGCTCACCATCACTCTGCTGTGGTGGTTCTGGCCTCTCTGCTGCACCGTGGTATGAATCCATCTCTGTGGATCTCTGTCCTCTGAACATGAACTATATCATGGATAGTTATGTTTATGGTCACATAATATATATTGTTCTGTTATTGTTGGGCTCGAATGTCAACTCTGTAAGTTGGTTTGAAAATTATCTTAGTGATAGGTCACAGACAGGTCTTGCTGAAGGTCAGAGATCAGGCCTATCACCCAGGGTGTTTTTTTTTGTTTTTGTTTTTTTTAAGTTTGTATTATATGTATTTCTATGGCTTTTTTTATGTACTACGCTGTTTATGTTGTATGTTGTAGTTTTGTCATAACTTTGTGTTTCCTGCCCTCTTGGCCAGGGCTCTCTTGTAAAAGAGATGCCAATCTCAGTGGAACTAAATAATAAGATAGATAAAAAATAAATAAAGTTTTTTATATCATGTTAAACATCCTTTAAAAATTACAGCACATTTTTCTTTTTTTGTTTGCAGGTCATTCATGAGCCTCCTCCTCCAGTAATAGAGGACAGTTCTGTAAGTGTTTTGTTCTTCACTTTGTAATCACAAAATGTAAAATTCCTGGCACTCATGTGAGGTTGTGCTCATCATTTCTGACATTTTGGATTAGGCCTGAACGATCTAAAACAATTGATGACCTAGATTTTTTTCATGAACAATTTTTTCCTTTTTTCCTCTACTTCAAGTTAAGACATAGATCTTTTAGTTATTCAGTTGTAATAACTGCTGTTGCTTAAGCACTCGATGTAGCCTATGTATGTCAGATGACATATGTAATCAATTATTGAATTTAGTTTTCAATCTTGCATGAGTGTTATGACAGCTATTATTTAATGGTATGACATAAGTTTCTGTGATGCTTGAAAATGTTGTGCACTGAAATTTCATTTGAAGAAAATTGTGAATGAAATCAAAATCCTGATATCTACCAGGAAAAAAACACAATTCATTTGTTTCTTAAAATTGTTCAGCCCTTCACTTTTGCTTTGCTGACTTATGCTGACTGAAAAAGTTTCGGTTCCGGTTTAGGATGACGAGGACGGTTTCCCCAAGAAGCGATGGCCCACGGTGGACGCCTCATACTATGGAGGCCGAGGAGTTGGAGGCATCAAGAGAATGGAGGTAGAGAAAATGGCATCTGATCAAAGTTAAGATGTCACATCTAGTCTGTGATGTGACAAAGTCAATCATTGTTTTGCTACTTGTGACCTACAGGGGGAATCATTTATTTAACTATAATTTCATCCACAACTCAATGACAGAATGTTGGATTGTTTTGCTCATGGTTTTCATACTTTCTGTAATATCTAAAAGCCAAATTATCAGATGGAAGCCTGTGGTTTAAGGGTCCTTGATGTTGTGAAAAATACGAAAACCACTGGTATAAATCAAAAACACCATCTCAAATATGTTGTTACTAAATTCTGCTTATTTTCAATAGTCCATATGAAATCTTCTACATGTTAAAATCTGTATCTGTTTACCAGCCTCTGGCTCATGGACTAAAGACGTGGCCTGTTTGGAAATGTTAAAAGAAAAGGGAGTTAGATCAAACACATGTACAGTCCAGCAGGACCACTAAAGGGAAGCAGGAAGCGACTCATCTTTAAAAGAGATGAGTATGCAAATCCGTGCAAGAGGAAAACTGAGTCGGTTTGTTGTTGTGGCTGTTTTGAGGCAGTGAGGCCATCTGGCCAGAAAACTGCAAGGATGACAGATTTACCAAATGCTCGGTAGAAGGGAAGACTTGGACTGTTTAGAGGCACGGAGACCAGAGCGTGTGTGAATTTTCAGCGGTTTGAAAGTATCCAAGTGGTGAAAATTCCTGAGAAAATACTTGGATTTTTCTACTGGAGAGGGTCAAGTACAGCCAGGTAACTGGAAAGTATCAGTGGTGTGTTTTAAAAGAAGGAAAAGGGTGAGAAAGAGGAGTGGAAAGAAAATATAGAATCATGAAGTCAAGAGGCTTGTTGAAGAATAAAAAGATGCATTCAGAACCACAGAATGCTCACGTCTACAGGTGAGGAGAGTCTAAGAGGAGACAGCAGTGAAGCTTTTCAGTCGTGCTTCTCAGAATCTGTTCTCCTCTTCCAAACACAGCTATGGAAAATAGGCTCAGCTTCATTTAAGCATTTTCTCTGCCAAGTTAAAGCCTTCATGGCTTTCAAGATTGCTTTGACTATTACTGGTCACCCGATCATTCTTCATTCTCATTTGCTTCAGGTCTTTTAAGCAGCTCTTTGCTGTTTTTTTCCCTGATTGCTTAGGTCCTATCTCTGAAACCCTTCGCTATTTATTGCTAAACTCTACAACTGCAAAACCTTACACCAAACCAGAAAAACATCTCTTGTAAAAAGCAAACATTTCTTGCAGCACATTCTAAAATATGTGTTTTTGCATCAATACAGGACACAAAAAACATCATGTGAATAAGCTCAGGAAGCAACAAAATACACACAGATAATATGAATGAAAAACACCTGTGGGTTTTTCTGTAGCGCTGGCGGAGCAGTTTGCAATTAAGGTTTGTCATAATAAACACGTGCGCGCACACACACACACACACACACACACACATCATTTATCTAAATGTAGAACATATGGATGTGCATCCAAATACAACACGCTATAAATACAAACAAGAGGAAATCAAACACAGACTCTTGTTTTTGTTGGAATCTGACTCTCACACATATTAACTCATGTTCATGGATGTATTATAAGAACTGGATACCGGACTGAAAAATGGCTGCTGTTCATTTCAATAGAAGTTGCCTGCCAGGCTTTGACCACATTAAAAAATGTTTTTGAAAAAATTTTAAAAAGAGATGTTTCCAGATTTTTTCTGACTGTTATAAAGGATTTTGACAGATAAAAAGTCCATGACTTTTGGGGTGTCCTGTCAACAGTTTTACAGGCTTCTTTTTTACTATTGTAGTCTATGGTTGCATGGGATTTTTTTAGGTTTTTTTAGGTTGCATGGGATTTTTTGTTGCAGTACCTTGAGTGGCCACTGGGAAAAATCGAGCGGTGGCATCCCATCCAAGTCTTAGAACATCCATGCTCGGTAGTATCTTGACTCTGACGTTTCAGAATATATATATATATATATATATATATATATATATATATATATATATATATATATATATATATATATATATATATATATATATATATACATACATACATACACACACACACACACACACACACACACACACACACACACACACACACACACACACACACACACACACACACACACACACACACACACCCGTACATTCCCATACCGCTTCCTGGTCTCGCCTCGAAACTCGGCGTCCATTGGATAAATGCTGAAAATTAGAGCCCGCCCGGACGCTGAGCGTCTCTGGGAGTCAATGGAGTGTGGGCGGGGCCTGGACGCTGAGCGTCCGCATGCTGATTGGATGAAAATCATTATGTAGTGGTGATGCATGGTGATTGGAGGAAAAGCAGAATGACAGGTTTCAAAAACTAACGCAGACACCCCAGATTCCAGTCATTTCATGGAGATGTTTATCGATTGCGTCTCTCTCTCTCTCGCTCGCTCGCGCTCGATCGCGTGCCTGCCCAATCGAATCGAAGCGATCCACGTATAATGCACGAGTTACTGTTTTGCTTGCACGCTCTCACTCGCATTGCATATTTATAAAAAAAAAAACACTCGCATAGTATAAAATCCGGGATATTTTATCCGACTCGCGGGCATCACGGAGCCACTCTCAAGAACTTCCGGGAGACTTGTCTGCATGACGTCACCTCAGCTGCATGATTTCAGTCCCGTCGCGGATTTTCCGTGTGAAGTCAAATGACAGACTATTTGTTGGCCTTTCCAGAGTGAAATAATTCACTCTTACACTGTAAATAAATCACTCACGTATTTCACCTGGCTAGTGACCAGCTAGCAGACATGATGGCAAACAATGCTAACATTGGGCCAAGTCTCCCAGAAGTTCCAGTAAACATCTCGATAAACAACAAACATCTCCCTGAAATGACTTTTTGGAACTTGGGATATCTGTAAATAACACGTTTATAATGTATGGCAAATATGAGCTTCCCCTGTTTGAAAAATCACAAATCGCCACTGATATATATATATATATATATATATATATATATATATATATATATATATATATATATATATATATAGCATAGCAGGCAGAACTCGGTGTTGCTAGAGGCTTGTGGGTCAAGCAAGTTTAGTTTGGCACAATCAGTGAATGCATTAGTGACAACTGTTAATAGTTTCAGTGCAGAGGGGAATGCTGCTACACTGCTACAGAGGCAAATGAGGTCTCAGGAGTCACTGTTAGTGTTTAAATGTTCAGAAAAACCTAAGAATCATTGCAACTGTTCATTCTCAAAATGTCAATAGACAGGTTGAAGTCGTAGTCGTTAACCGACTCGTTGCCAACAGTAATGAGTCCATGGAAACAGCAGTTGAAAACAATCTTATCTGTCCAAAAGTCCATTTATTCCAAGGTTTCTGACCTTATTGCATCAGCCAAATTCTTTGGAACTGTATGGATGTGAAAAATGTCCATTTTGGCAGATTCCCTTGTATGTGTTTTATGATGTTTTGTTTATGCTACGAAACAAGTTGAAAATAAATTTTTCTTCTAGCTAGTTGAGCAAAAGAATCCCACAATTGAAGCTTCAATGCAATTAAAGTTTGTGGCCAACTTCTGTTTTCTTCTGGCTTCTAGAGAACTGGTCTTGATTAAAGGCTATGTAGACATGATATAAACATCTGGACAGGTGACGAAAGAGTAATGTTTTATAATTGTACAGCAGATGAATACATGAAGGATTAACGTTAAGAAAACAGTTGGGGTAATTTAATTTGATGCAGATGTTGAGTCACTGTGACCAAAACGGATTCTCTTGGTTTTGATTTTTATCAGTTCAAATCAGCTGCTTCATTAGCCAAGATCACCGCAGTTTTGGCACAATAAAAAAAGTCCTGTTATTTGACAATTTAACTTTTAATGAATGTCTTGCGTTTCCTTTTCAGGTCCGTTGGGGAGATAAAGGTTCTACTGAAGAAGGAGCAAAACTGGAAAAAGCTAAAAATGCTCGAGTTGTGATGCCTGCGGAGGAGTTTGATATGCCTCCGCCACGGCCGTACAACATGCACAAATCCATCCGCCCTCAAAAGTGGTATTCTCCCATCAAGGTGCTTCACTTGTCTTACATTTAAAGTCCCATATCATAGAAAAATGTGATTGATTTTAATATCTTTTTTTATTATAAGGAGGTTTAGGTGTCCTGTTTCAAAACTCTCAATCCACAGAGAAATGCGCACCGTCTGTATTTTGAATTTGTGCCTTAAAATGAACATATAGGACTTCTGTGAAGTCACCTCACACTCCCTCATTCACAGCCAGAGGAGAGGCTCGTTAATATTAACGAGCCACACACAAAACAACCCGTTATATTAAATTATACATTATAGGACGTATATTGTCACTTACAGTTAATCATTTGTTCTTTGCATTTATACAATCACATTAATCTAAGTATATTACAGCTATCAAATGAACCATCAAAAGTATGGAAACACCTTCTAATTCCCTTGAATGAGAAAGTGTGTCCAGACTTTGAACATATAGTATGAGGCTGGTTTCAGAGGCTCTAAAAATAATTTGTCATCATTAAGCCTCTTTCTCATGATGGCGATCAGCCACCATAATCTATGTGTTTCTGGTGTGTTACCAGGAAATAGTTAATAAAACTTGTTTCCTAAAATATTACTCAGCTCAATGGACTGTAATAAGTACCAGACATGAACTGAGCTAACCCCTGAATATGGAATCTGCTGAGCGGGTGTTATTGCTAGCAAATTACATTCTTTGTTTATCTGTCTTTCTACCATATGAAGCTTCCTATGCAGGAATCAAAAGGAAACATCTGGAGCTAAATAAGTGAAGCAGATAGTCTGGCAGTCACAAATAAACAGACACACAAACTCTTTTTCATTTCATTCCTTTGCTTGAACTTAACTCTCCTAAATACTTCTAAAGTACCTTTTAAAGGATCGTTGGGATTTGCAGTGCTGGACAATTCCCATATGCTCATTAGTATAATATGCTAGTTTTTTTTTACTTCTAACGTCATCTGGGGTCACCTTTCTGTAGGGCAAACTGGATGCGCTGTGGGTTTTCCTAAGAAGAGGCTACGACAGAGTGTCTGTGATGAGACCTCATCCTGGAGACAAGGTGAGAGGAATGCTGAAAGAATAATGGAAAATCGAATGAAAAACAGCCTTCACAGCTTGAAGATTAGGACGGATGCACTAAAAACAAAGTCATTAATAAGACTGTGAACCAGCAATGTTTGGCAGACAGATTTTTTAAGAATTTGCCAGAGTAGAAATTCATGACCTCTGAAAATAAGGCATAGTTTGGAGCAGAAGGATGAAAAAAAACCAAAGTAGAGATCACGCTGAAACCTTATCTGCATGATGGGTTGACTTCTAACTAATCCGCGGAACAAAAATGTCAAAGCTAAATCAAATCAAAAGGATAGTTGATTTCTCGGGGACACTCAGGGGACGCGTTGACTAGACAAAAGGTAAATTCAACTGGGGGAAGAGTCCAGTCTGCTGAAGTCATTATAGAGTAGATGCTGCCTGCTGACTCCACTCGGCTGGCAGGAATGCTACTTCTTCCATGATACTAACAGAGGAATTTCCTCTTTCCATCTGAAAGCTGTACCCCTCCAGACCTGCCAATCGCTGTGCTGCAGCACTTTTCATTTTCAGAGCAGGAAAACGGTTTCTTGTCTTTCATGTCCTCACAGAGCTTTTCTTTACATGTTGCAATGCTCCGAAATATTCACAAACCAAACAAATGTGGAAGTAAATCTGTCTGATTGTGATTTAAAAGGCTCTGAATGTTTTTGCATTGAAATTATGTATCTGAAGTTTTGTGCCTCATTTTTTACTTTTATTTTTCAATGTTCGCAAACTCAAAATCAAAAGTTTAAAAAGTTTCCATGAATTTATAATCTGGCCAAAATGAATTTACTTCCATTAAGAAGTTTCTAAAATGACCTTTAATTAGGGCTGGATGAAAAAGCTTATAGATAAAATTTGTTTATATTGATTAATATCAATAATTGATAGTTGTCTTTTAAATATTTTGGGTCATTTTATGCTTAATAAAAGTGGGTGATAATGCTTAAGGGACATAGGAAAAAAGATGTAAAAAAGCATGTGAAACTTTTTCTGATGAGCACCTGAACCCTCCATGCATGTGTACCTTCTCCACCAAATGACAGTACTGGAGCTAGTATTAGAAATAGCAAGCTAGCAATATTGTTAGCCTTTTAAGAAATATATGCATTGTCGGCTACAGCATGAAGTTGTTAGCTTTCTGGCTCCCTATTTCAAATGAGAGAACTGCTGTACTGTTATTTTGTGCAGAAGAAAACTTTCTGATGTGCACCAGTAATGTTTTTATTTACAGTATTTTTTAAAAAAATTTCTCTATGTCCCTTTAGGGGCTCCGTAATATTAAAATTGATTTATGGTTTGTCTGTTAAATGACTGGCTGTTTGATTCAATGATTGAGGAGGAAGCAGCATTGTTTTTTTTTGTTTTTATTATGTAAACCTTGATTGAAACTGTCAATATTACATGGAACTAGACCAAAGTCCAGACCTTGCATATTGTGACACCCACCCAACATTATTGAATACACCCAGTCCAGAAACAAATGCATTAGTTGGGTCTATGAGGGAAGGTGCCAGATATCATCACCAGGTGGTCCCAAACAATGGTGCCTGTTTGAAGGTCCATTCACCACAATGTTACCATACAACAAAAAACTCAAAGTGATCCACAAACCAGGATTTCTTTCTAAGTTTTCTACTGCATATTTTATGACAGTTTTCCACTGCATATTTTATGATAGAAAGTTTGAATTTCATATACTTTTTATTTTTTCGCTGCACTTTAACATTGTTTTATTACCCAAGCCAACCTTTGATTTGCGCTGAATATTTTTGTTTCTACAGGGTAAGTGCATCAGCTTCACCCGGAGCCCGTCCTACCCAACTCCTCGCTATCCCATCTACAACCATCCCTCCACGCCCGTCTACACACTGCCCCACAGCTACCACCGCCGCCCGTCAGAGGACAGCAGCCTCTACCATCTGCCCCCCTCCCCAACTTCAACCCTCCCCCCTCTGCCGTCCACCCCTCCCCCGTCCTGCTCCACCCTCCCCATGTACACGCCCCCTCCCAACAGAGCCCTGCCCCCCACCAACATGAGCTCCACGCCTCCTTCCCCTACCAGCTCTCTGCCGCCCCCACCTCCGGGTCCGCCTCCCTGCAGGGCGCCACCCCCGTCACGCCCTCCTCCTCGCCCCAGCCACGAGAATCTTTAATGATGCTAAGGAACCCCAAAAAAAAGTTGAGGATCCAAAATTCAGGACGGAAACCTGAAGAGACTTTCACTGAGCCTCTGTTTAATTACAGAGTGAGTGTTTATAGTGACTGTGTTAACGTTGACTCTTGAGGCTACAGCTGGAAAAACAGTGAAAAACTTTCAACAATTAAGTCTGTTTCCCTCAACAAGTTGCTAGCGCATGATGTGCCATGAACTCTGACTTTTTTTGAAAGTCTAGGAGGTGAATATTTAGCGTAACAAGCACAGCTTTGGCTATTAAATGCTATTGGAGCAAAGCAATTTATTCACAAAGGCAATAATCATTTTAAGAGTTTAAGAATTCCAGTGGCTCGGCAACTGTGTCATGTGTTTTATACATGAAGGTTTGTTTGTTTGTTTGGCAAATGCTGTCCCAGAAAATGTATTTTGTGAATGAATGCTCATTAAATCACAAAAGTATAGACTTATCAATCAAACAAGTCCAATCAAGTTTCATTTGTCACTTGTAATCATCCAGGTACAATCACAGTGAAATGTATAAAGCATAAATGAGTTCACCTTCTCTTCAAGCTAACAAATTACATTTCTTTCTACAAATAAGGCATTGTTATGGTTCCTACATGATGTTATGATCCTTCGATTCTCCTTCATCTGTTACTAATGATTTATCAAAACTAAACTAGAAGAAATTATTTTCTTGTCAAAATGAGTACTTCCTCCTAAAAGTTTCAAAATAAAATTTAATAAAAATGTGTTTTGGTGCTCATTAAGGGAAATCGATTGACTGATTGAACCATCTCACTAAAAAAGGTTTAATTGTTTGACAATTAACATGTTATTTAACTCACTGAAACACTCAGTGGTGCCAGTGGTAATGTGGTGCCACAAAAATGGCACCACATTAGAGAATCATTTCATTGCACACAAAGGGACAGAATAGGGTACAGGAGGATTTTCAAAACACTGTTACCTTCATTTTATTTTTGATGCTGTTTGTCTTGAAAAAACAGTTCATTTTGGGGTGAATCCCTCTTAGGAAATTGGCATAATGAGTGTTTTATTGGCTCCTGCTGGTTAATGGACTTTTAATAGTTAAAAGAGTAGTCAACAGAATTCTGTCCTGATGATTCAACTACACACCTTCTTAATAGATCAGGAAATATGGACACATATTGGTTGTGCTGCACATTGGCATGTCTCCATGTACACTTTTAGGCCCCAGCGACACTAGTCTAGATTTTTTTTTTTTAGTTTATATTTTTGTCAGCCAGGCAAAAAAAAATCTCCTTCCACAGGCCAATCCGATCGTAAAATATCTCAGACTACACAGAGACCTCAACATGAATACAATCTGCCTAAAAGACTGAGTTACCATGCCAGGCCAGTGGTGGCCAATATGCAAAATTTCAAATACCTGCATAAAAGAACACTTTGAACATGCGCAATGCAACATGATTCAAAACACAAGCGGATCTATCTGAAATTGTACTGTAAAGCTGCAAATGAAATCAAATATATCAAGAGCACAGATATAACCTAAGTCATGTCCCCTACTGTTGTTTTGAACAGAATGTGCAAGTGTGACCAACTCTTTGTGAGAATGAGAACTGTGCTTTGACATCATGAATGTGAAAAAGATCTACACGAATCTACTCAATCTGATTTTCAAATCTCTCCACTTGTTTATCCGGTTTGAAAAATAAGTAATAAGGATAAGTGCAGTGTTGGTGTGGTTCGGAGCCTGAATCAGATAGAAAAGTATCTGGATAAGAAAGAAAATCTAGATTTGTGTAGCTGGGGCATTAGTTATTGAGTCAGAAAACAGTAGCTAAAATGATACAGGAACTTAAAAAAGAAAGATAGAAATATCCAGGTCGTAGGCATAAAATTTCACGTCATGATTTTTGTTGAAAAAGGTGCAGACAATTTAATCAATCAATCAAATACCTCAGAGATGTCATAGCTATGGAAAGACAAACTGGATGACTGTTTGCTCTCACACAGTAAGAAGCACCCTGCAGGAATCTACTGCTGATGCCAAAGCACGCAAAAAAAACTGTTGAATATTTTCCAAGGCTCATATTGACAAAGGTGGGGACTTTTAAGAATCCCTACTCTGGTCTAACGAGACCAAGGACAGTCTTTTTGGATCTGATTGCATCCAAAAAGTATAGTGTCGCAAAGGGGAAGGAGAACAATGCAAATGGTCCTCACAGTGAAGCATGAAGGCAGCCAAATATTTTACATCACCTTAACCCTATTGAGCACCTGTGATATTAAAGAGAAGTGAAGTAGAAATTATGCACCAGGATTGGAACAAGATAAACGGGACAATATGTTACAGCTTGTAAACATTATGCCAAAAAAGGGTCAGTGCAGTGCTTTAAGTAAGGGAGGACATGCTAAGTAGTAGAATATTACACAAACAGAATCATTAATATTTGCTGAGGTAGGCCACACCAACATTAATCTTATGATCTTTGGAGTTTCTGTCAAAAATGATCAACTTGGAAATGAAGTTATTCAGTAACTTCTAAAGTTATGAGCCAGAGAAGTACAAATCTATTCTGCACAACGGCATGAATCTCTCAAAACATGCAATAGTTGGCACCGATGCTGACTGTCAGAAGCTATTTAAGATTTGTTGCACTGATAACCTTGACCTCTGGAAAATACTTATTTAATGGCCATGATCAAATATATTTGTACAGCTAAATTGTTTTTCTCCTTTTTTTGCTTCAGTCATGATTCCTCAGTGTTCTGAAGCTTAACGGAGCAGTGATAGATGAACTGAACACGACACAAAACAGACAGTGAGCTCACCATGGTGTGTCCAGATTAATGTTGGTTAGTCATGACAGTTTAAGACTACACACCTGCACAGGCTGTGGTGGGGTCTCCCTGGCTTTCCTGGTCGGGCGGGACAACCTCAGAAGATTTATAGCCGTGTCTAAAATCGCTCCCTTGTTAGCTCGTCCACAGCCTTCTAACAGACACTCGGTGAGCAGAACATTTAGACTTTGGACAGAAATTCCCCTTCTCATCATTTTTATGTTTCTAAGCCGAGTTCACGGACAGGTGTTGTGTGTCTGTAAATTTATGAAATGCATTGCATGTGCACTGCAGGCCTTTTTTCACTGACAACGTTTTGACACGTCGCAATAGGAAAAGCACAGGTGTTAATAATGACATGAACAATGGCTGAATTCCATTCCTGACACCCTGGCATTATGCCGGAATACACTGCTTCTGGTATTTTTATAAAATACAGGGAACATTGAAATAACACACTCTAGATCTAAATTAATGAAATATTCTTATTAAATACTTTGTTCTTTACATAGTTGAATGTGCTGACAACAAAAATCACAAAAGAAATTATCAATGGAAATCAAATTTATTAACCAAAGGAGATCTGGATTTGGAGTCATGCTCAAAATTAAAGCGGAAAAGCACATGACAGACTGATTCCAACTTTCCTTAAAACAAGTCAACATGATGCTCAGTAGTGTATGTGGCCTCCACATGCCTGTATAACTTCCCTACAATACCTGGAGTGACAGGCGTGATGTCCCAGATGTGTTCAATTAGATTCAGGTCTGGACTAGTCCATAGCATCAAGGCCTCTGTCTTGCAGGAACTGCTGACACACTCCAGCCACATGAGGTCGACCATTGTCTTGCATTAGGAAGAACACAGGACCAACCACACCGGCATATGGTCTCACAAGGGGTCTGAGGATCTCATCTCAGTACCTAATAGCAGTTAGGCTGCCTCTGGCAAGTATAAGGAGGGCTGTGAGGCTCCCCAAAGAAATGCCACCACACACTGTTACTGGCCCACTGCTAAACCTGTCATGTTTGAGGATGATGCAGCCAGCAGAACATCCTTTACATTGTTTCTAGAGTCCATCACATGTGTCACATGCTCAGTGTGAACCTACTCAGTGTTGGGGTAGTTACTAAAAAAAAGTAACTAGTTACAAGTTACTAGTTACTTGTGAAATTTGTAACTACGTTACTTTACTAGTTACTGCATTTGAAAAGTTGGAGGTAGCGGTCCTGCTGCTGGGTTGTTGTCCTCCTACGGCCTCCTCCATGTCTTCTGATGTACTGGCTTGTCTACTGGTAGTGCCTCCATGCTCTGGACACTATGTTGACAGACACAGCAAACCTGGCCACAGTTTGCATTGATGTGGCATCTTGGATGGTCTGCATTACCTGAGCCACTTGTGTGGGTTGTAGACTCCGTTTCATGCTACCACTAGAGTGAAAGCACCGGTACCATTCAAAAGTGACCAAAACATCAGCCAGAAAGCATAGGAACTGAGAACCGGTCTGTGGTCACTTACCTGCCACGACCTCTTTTATTGGGGGTGTCTTGCTAATTGCCTATAATTTCCACCTGTTGTCTATTCCGTGTGCACAACAGCATGTGAAATTGATTGTCAATCAGTATTACTTCCTAAGTGGACTGTTCTGTTTCACAGAAGCGTAATTGACTTGGACTGTAATACAGTGCATCTGGAAAGTATTCACAGCTCTTCACTTTTTACACATTTTGTTATGTTACACCTTTATTCCAAAATGGATTGAATTAATGTTTTTCCTCAAAATTCGACACATAACACCCGATAATGGCAACGTGAAAAAAGTTTACGCTGGAATATGCAACTTTGAAAATCAGGCATGAGGAGGTCCACTTCCCACATTTGTGTTTCTCCTCTGTAGCTCCACCCATGCTACTGCTCCAACCACTGTGCATGTGCAAGCTAACAAACCACAATTACACACAGCTACAAATCGTTGTTTTCATAAACAACCTAGAAAACCACCAACAGTTACAATAACAAATACAACTACAGTTATAAATCACCTGTTTCCATAGTTACTTTGTCTATGAAACCTATCAAAACATTCAGTAACTTCACAACACATTTAGATGTAACAGAAAAATGAAGTTACATACACATGGACATGCATCAAACCTGAAAAACACCCCATACTGCTACTTTCTGAACTAAGCTGTGGTTAGCTGAGACTTTCCTGGACCGCACAGGTGTTACCACTGATACTAATTAAAATTCTTGGGCCAGCGTGCATATTAGCAGCATCCTGACTGTGTCTCTTAAATTTATTCTTAACTAGTATCATTTACACCTGTTTTTACTTACTTACAGGTTTACTTTAAATCTGACCCTCAGAGAGAAGTAAAAACCCCATAAACACCTGTTAGGTGTTTAGGTTTTCCTAAAGTGACCCAGAATGCATGAAAAGGGAAATCTTTCTTTTTTTATCATTTTATATTGTGCAGCTGTTACACATTCATTCAAAAAACTAAAATCATGATGGCTGTTCTTCTGCTTTAGGTAGCATAGGGCAACAATACAGTGTGATTGTTATTTTTATTATATTGATGTTTTCTCTACAAACATATTGAATAAAACCCGATGAGGTATTTATGAATGATAAAAAAAGATTTGTGGCTCATATTAATTATGAGGAGATACCATGAAAGGTCAGAACATGAACAATCTGTGAAGGTTAAATAATTGGTGAAAAAACTGCTGTTATGCAGTTAAGCTTTTCACTTCATAGGAGAAAGTGCTGAATCATGAGATCACCAAGTTCATAATAACTGTCTTGTTTGTATAATTATTTGCCAATGATGAATAGAAGTATATTTAGAATGAAAAAAAAACACATTAAATTATTCACAGCTTTTTTATAACAGCTCTCTCAAGAGTAAATTGTTTCCACTGTGGGCAAGATGTGTGCAGAAAAAAAATGTGACTCAGAATTTGGGATTATGCAAGAAGCCACGGAAGCTGACTCTTATTCCACTCAAATCTACTAAAAATCAATCCCAGTATTTCTTTTCCATATGCTCTCCTTCCTTTTTAAACTGCCTTTCTTCACTTGGAAAAGCTTTCACAGAAGCATGCAATCCTGATGTGGGCAGTGAGCTCATGAAGGCGTGTCTGAGAAAAATACCAGAGGCAGACGCAGACAACTGCAGCAATAAAAGCGTAATCCAACTATGATGCCATGCAGATCTGGACAAGGTATTTGCACAGCTTCAAACTATACCAAATCCAACAGCAAAGCAGTAAAAGAAAATTGCTAATAAAATGTTAAATTGTGCTTTCCTGTGTATAATCAAGACTGTTGGAAGAGCAAAGAGGTAAAGAGGGATCAAATTAAGTCCTATGGGGAAAATTATAGGTATTTCCTGTCTATTTTTAGGTTATTTCCAACTTTGTGAGGACAGAAAGATCATCTTTTTTTAATGAAAATACACAATTTAGATTCTCATGTGCTGTACAAAAGAACCATACAAACATCATGGCACAATTATCAGCAGTGTTTAGCAAGTGTGCACATACTTTACTTTAAATGCATTTAGAAAAGTGTAAAAAATATGCTTAACGCTGGCTTCAATTTATCCAGTGGCATAATCTACCATGACTGCAGGAACGATGGCAATCACTAACATCATTCCACACATGTTCACATTTTTGAACCAGTGAAGATAAAAAAAAGCTAAAAAAAAAAAAAAAATCAACTTCCACGTGCATATACGAATCCTGTCATGAAATCAGCTCATGACTTGGTTCACTCTCCGCTTTTTTCCATGAACCTTCCTTGTCTGCAGCTCAGGAAAAATTACGCTCTTACTCAATCCAAGCTTGCATGACATTTTCCCGGATGGTGTTGAATAAAAACAAGTGTCTCATCTTTCACACAAGCTCAGCTTACCTTTTTTCTCCTGAAAAACAGAGGTAGGAGCTCTAACTCATGTTTTTGTGCTGGATTATTGGGGGCCTCAGTCTGACAGCACAGTGTTTATAACATTTTTACCTCCACATTTAGTTTAATCTCTGCCTTCTGGTATTCATAAAACGGAAGATAAACCAATAACAGTCTTGAAAAGACTTTTATAATTTGTGCCATGTATCAAATTTCTCTGGATCCGACTTTATAAAGACCTGATTGTGACTAAAGCTCTGTGGAGCAACATCTTGTAAAGTTCTCAGAGACAACAGACACCAGAAATGTCCAGCGTGTCATAAACAACATCTTGGTCTCTTTAAAAACCTGCAGTACTGGAGTTATTTGCTTCTGGAAAAGATTCTTAAAAAGTGGTGTCACTCAGATTTATACAAGCATTTGACATCTTGTCTCATCGCAGGTAGAGAGCCATGAAAGCCTGGATCTCTTAATATGAAACAAGTTGGCGATGAGGCATGAAGAAACTGCCAACTCTAGAAACTTCCACAAAGCCTGACATTTTCACAGTGTTTGCAGTGGTATGTATCTTTGACCACCTAATTATTACCTTTATTAGCCAACTCAATGTAGACACTGGCCAAAGTAAGCCAAAAAAAAGGAGGAAGATTACTCGATAAAAACCATGGCCCGGATTCAAACTCTGCAGCACATTTGCATGTAGTTTGTCTTGAATAACCAGGATGCCACCATATTCAAAACCTTTATTTCAAAAAGTTTTTTTTTTTTTATTTACATTCAACCTTAATAGTTGTTTTAATAGCCAGATAACATACTTCTGAAAGATATTCATCAAAATGATACAGTTGGCGAAGGCAGCATGGCTTACAAAACGTTAACTGTGCCAGGTTATAAAGTGAAAGAAATCAACTCAGCATTATTTAAGATCAACAAATTAAAAACTAAACTTTGTAGAGATGTTGAACCACAGACATGATATGCTTCATTTGGAGTACCAAGAAAGACTAGAGACAAACAACATTACAATACAGTAACTGGTTTAAGAAAAGGACTTTTAAAGACATCTGTACAGACACCTGCAGGTCCTTGAACACTGGTGCAGTTTGTAATAAAATGGAGGCTCCAAACTTAATTATTAAGAAGTGAAGCAGGAGATTTGATCTTGAAATCAATAAATTCCTTCATAATCTACAGCACTTGAGTGTCCAGCAATTTCAGAATATAGTCATAAAACATTTTACATCACTGTATATTAGAGTAAAAACTACATAAATATTTTTCCCTCCTTCAATGGTGTGAAAAATGTTTCACGCAATTACGGTTAAATTCCATGGGTTTCTTTGGTTTGCATCTCAGAACATTTATTATCTTTTGCAGCAATGATACTGAATCTGCAACCACTTAAAAGGCACAACCTGTAATCTAAATGCAGAAAAAACAAAAAAAAACTCATTTAAACATTTAAAATGTAAAGTTGGAAGCTGCAGTCATTGTCAGGATTGGGCAGATTTTTATATATAGCAATATTTTTCATAATACTGAAATATGGTTCTTTTTATTTTAATTATTATTATTAATTAATTTTTTAAACAGTTTTGCACAGTGTTCCCTGCTTTGCTTGCTCACAAAGTACACTGGTCTATGAAAATATAAAAGTTTATGGAGACGCAAGGGCTCAGTTTTTTATGCTCCATGTATCTGGGTCAAATTCCCAGAAAACTGCAGGTCTGCTACAACTCTCAGTTCTTTTAAATCAAGTCTGCAATGAAAATAACTGAAACCTAAAGCATTGCAATTATATGGTTGTTTTTCTTACTTAAATAGCAGATATTGCAATATTTAGACTGGACGAAATCACAATATTAAATTTGTTGTATCGGCCCACGTCAATTTCAGGCTGGTTAAAGCTGCGATGCAGCTAGTAATGTTCAAATGTGTCAATGTTTTTACCAAGCTCACATTTTCAGTTATAAGCCTGTTAATTGAAATATGCATTATTTTAATAAAAAGCATGTTATACAAGTTAAAAAAAAGTTACAGTTTTCAATAAAACCCTTTTTGATCCTTAAATGAGCTTTTATCAGTCAGATTCTGAGTCCAGGACCAGTTCTTCACATTCACTTTAAGAACCTCATGGCCCCTGTTCAGACTGTTCGTAAAGTGCTGAGAAGTCTGAAAGCAAATCAGATGACTGAGGTAGAAAACGAGTACATAATTGATTAAAAAAGGATAATTGTGCCGTTTTAATACTGCAATAATGATGTCAGGAGTGAAACTATAATAGAAGTTTTCGTAACACTTGGCTGAACTTTGCTTTGGCTCTGTCTTAGGTTGCGAAAACAAAAAAAGATGACTAACTTGGCATTTTTTTTTTAAAGGAAGTGTATACTTTATAATCAAGGTTTCCCCTGAGTGCATCTTGGCTGGAATGGTGCCGCAGTGAACGGATCCTCCAGCACTCTTCCTCCTATGGTCCAGGAGTGCAGAGGCCCCACTGCCACCGAGCCCACGGCGGCCTGTTGGCCGATCCTGGACACGACCCGGTGCACTGCCACCGGCTGCTGGAGCAGGGGCGGTTCCATGCGCAGGGGGGGGACTAGGTGACACCGCCTGCTGCTGCTTTGGATCTGCTGGGTCTTATATATGCGAGCGTTAGTAGGGACAGATTTGCCGGTTTCCTGCCTCTTTCCAAACGGCGCCTGCAGGAAAACATCAGGCGCCTCAGCAGGTTTATGAGACGCGGTGGAGAAGGAGCTGCCGGATGCCATCTTGTTCCCTTTTCCTGGCATTTTAAAAGGGGCCAGCTGGAAGACATCAAAGGTGGCCAGGCCGTCTGGTGCTTGGTTGAAAGGTATAAAAGCCGGTGCGGGTACAGTGTGGCGTGGGCTGCTTTCTGATGGCGCCATGTGTTTAGTATGGACAGCTGCAGTGATCCCCTGCTTCTCCTCAGGGAGTTGCACTGAGGCCCCGGCCCCAGGAGCTTGCAGTGTGTTGATGGTGAGCTCCCTCTGCTGGTCTGTATGTGGAGGAGACAGGAAAGAGGTCAGATGAAAAATAAATGCTCAAGTGTTTTCTTACCTTTAAAAAAAAAAAAAAAAAAGTCATAGAAAGAAACGTTTAGCAATGATCCATTTTATCAACAGATTGGTGTTACTTTTTTTGAAGCATGCATTAGGTGCAGGCATTAGGTGCTGATATTTCTGTATTAATGCAGGGGTGATGTCCTGCACATTTTAAGAATCTCCCCACTTAAAAAAAAGATGTCTCGATAACAAGAGCTCCGGTGAAACCGTTTACACGTCTGGCATCTCATACATTTCTGACTCCTGAGATCCCTTATTGTAGAAAGTAAGATAACAATAATAATATTTAATAATATTTTTGATTATAAGGTGTTTTATTAAAACTGCCCCATGTTTCAAATGTTATCAAACCATAGAGAAATGCACAGAGCCCATATTCAGAAACTAAGCCTTAAAACTTAAATTTGTGACATCACAACTCTAGGGTCCTGGCCCACCCCTCATTTAAATCAGCCAATCAAATGAGAGGCTCATTAATATTAATGAGACATAAAACGACCTGAGGAGTTGTAAAAGATGATGATGAGATGCCTTTTATTACTTACATATATAATATAATAAAAACCCAGGAAACATACAATATAGGAGCTTTAAAAAAGTACATTTTTATGGAAGGTAGTTCATGAAAAATGAAAAAAAAATGGATTGAGAGTTTAATTCAGCATGAAGCTGAAGTTTGTCTTACCTGAGTAGAATTAACCGGCTATCCAAGCAAAATAAAACTGTGATTAGTGCATTACACAATCAAAACTACCCACTTTCAATAGGCTACATATGGACAAAACATTCACTGGATAATTTATGCCTTTAATCTCCCACCCAAAGCAATTCATGCTGATATGTTTGCATGCAGAGAGATAATCGATTTTACAATTTAAAGATCCCCTTAAGAAAAACTGATCCTATTTTGTCTTACGTTTTATCCATAAAAAGGAAACTTATAAAAAAAAAATTTGAAAAGAACACATTTTTTTCCTCTTTCTCCATTAGTGAGAAATCAAGAATCTCTGAATATGCAAATACTTTGATTTAAAAAGTGTTTGAATAGGAGGAGTCTTAAAATATCTGTTTATGTAGGTGTAATTAGCCCATTTTTGAAACCACAAACAGAAGATAAACTTACAATTAATACCCAACACATGGACATTCACATTTGTATTTTATTTGCCATCCCTTTATAATTCTTCAATTATCTCACAAAAATAGAAGGAGCACACGATACCACAGCTCTGACGCAGGTTGGGGCCATAAAGACAAGAAGAGGCTTCTCAAAACACGCAATAGTATCAGATAGCATCCATTTTTTTTTTGGCAAAAACAACAGAAAATGAGGGGCTTCTGTTTCGTATCAATCTCACTACCTACTTGGGTTTAAAAGATTACAGCAGCACGCTGTTGGCTACAGGGAGAAGCTTAGGAGTTGCATAGGTTCAAACAGTAATTGCAGAGGACTGAGCTGTTCAGTGGAAGGATCGAGAAGACGATTATTAAAAAAAACTAAACAAAACAAAAAAAACAGAAGCCTTCAGTTGCACATGCAGTATCTACAGATACGGCCAAGAGACTGTTGCTATGGAAATGATTTTTGAAGACTTGTTTTGACCAAAACCAGGTATCTTGCAGGTTCTGTGCACAAGTTCTACTCAAAATACTCTTTGTCTTTCACATTTGGGTACATTCACTAAAACTGAAACAGCACAGAAACCATATTTTACAAGATGTTTAATCCAATTGTGATTGGAGTAACTCCAACTTATTTAAAATAAATGAACATATTTATTAAGGCGTTACCAATTAAAACAATTCAATTAAGTTGGTTCATGTTTGTCCCTTTTGTATTGAGTGTAAATGGGCAGAGCTTAGTATTTTTGATAGATTTACTTTTCAATAATAACATATTTGATTGGTCAAACATTTGTAAATGCCCCTGAGTGTAGGATAAGTCATCAATCACTTGAAACTGTTTTACAGAAAGGGAACAAAAATGGGGTCATTAAAACTGGGAAAATGTATTTTTCACTTCACAGTGCCGTTATATTAGGATAATTCAGCAGTGTGAGTTGATCAACATTGATGTAACCTGTAAGTGGAATAAATGAACCGATTAAATCAATCAATCCTGAATATTCAAAGTTATCTCTGAATTACTATCCCACTTCTGGAATGGAGAATTTTAAGTAGATCACACTAAAAAACATAATGCACTTCACTATAAATGTTATTCAGAATAAATTTCTAACATGACGTACTGGAAAAAAAAGAGGTGGAGTTCTTCCCATTGTAGTCATGCATGGGAGGCAAAATAATTTTGTTTGATCCTATAGAACCGTTTCTATTGCCGATAGGAGCTGATTATTTCAAACCCTGGACATGCTACTGTAATAAGCAGAGACATCGCATCTTAACTGTGAGACTAGCAGAGTAAAACCTTCTTCTCAGAGCCCCTCGTACGTTATACATCAGACAGATTCTCTAGCGGTGCTGCCGTTGGTCACTTTATTATAATAAGGAGAAGACAGTGAGACTGGGGAGCAGTAAGACAACGTACTTCTTACTACCTGAGAGAATATAGAGGGGCCTGTGCTTTCAGAAGAGTTTTTAAATGGCGATGTCGCCACGTTTTGCAGCAAACAACAACACGAGGAGGCTACTGTAAAACACATCCAACAATTCTGACTCCACACACACACGCACACACACACACACACTTATAACACTGTATACCAACACACATGAACATAACATTCAACAACACTGCCATGCTTTTTGATATGAATTCCGTGATCACTAAAACTGGTAAAGCCAAAAAACAAAAGCTTTACGAAGCACAACTTCAGGGGAAAAAAAGGTTCCTAGTTCTGCGCTGAAACTATGAAGTGAAAATAAAATGATCCAGCAGGTTAATAAGCTCCCACGTCTCAGGAAACTGACGAGTGTTTTTGAATAAAAATATAATCCTTCATCAGTCCATGTAAACACACGTAACACTTTCTTTTCACAGAGGAGGTGGTGCAGTAAGACATTGGATTCAGCCTAATCTCCAGGTAAAGACTAGGACCATCATCTATACATTTGAATGACAAATATCAAGTAGATATAACCAAAGGGAGAAAAAAAAATAACTTTCTCAACACACAATTCCACAAATAGGAATGAAATATTTATATATTCTTCAATGTTATTCAGTGATTATGGTGTTAAGAATCATATATATTTTTTATTATAGTAGACTAATATTTATTTCTTACATTCATTCTCTAACACTCTATTCATATTAACATTTATTAACAGAACAATGTCTATGTATGTATGTATGTATGTATATATATATATATATATATATATATATATATATATATATAAAGCAATATGTTTTCCACAAGTAAAGCTTTATGACAATGACTTCATATATACATGGAAAGAATAACCAATTTTATGGTCTGGATTAGAGCCTGCAGGGTTTGCAGATTTATATTTACAGAAATGAGGAATAAAAAGATGACAGGAATGTGGGAAGGATTGCACAATGCAGGATGAATGTTTGTGTTCATTTAAAAAAAAAAGGGGAAAAAAAGGAAATGTGAGTGAGTTTACAATTTTTTTTTTTAAATGCCACATTAGACTAAGCCAAAAGAATCACGTCATAGATGCTGTCTATATAATAGCTTCTGTATTTCTATTATTTCTGCTAGTAGTGTATAACTTTTATTATTCAAATTGTTTTCATGATTTCATGCATTTTTCTAGTGACACGCCACACTGCTATAAACACAGTTAAATGACCCTGAGGTGTCATTTAACTACAAAACGACCTATTGCTTGCCTTGAGGATGAAATTTAAAATAAACTGGAAATAACAGCAAATAAATAAGAAAAGGCAATGATTTTTAAATAGATAGTTTCATTCTCCTTGATTTGTTCATTTATTTATTATAAGGATCGTACTGACTCCTTGACTGATGTAATAATGGACATTATATGTTTCTTAGTTATTTTCTAGTAAGTCAAATTTTAACTTTGCTACACAGGTTATTTTATGGCACTTCCACTGTTCCGTCTGCTCAGGGAAACTATGAATGGCCTCTTTTATTCTTAATTTTTAGATAAGTGTCTTTTTGTTAAGGGGTATTTTTTGTGTGTTTTGAATTTTATGTTATAAAAGGAGCCATATTAATATTATTATCATTATAATAAGAAGGAGCAGCAAAAGCAGTAAGGTAAGTAGTACTGTAGGTGCAGTTCTGGCCGTTTTCTTTTCAGATTAAAACTCAATTTATTTCCTTTTCCTAGTCTATTGCAGCTTGAAACTCTTTAGGATACTCCCTGACAGATGTAACATTTATGCTACTGTGCAAAATCTGGCTTAAAAGCTTCCAAGAGGTTTCCCTTTTATAGAAGAAATAAATAAACTAAATGGTCATTTAGTCTTTTGATGGTTTAACTTTAGAAATGTGCAAATAAATCTAGGGAAGGATAATTTAAAAAAAAAAAGAAAAAAGCAAACAACAAATTCACTTGTGCACGATAAAATCTACGATCACTTATAACTATGTCTATTGTACATTACAACAATGATCTTCTATTGTTTGCTATTAGACATAATGCGATATTGTTCTAACAAACTCGATAGCAATATTAGATCCTGATGAAGAGAAAGATGTCAATCTTTAGAACGGGTGATGTTAATGGAGATAATAAAGGTGAGTGAATGAGTGGGAGGGTGAGAGGTGAAGAGAAGTCAGATAATGCGGACATGGCGAGAGAGGGCAGGGATAAAGAAGAAGCACTGAAGGACATTTCTACTGGAGCAGCTAGAATGAAGATGACAGCCAGGGGTGCAGGAAGCTAGCTATGACAACAGTGTTGGTTGCTGTTATGCTATGCCAGTCTATAATCCAGTGTTAGAGCTTCTACGAGGAGGGGGGGAGGGGCCTACAAGTCGATGAGCTGGTCCACCAGCAGCAGGGAGCGGGCCAAGCTGGGCAAGCTGGATTCAGAGCTGCCACTGTTACTGCGTGAGTGGCCACCTGAAACTGGCCAGGGAGACAGGAGGGGTGAGACGAAGAAAGGCAGACAGAAGGAGGAGGAGGAGGAGGAGGAGGAGGAGAAGTAGGAGTCACAACCAGCACACACAGCAGTCAAGGAGGAGGGGTCAGAAGTCAACAATGAAAGAGAGAGGAGAGAAAGAGAGTTTACCTCTACTACATTTTACTGCTACATTCTTAAAAGGAGAGTTCAACACTTTTCAAAATTCGTCCATTGTCATAATTCCCAGCAATAGATTCTTTATCATTTTTGTTGATACAAGCTGTTTCCAGACCTGCAAAGCAGGGCTGCTCAGCTACTACTATACAGCTAATGAGATTCTTTGGTTTTCCCTCATCAAACTCAGCAAATACACAATCCAGCAACTCCCAAACACTATGGTGAATAAGTTGATATAATAAGACCTGCACATTCACCACGCTACAAAACAATAACTGTAACATTACGACACATGAAGCAAATATCTCGACTACGTTCTTCAGTAAGTGGAGTCCAGTAGCTGTATCATTACCTGATGCAAATCACACATGCAGAGTCAGGTCTGGCCTTTTTGCCATTTTGGATGGCAGCACTGGATGACACTGCTTGGGCAACCTTTTTTTTGCAACCACTTGCAAATCATTTAGAAAGATCATAAGACTAGTACCGTCATTACTCCTAGTCTTAGAAGAAGATTAGTCATTCTCCAGGTAATTACATCTTACAAAGCTTGGCTATCATGCTTAGTTGTTTGCTGTGAGGATAGCTTTTTTCCCCCAAAGCAGTGTTGCCATCCAAAATGGTGGAAATGGCCGGACCCGACTGCGCATGTATGACTCACATCGAGCAGGGACTCACATCTAGTAATGACATGCTGCACTAAACGTGAGCTTTTGAGATCAATCCGCCAAGCATTTCCATTTCCATCACATTTCCATTTCATAACGTCTTGTTATTCTCTTATAGCATAGTAAATGTGCAGGGCACAACTCATCCACCACAGCGTTTGGGAGTTGCTGGATTGTGTATTTGCTGAGTTTGATGAGGGAAACCAACAAATACCATTAGCTGCATAGTAGCAGCTGAGCAACTGGTATCGACAAAAAAGGTATAAGCTTTGCTATAACTATGGGTGAATTTTCTAAAATGTGGAACTATCCCTTTAACTGAGAGATGTAAAAACAGTGCAGCTACCTGATCCTGTTATCAGTAAGTTTGACTGTACTTAATTATTTAGCACATCAGCATGCAAGAGAAGGAACACTGTGTCTTTGAATCCTAAAATACAACCTGACCCACCAGGGAGTCCTTAGACACCGCAGAGCCTTACCTTGGGAATTCTTTCGTCCTGTGACAGGAATGGGATCAAACTCGTCCTCTGTGGCTGCTTCCACACTGGCTTGTTGGGTCTCAAGGTCTGAGATGAGGAGAGATGAGTCTGCAGAGGATAGAAGAAATGCTGGGTTGTTGATGTGAGAGTATAAAGGAGAGAGAGGAAAAAGGAGCTTTAGGAATATTTTTTTCCCTCCAAAATCTTTAGAAAATTATCAGTTACAGCAAAAACACATCCGCTGCTCTCTTGTGGCACAAAGGCTGCTTGATAAGGTATTATGATGCAGGGAGATCTGCAGTAATTAAGATCATGCAGCTGGTTCGCAGACATTCAGGCTCCAAGTCAGAGTTGGCAGTGTCGCTGTCAATCAGCGACCAGCCACAGCTGTGCAACTATCTCCAGAGACACACACTACAATTTTACAGATTATTTTGCTCAAGAGACACACCCGACTATTTTTATTTGGTTTCATCTGAAGTGAAAAGACTAAATTGAAAGACAACAGATGCAATGTGATAATGAAACATGCAAGTTGCTGTAATTTCTCAAGGCTCATTTTTAGAAGTTTCTTTTGGAGGTGATCTGCCCTCTAGTGTTGAAAAATAGAGTTTAATGCAGAGGTGTCAAACTTATTTTAGTTTCTTGGGCCACATAAAGACAAATTTGATTTCATATGGGTCAAACCAGTAAAACATATCCATATTCATATACATATCCATAATAACCTTCTATATAAATAAGCATATACAAAAAAAGAAGTAAAACTACAATTTGAACAATTTTTCATGAATTATTCGTTTAAAAAACAGGTGATGAACAGTTGAATGTCTTCAGCGAATAGGTGCAATTTAAAAAATATTAATATATTTATTCATTTTTTATATTCCTTGAGCACTAAAAGCTGCTGTGCATACAACAAGCACCAACGCTTTAGATTTCTGTGAAGATATAGAAACTGGTCCATTTATTCTTAGAGAATCCAAAACTCTGTCCACTTTTTTTTCCATCCAGGGGCCAGATTGGACCATCTTGCAGGACCTTGCCCCACATGTTTGACACCCCTGGTTTAATGGAATTTCAAATATATCCTTTTTAGTGACACACCTAGAAATTTGAAATAAAATTAGATAAAAAAAATTGTGGTTTAGTTTTGTAAGAGTATAAAGTATGAGGATAACAGTTTTGCTGCAACTTTTATCGTCGTTTATTTGTTGTTTTGTTTTATATTTATTTTAACTCTTTAATATCCTTTTGTATTGTACTTACTGTAAATTACCAAAGAGCAGAGATTAAATTAACTGCCAGGTGTCCTTTAAAGGCAGAGTTTAATGTATTTAAAAATATTTTTAAAAAATCAAGGAAAACAATATAACAACTGACGCTGTATGTTTTTCTTCTTTGCATCAATGTCATGCTCAAATGACATTAAAGAACACCCTCTAAGGTAATATTGATTAATTGTTAATTGCAGCGGCTCTGCAGCAAAAAAAATTAAAAAAGGTACAATGTGAAATTCAGTACTGGAAGCTGACTTTTAAAAAATGTTATACAGTAGTCATACTGGTTTATTAAAAGAATTTAAGTAAATTACCAGATTTTTCCAGTTTTGCTGAGCTAGGTTTTTGTAGGAAGGAATCAATGCCACCTGGTCTCAAATAAAGACCTGATCCGTTAAGCAATTGAAAGAAATAAAAACCTGGGCTGCTATTTGTTCATTTTTGGTAAACATTCATTTTATAATGTGTTTCTTTTACACCTTTTGCTTCTTGTAAAGCACTTTGCCTTCTTCTTAAAATGCAAGATACAAATGCAGCTGCATTGCCTTTAAATAAGACATGATCAAACGTAAATGAATGCAAATTCTTGAGATTGGTGAGAACTTACCTGCTTTAGGCTGTGCACAGTCTCCAGACAACAGACTAAAATCATCCAAAGCGGAGGTGGCGGAGGTTGGGGCGGAGGAGACGGAGGAGTTGGCGCTGCTTGCTGCAGGAGGGGCGGACTGACCGGAGATCAGGGAGCAGCTCAGGAGAGAGTCGTCTGCAGTCAGAGGGTCTGAGTCGGGTCAGGAGAAGAAGAGTAGAGAGATGTCACACACAATTTAGTGTTTATTATTAGCTCTTCTAAAGGCTACTTTCTGGTCATCTTGATGGAACCTTTTTAAGACAGATAATGTGTTAATGTATTCGTCAATAAATAGAACTCCTCCTGTGGGCACCCGGAAGTGGATAATAGCACACACACACACCTTTTGCAGATGGTTCCACGGAGCCACCAAAGGGATCAGACAAAGACAACAGATCGGGAAGCATAAGTGAGGACGTGTCGGGAGATTTGAGTCCCTCAATCAGCTTCTCTAAAGGCCAGTGACAAATTCAAAGAAAAAAGAAAGGACACATACCTGAGTAAAGTACAATAACAAGATCAGCTGTAGAAAAGAATGTAAAGGGCTCAAAGAAAAATGAATTCCAGTAACAGGGAAAATAAATACAAAATTAGAAACTGTGATACAAAGGTAAAATTTTGGTTTCAAAGTTGTTGCTCTAAATCATTAATTTGTTGAAAAATTCTCTAATAAAGTCTTAATTGAGAAGAGAAATTTCCTAGTTCAGGTGCTGACAAAGAACTGGAACATCTCTGTTAAAGGGCGTCTGGGTTTCTTTTTGCTCATGCGCCCTAATTTCTTGTAATCTCTCTCTACTCGTGTTATCTTATTAAAGCAGAATATGCCATGTTTGTTTTATTCCTGTAGCAACAGAAGAGAAAAGAGAACTACTTAGATTGAAATGTTATTTAGTTCATAGCCAGACTGGCTGTTGATTGTATTAAAGGTTTAGGTCATTCCGTGTTATAATAGATACATAAGGGAAATAAACATTGATTAAATACATGGATTCTTCAGGTTTTTAAGACATAAACAAATCAAATAAAATATTTTATAATTGGTACATTTATCTGTATAGATAATTGAGTTCAACTATCATTTTTTATTTTTTTTATGAAGACAGTTTATATTTTACCCCAAGTAACTTTGCAGCGTGGGCCTCAGAGATATTTACCTGGAGTGTCTGACAGTTCGAGGTTATCGAAAGGATCTGGGACGACCAGCAGTGAGGCTCCTGAATCCACATCAATGAGGGCTGATGGTCTTTCAACTGGGAAATGGGGACAATGCAAAACAGCAAAGATTCACAATCTGGGTTACGAAGGCAAAAAATGCATTTTTTGGGACAAATGTTTCAAGGTAGTTTAGAAATATCAAGTATATTTGGTATTTTTATCTTTTCTTAAAAAACAAAAGCATTTAAAATCAGTAAGTATAACAATATCCGATTTATTCATGTCGTCATATAGACGGCAAGCAATCTTGTGCCTTCTCTTTTTTTGTTAAAAGTAGCACATAAACCATCGGTGGCATCATTTGGTCCTGCCAGGCCGCTTTGCAGAAACTGTCATTTAAATGTTGGCATTGATTTTGTTCTGACCAAACCCCCTTACTTCACTAATGTGGTGCACAGATGCAGACCATGTTGCTGCAGACTACTTAAAGCTATCAGAGCAATAAATCAGGTGCATTAAGGGGTTTAAAGTGTTCGGTTTGAAATTTCGTTAAATTCCTTCAGACTTATAGAGCAGAATGCATCAGATCACCAGTGAGGAATTAACATGTCATGAGGAAGAACTTATATGTACTAAATGTGATTATTTCCATAGTTGAACCCACAAACATGAAACATACAAGACAAAACTATAAATATAGTGTCAATAGCACCACAACTCCTCAATGCTCACAAGATCATCTTACAGCTAGGGATGCACATGGTTAACCGTTTAACCGATAACAGTAACTCTAACTAGGGATGCACATTTTGGATTTATTTTTTTCTGACCGTTAACCAACACCCTTTAACGATTAATAACCATTAACCGATAAGATTTAAATGCCCTTCCATGCTGCCATTCCGACATACCATTTAGACATATCACCATCCCGAAATACCGCTATTCCCACACACAAACGTCCCACCATTCCGACAAGGCTTTCCATGTAAGATAAGGTTAGAATCAGAGAGTCACTGACTGCACTGTCTGGTACTGAACTGCAGATTTACAATGACGGCAAATAGTTAGATTACTCATATAATATGAAAAAAAAGCTACAATCTTTAGATATAATTAAAAGTACTGTAGGCTTCAATTGTCTACAGTAAATTGAATTTTGATCGCGATTTCAATTTGCATGTCAAACAATCTCCAAACTCATAATTGAGTTAAAAAGATTTATTTGCCATTTTCTTTACACAATTTCTGAAAGAGATGCACATGCGCTATTTATTCCCTTTCACGGGGCCCTGCTGCCCTTTATAGGTAGATCCTACATTGACCATTTTATTGTCCATATTTTATCAATTATCAATCACATATTTGAGCTAGCATTGACACTAATAGGCACATTTGTTTCCCATAATGCATGCAAGAATCTTTTGCCCAATCAGAGATGGATCCACCCTGAAATAGCTTCTCTTCTTGTTTTTACCAACCCTTGAAAAATAAATGGGTCTGGCCAAAAGTGGGTGGGCTCATAACTCTGTGCCAGTTTTACAGATTACATTCAGCTAATGTAAAAGCAGCACAGCTGAAGTGAAGGAGGTGTGATGGTCATCACCCAAGTGCTTGGTCATCAAATAACAGCATGAGTAAGGATGAGAAATGGCAGAGGGAGGCCAGAGTCATTTTAGCAAAGGGGTTGGAAAAGTTCTCACGTATAAGAACACTTTTGGTTCCAAGATTCCAAGATCCACGAGGAGCAGAAGCAACATAACATGCTAGATTTGCTATAAGATGATATCCACGACTCTTGGCAACACAACAAATTTGTTTAACATCTTAACCAAAACAGAAAGCCACTCATGCTGAATAAATCCAAATAATAATAAAATTAATTGTGCAACTGAAAAATAATTGTTTGAATAATCAAACTTGTAGTATAATTTCAGTATTGACCAAAATAATCATGACAATGACTTTTTTTTTTTTTACATAATCGAGCAGCCCTACATACCGGTTTCCTGCTGTATATTTTCCCCAGCTGAGGCCTGCAAGCCTGGTATCAACTCCTCACAGGATGCTGTCGCAGTTTGTGAAAGTAAAGACAAAACCACAGTTATTCATGATATATTAAAAAACAACACCTGCATGTGTGCACAAACTTTACCATTAGGATTTTTGTCGTCAGTTTTGAATTCCTCCGCCGCAAGGCTGGAGAAGCCGTCGTCATCAAATGGGTTCCATGCAGGCTGCGTCAAGGTGTTGGTGGCAGCGTCAGAGGCAGGAACAGCTGGTCTGGCTTTGCTTTGGTCCTGGACTGCATCACCATCACCAGGCTGAACCGGCTGGCTGACGGTTGATTCAGATGGAAGTGATCTAGAGAAGGGGAAAAAATATATATACATATACAAAATATGTTAAGACCAATGTTAATATCGTCAGACAAGTCTAGACAAAATATAATCATCAACACATTTTTTGTTGACAAAAAAAGACGAGACAAAATCAACTTTACTAAATAAAAAAATAATTTAAAAATTTGTTTTTTGTCACAGACTTTTAAATAACAATCAATACAAATACCTGAATACATTAGTTTTGATTAACATTATTATCAACCTGCTGTCAAAGACTGAAGAATGACTATACTACTGTTTACTTTACTGTACTACTGACTAAAAGTAGACTACAATACTTTGGATATTCTTTGATTAAAACTAGGCTAAAATGTCAGGACTTTTAATCAACTAAAATGTGACTAAACAATATTTAAATTTAAATAATTAAATTTGATTAACTTAACACTGGTTAAGACAAACAGGAAAGACACATAAAAGCACATTTAAGGCAGCAAAGATGACACTCACGGGTTGAGGGTAGCATTTCCATCTGCTCCTTGTGCCTGCTGTGAGGAATCACTCGCCGGAGCTCCAGCGACACTGGTCGCCGTGGTGTCACTCGGGACGGGGTGGTGGCCTTGTTCCTCGGTTGTCTTTGGGGAAGTAGGTGGAGTCTGATCCAAAGAGACGTAGAATGATATGGACATCAAAAAAAATAAACAACAAAAGATCAATGAATATTGTCATTTTCAAGACTTTCAGTTAAATGTGTTTAAAATTCACAGCAGAGGTGTTGAGAAGCTAATAAGAGGAGACTGAAGGAAAAGAATCAAAATGATTTAGAATCTAAATTCATTAATTCGTTCTTCTCTTCAAATCTTGTTTGGAAGGAACAGGCCACGTACCGTCTCAGCTGCTTTTTGGCTGATCTCAGTGGAGCTGGGCTGAGTTATCTGCTGCTGCTCGGATACTTGTGGCTGAGCGGAGGCCGGTTTGCTGGGCGACGGCTGGGCCGCCGGCTGCGGGGTCTGACCTGCCTGCTTGCGTCGAGCCGGGCGTTGAGGTGGGGCGGGACTGGGCGGAGCCTGGGCCGCCTGCTGGGTGGCGGCGGTTATCACAGAGGGAGGCGTGGTCTGCTGGTGAACTGCCGGCTGCTGAGCCGCCGGCTGTGCCTGTGGCTGGACGTCAGCCTTGGTCACCGGGGAGATGGCTGTCGCTGCTGGAGTCTCCACTGTGACTGGGGCCGCTGCAGGCTGCAGGATGCAAAGACAGATAAAAATACCACTGTCAATCAGAGGTTAGATCTGCAAAACAATAAAAACTAAGCTTGTCCAGCTAAAAACAGCAAATGTTGATTTACACATGTTAAGTTGATAGTAAGGAGTATTCTCATTATCAATTAACCTATTCATTTTTATAATTAACCGATTAATCTTTCATGAAAATGTTCATAAAATTATGAAAATTTCCCAGTGCTCAATGTCAACATCTTTAAATTGCTTGTTTTGCCAAACCAACAATACAACGCATAAAATGTTCAATAAAAGAAAAGCAGCAAATCCTTACTTTTTTTAAATGACTTAATTGATTCTAATTAATCGATTGTCTAACTGTTTCAGCACTACTTTGAAAAAATACATCGCAAAGACTGAAATCTTAACACATGGTTCTGGTACAATTAGTTCAATATTAAGCAAAATGATCTAATTTCATTGGCAGATAATTTAGATTATTTCAAGTTTTTTTTCCTGATTTGGATCATATTCTTAAAAGATTATTATTCCTAAAATAAAGATAACAAAAATGAACTAAGCTTAATTATCTGCCAGTTAATTAAGATAATTCTACTCAATGTCTGACTAATTGCACAAAAAGGTATTTTTACCTGTTAAGATTTGAGTTTTTGTAGTGCATGTATGTCCACCCGGATTTACTGAAGACATTTGCTTTTCACGTTTTCATTTATTACTGCAAACCTGTACATTGAGAACAGATGCAGGATGTGTATGAATTTGCATCTATTTTGTGAGGGTATACCTGCTTCTGTGCAGCTGCAGCCTGAGGGGAATTGTTTTGTGACTGGATGAGTGGCAGAGCTGACGTCTGTGCCTTCTGTGACTGGAGAGCTGCGGCCGGCTGGGAGAGGTCTAAGCTGACTCCTGTGGGGATGTCAGAGAGAACAGAAGAAAAATCAAAAAATTATTTATAACTAGTATAAAAACTGAAGCAGCATTTCAGAGGAGCAATCTGCAAAAAGAAATTGGTAATCACTTTGGGTCTGCTGTTAGACTACTTAATTTCTTAACCTGCACACTTGATCTGTTCCCATTGAGAGCTGCAGAATTCAATGTGTGCACAAAAAGATTAGAGGGATTTCTGTCTTCGTGCACATCTTTGTTCAGAAGCTTGGTTTCTTTTTGTTTGGGACAGGATAGGAGAATATGTACATACCCACAGGCTGAGCTACACCACCAGGGAGATTAGCCCGCTTGCGCGGGGTGAGAGCAGCAGGCTGGATGGGGAGGATGCCAGCAGCAGGCTGGGTGTGGGCTGCTTTGGGTCTCTGACGAGGGGTGATGGAGGTTTCAGTGGTGGGGATTGGATCTGTCAGTCTGGCAACAATGGGAGGATGTTAGCCTGCTTGTTACTCAGATCAAACAGTGTCTACATAATTATCAATGCTGATAATTTCACTGAATTCAACCTGTTAAAATCCTAAACCCCCTGATACGGGAGCAGTGTTTTATTCATATATTACATGACAAATACTCAGCTACAACACTAAATATTGTATTTTATCTGTAGTAAAACATGTTACTGTTACAGTATCAATATACACTCACCGGCCACTTTATTAGGTACACCATGCTAGTAACGGGTTGGACCTCCTTTTGCTTTCAGAACTGCCTCAATTCTTTGTGGCATAGATTCAACAAGGTGATGGAAGCATTCCTCAGAGAGTTTGGTCCATATTGACATGATGGCATCACACAGTTGGCGCAGATTTGTCGGCTGCACATCCATGATGTGAATCTCCCGTTCCACCACATCCCAAAGATGCTCTATTAGATTGAGATCTGGTGACTGCGGAGGCCATTTGAGTACAGTGAACTCATTGTCATGTTCAAGAAACCAGTCTGAGATGATTCCAGATTTATGACATGGTGCATTATCCTGCTGAAAGTAGGCAACAGAAGTTGGGTACATTGTGGTCATAAAGGGATAGACATGGTCAGCAACAATACTCAGGTAGGCTGTGGCGTTGCAACGATGCTCAATTGGTACCAAGGGGCCCAAAGAGTGCCAAGAAAATATTCCCCAAACCATTACACCACCACCACCAGCCTGAACCGTTGATACAAGGCAGAATGGATCCATGCTTTCATGTTGTTGACGCCAAATTCTGACCCTACCATCCGAATGTCGCAGCAGAAATCGAGACTCATCAGACCAGGCAACGTTTTTCCAATCTTCTATTGTCCAATTTCGATGAGCTTGTGCAAATTGTAGCCTCAGTTTCCTGTTCTTAGCTGAAAGGAGTGGCACCCGGCGTGGTCTTCTGCTGCTGTAGCCCATCTGCCTCAAAGTTCGACGTACTGTGCATTCAGAGATGCTCTTCTGCCTACCTTGGTTGCAACGGGTAGTTATTTGAGTCACTGTTGCCTTTCTATCAGCTCGAACCAGTCTGGCCATTCTCCTCTGACCTCTGGCATCAACAAGGCATTTCCGCCCACAGAACTGCCGCTCACTGGATATTTTTTCTTTTTCGGACCATTCTCTGTAAAACCTTAGAGATGGTTGTGCATGAAAATCCCAGTAGATCAGCAGTTTCTGAAATACTCAGACCAGCCCTTCTGGCACCAACAACCATGCCATGTTCAAAGTCACTCAAAACACCTTTCTTCCCCATACTGATGCTCGGTTTGAACTGCAGGAGATTGTCTTGACCATGTCTACATGCCTAAATACACTGAGTTGCCTCCATGTGATTGGCTGATTAGAAATTAAGTGTTAACGAGCAGGTGTACCTAATAGAGTGGCCGGTGAGTGTATATCGTCAATATCCACATCATCACTAAGAAAATAGATTAATATAATATCACTAGTGGGCTGAAACCAACCACTATTTTGTAATTTAAATTTGAGCTGTGCGATTATAACTAATCACAATAAGTCAGGGATATTGTTATTTATATGAGTGATTTTCCTATTTGGTCTGAATTTTAATTAAATAAATAAAAGTTCCTTTTGATATTACTAATAATGAATGAGAAGAAACACCATTTTCTTTGTTAAATATTGATTACCTGAGTCTCTCAGAATATGCCCAATTTATTGTGAGTAGTGTAACTGGATCTTTTGTAATCTCTTTTTTAAACATCTTACAAAATATAATCTTCATGTTCTGTAATGATAATGTTTGGTTTCTATGAATATATTATGATATACTATAATTATGATTGTTATTTTTTCAAGTTCTTCTTTTTCCAGATTGGGGTCAGTTCAGTCTTGCATTAAGTTTTAAATGAAGATTTTGTATTTGTAGTAAAACACAAACTTAGCTAACTTTTGCAATATTCTAACTATATTTGCTTTGTGACAGCAAAATAAATTGATTCTGACATTTCTGTAGTCACCTCACATGTAGTTTTTTTTATATATAAGGTTTAAGTACTATAACCTTTGTGGTTGTAGAGATATTTCATATTTATTACCATTTATAGCAGAAAAGCTGAAAAATAGGCCTGGGACTTATGTAGTTAATACAATCAGCAACTTGTGCTTACCTGGGTTTTGCCTGGCTCTTCTTTGCTGCAGCAGCCTCGCTGGCTTTGATTGGCTCAGGAAGTTTGGAAGGAATCGGAGAATTCTGGATGATGAAAAAGATGCAACATTTTTAAAAATATCTACATTAAACTAATGAGATAGTGCTATAAAAAACTCTTTTAAAACTAAACTCCTGCAGCTGGTGGCTCTATTGATAAATACCAACATGGTTAATAAGTATATTCTACTGCATTCAACTGATGAATCAGTGCAGATTTTCCTCCCACAGTGTGATACCTGAGATGCCCGTTTATGTGGGTCAGGCGAGGAACACTGAGCAGATTCTATCATGTAAGACGAGAGAATCACTTGCTGATGAAAGAAAGCAAAGCAAATCACATATTTCCGCTGACCCTGGTGCTGAGAAAGACTAACCTTCACATTCTGAACAGGGCAAGTCCGCTGAGCTAGTTTAAATGCAAAGAAGGACACCTGGTAGATATCTGGTCTTTTGTCTGGGTCTGGCTCCAGCATGTACCCTGAAAAACAAAACAAAAAAACAAAGAGAGAAAGTGAGATAAAAAAAAGTCATGTAATCAAAGTAATCACTAGTGCGTGATTTTTTTGAAAACAGAATTTAATGTTGTTGTTGAAAACATGAATTAATGTTTAAGAAGGACTAACGAATGAGGCAGTGGAGATCATAAGAGTAGCGGGAATTATCTGGAATGGTGAAACTGCCATCACAGATGGCCACCTGGCTTTCACCAAAGGGCAGAGTGAAGAAGCACAACTTGTACAGCAAACAGCCCAGTGCCTGCAGAAGACAATCAGATGCATGCCCCATCATCCCCAAAACACAAAACAAAAATGAAAAAGAAAACAGAAGAGAAGAGAGAAATTAAATGCACAAGTTACACAAACACCAGCTACATTTGAGTAAAACATGTATTCATGTTGAATATTTTGCTTTAAAGCTGTTCAAATATATCTTAACAAGAACTTTAACTGCAATTCTTTTTTTTACAGGATTTTTTTTTTTTTTTTTTTACAGTTTTACAGCAAAAGAGGCTTAGGTTCTTCAGTTTTACAACATTATACAAGGAATATGTGTTGCAGGAACTACTGAGGCCACCATTATAATTATCAGAGGCAGCTGTCATCTTCACTCACCCAGACATCTGCTTTTGTGGTGATAATCTTGTTATTGTAGAGATTCACCATCTCCGGGGCACGATATGATAAAGTGGTGTACCTGAAGGGAGACAGGAATAAATGAGTGAGAAGGAAACAAGGCCTTCTATGTATTAGTATGTGCTCATGAAAAAGTATTGACATTAGCGATATTCAATTTAATTTTGCTGCACACAAAAAAGTAGTTTAACAGTGCTATGCTCTACAGAAGATTTAAACTTAGAAAATTCAATAAAACCTTTTATGAATGCAAAACTGCTGACAGTTTGTGTGCCGTGTAAGCTAAAAAAGAAGCGCTAACACCCAAAAGCTGTGACTATCGACAAAAGCAGATGAAAAGCAGCACCGACTTTTTTATCTCTTCCTCCACGGCTGCCGCTCCTTCAGTCTGCGGGCTCTGGAACTTGTTAGTGGCGCTGCCAAAGTCACACAGCACATAATGACCCTTGTCATGCAAGAGGATGTTCTCCACCTGCAGATACGCGAGATAAGAGTTGAGAACAACATTTTGTTATACAGTGGGGAAAACAAGTATTTGAACACCCTGCTATTTTGCTATTTCTCCCACTTAGAAATCATGGAGGGGTCTGAAATTTTCATCGTAGGTGCATGTCCACTGTGAGAGAGATAAACTAAAAAGAAAAATCCAGAAATCACAATGCATGATTTTTTAACAATTTATTTGTGTGATATAGCGGCAAATAAGTATTTGAACACCTGTGTGTCATCTAGAATTCTGACCCTGAAGGACCTGTTAGTCCGCCCATTAGAAGTCCACCTGCACTCCATGTATCATCCTTAATCAGATGCACCTGTTTGAAGTCGTTAGCTACATAAAGACACCTGTCCACCCCATACAATCAGCAAGACTTTAACTTGTAACATGGCGAAGACCAAAGAGCTGTCCAACGACACAAGAGAGAAAATTGTACACCTCCACAAGGCTGGAAAGGGCTACGGAGCAATTGCCAAGCAGCTTGGTGAAAAAAGATCCACTGTTGGAGCAATCATTAGAAAATGGAAGAAGCTAAACATGACGGTCAATCTCAATCGGAGTGGAGCCCCATGCAAGATATCACCTCGTGGGGTCTCAATGATTCTAAGAAAGGTGAGGAATCAGCCCGGAACTACACGACAGGAGTTGGTCAATGACCTGAAAAGAACTGGGACCAACGTTTCCAAGGTTACTGTAGGTAATACACTAAGACGTCATGATTTGAAATCATGCATGGCACGAAAGGTTCCCCTGCTTAAATCAGCACATGTCAAGGCCCGTCTTAAGTTTGCATATGACCATTTGGATGATACAGAGGAGTCATGGGAGAAAGTTTTGTGGTCAGATGAGACCAAAATAGAACTTTTTGGTCATAATTCCACTAAGCGTGTTTGGAGGGAGAAGAATGAAGAGTACAATCCGAAGAACACCATCCCTACTGTGAAGCATGGGGGTGGTAGCATCATGCTTTGGGGGTGTTTTTCTGCACATGGGACAGGACGAGTGCACTGCATTAAAGAGAGGATGACTGGGGCCGTGTATTGTGAGATTTTGGGGAACAACCTCCTTCCCTCAGTCAGAGCATTGAAGATGGGTTGTGGCTGGGTCTTCCAACACGACAACGACCCAAAGCACACAGCCAGGAAAACCAAGGACCGGCTCCGTAAGAAGCATATCAAGGTTCTAGCATGGCCCAGCCAGTCTCCAGACCTGAACCCAATCGAAAATCTTTGGAGGGAGCTCAAACTCCGTGTTTCTCAGCGACAGCCCAGAAACCTGACTGATCTAGAGAAGATCTGTGTGGAGGAGTGGGCCAGGATCCCTCCTGCAGTATGTGCAAACCTGGTGAAAAAATACAGGAAACGTTTGACCTCCGTAATAGCAAACAAAGGCTACTGTACCAAATATTAACATTCATTTTCTCAGGTGTTCAAATACTTATTTGCCGCTATATCACACAAATAAATTGTTAAAAAATCATGCATTGTGATTTCTGGATTTTTCTTTTTAGTTTATCTCTCTCACAGTGGACATGCACCTACGATGAAAATTTCAGACCCCTCCATGATTTCTAAGTGGGAGAAGTAGCAAAAAAGCAGGGTGTTCAAATACTTGTTTTCCCCACTGTACATGAAAGGACCCAAACTGGACTTTATGTGTCAGTGGGGGCGGTGCTGTAATTGACCTTCTCTTCTAAATCTAACATTGACGTTTCTTGCCTCCTGCAAGATGCACACTTTAGATAATGAATACAAAAGCAAAATCAATGTGCAGTCACCTTCACATGATGGAATGCAGATTTAAATCAAAATCCAAGCTGGCATATTCCTGTCATTATAATACAACACAATCCTTTCACTTTCTGTTGTTTCCACATGGATCAAACCTACTTAGTAGCTTCAAATTAATGCAAAAGCCCACTGACAGTCTCCTCTCCCAATCTCATTAATCCAATCTATAATAAAAACAGCTTGAACTCACACAAACATTCCAATCATGTCTTTAAAGATGTCATGTTACAGCTTGGTGATCTTGGCCCTGTGTGTCCTCACCCACATACTGTAAACCTGGGGTGTCAAACATGTGGCCTGGGGGCCTGAACTGGCCCGCTAAACGGCCCAATCCGGCCCACTTGTACAAAGTGACAAAAAAATGGACCAGTTCCTATTTCTTCACAAAAATGTGAAGTCAGTCAAGACTCAAGGGATAAAATATTTACAGTTCTGAATTATAAATGGTTTGTAAGGCAGGAGATAACATCACCTGCTGCTTAAAACACTAAATATTGTTCAGTGGAGTGCAAAAAAAGAAAAATCTTATCATGGGAAAATATCTAATACAATTAAGTCCAATACTTAGTAGAATTATCTTGAATTGGGAGATAATTTTGCTTATTTCAATTTGTTCTAAAATTCGAGATAAAAAGTCAGAATTATGACATAAAAAGTCCAAAATATGAGATACAAATAAAACATTAAGATAAAAAGTCAAACAATTTAATGTTATTTTAAGAAGCAAGACTAAAATGACCAAACTCAAGAAAGGATATTTCAAGATACTTCTGCTCAATATAGGACTTATTGTACCAAACATATTATTTTCACTTGTTAAAATTTAAATTTAATTCAATATGGAATAACTCTGACATCATATTTTTGAATGTCCACTTTTTATGCCATGTCTCCCGTTTTGTAAACTAGTAGTAGTAAAAAGTTTAAGTAGTTATAATGCATTTCTGTACATAAAAAAGGAGGAGAAATTTTTAGCTGTTATTTATGTTTATTTTTACTGGTCCAGCAATTTAGATCAAATTTGCACCGTATGCAGCCCATTAACTAAATTGAGTTTAACACCCCTGCTGTAAGCATTACAACAAAGTGGAGGAATGTGTCACCTTAAGGTCTCTGTGGATGATGGGCATCTTGCGCTGGTGCAGGCGGGAAACAGCATCACAGGTGTCACAGAAGATCTGTAGCACCTCAGCCTCGGTGAAGCCGGTCTGCAGCCTTTGATTCATCAAATTGACCACCTGGCCTCCTGCAAATTCAATAAACACCAGCACAAACGAACAAAAGGACAAATTAACCTCACTGGTATTAGGCTGTATTTTGTGTCCATTATTCTATGAACAGTGTGGTTTTATCTTACATTATAATAGAAAAGATCTTTGCTTACAACAGAATTACAACAGTGTTATAGGCATGGGTTGTTCATCAGTTATACATAATTTAGTTGTTTAAAAAAATATAAACATTTAAATTATTTAGAGCTAAATAATATTACAATAAAGACTTTTACCTCTGTCTTTGCTCATGACTGGATCAGTTTAATTAATTTTGCATTATATTTTGACAGGGTTCCCACTCCCAACCTGAAGTTATTTTCCAGGACTCTTTCAGTCACTACAGAATTATCTTGTCATACACTAACACATTCCCCTTTAACGTGTGCTATTCTATTCATTATTTGTATTGTATATAAGCTGCAGGTCCAACAAATATTTTTTTATCCAAGATAATGACAATAAAGACTCGTGAATAGGTGGAAGTTATATTGATTATATTGATTTGACTGATGTTCAAATGGACATGTAATAGGGTACTTTTAAGTTTTCACTGTTATTATTTTCCAGGATAACTTAATAATTTCTAGGACATTTGACCTTTTTCTTATTTTCCATATGTTTTCCATGACTGGAAAATTGGTTAATCATTTTCCAGGTTTTGTAGGATACATGGGAACCCTGTTTGACCAGAAACACAATGGTAACAGTATCTATGAAATGTATGTATCTGTGTTGTGTTGCATACTGTATATTTATTCATCACTTTCAGTAATTAAAGCATGTTATTGACACACCCATTTCCCTGTCAGCACTCACCCTTGCAGTAGTCCATAAGTATGAGAACCTCCCATACATCCCTTGATCCCATGGCTGTGATGCTGGAGTCCAGATAGCCGACAATATTCTTGTGACCAACAAGGTCCTTCTGCAAAACCACACAATCCAGAATATGAAGTCAGCGCTCTGCAGAAAGTTTGCACAAAAACAGACAGCTGCACAACCCCATCACATCATGACTAGTGTGCCGATAAGTGTTTTATGATGCCACAGAAGTTCAAAAATGTGTCATGAAAAGAGGAAATTGGACATGAAAGAGATATTTCGACATTTGGAAAAGAATTTGAATGTCATAATCCACAAAATAACAGGATGCCTGCAGTGTGTCAACATCTAATCAGTGTGTTCTGAGAGGCAGTGTTAGGCCACTGCCTGCAGAGGGCGCTGCAAAAAGGGAGCTGGAATCTGAAATCTATTAGGTAATGAAAAATGTCAAGTGCTGCAGCTGAGGTGAAGCACTGTCTGTCTGCCTGTGTGTGTGTGTGTACGAGTGATAGAAAAGAAAAGAAAAGAGAGGGAGAGGATGAGAAAGAAAACTTTGTGTGATAAGAAAAATTGACACTGGGTGAAGGTTTAGGTCAGTTAGTGAAATTAGGTTCTACCGGATGTAATTATGCCGTTGTTTATACAATCACCCACATTTCAGTAATGTGAACATCCTTTGCTTCCTCTCTGATCTCAGAAACCAGTGTTCAAACCTTGAGCTCAATAAATGCAGGAGTCCATCATACGTTTACCAGAAGCCCAAAGGGGAATGATATTTTCAAAGGTAGAGCAATTCCTTAGCCAATACCAACAATAAATGCTGCAAAAAATAACACCTCCAAATAACCAGACAGTCCTTTAAGAACATGTGTTCATGCAAATAACCCCTACAATTCAGTCTACAATCCAGCACAGGGGAGGAGACATGCAAGACAATACTATAAAAACAAAAAACATGGCACACCATGAACCAGATGAATAAATACAGAACAAACAAAGCTGCTGCAGGCTGTGTGTGGACTGAATTCAGTTCTTGTTCTTAGCTTCTCTGGACAGAATAAAGCATCTTTCGTCTGTGGATTTTCTTGGAAGTTTGTACATAGTTATTCAAAAAGACATTGGATTTGATTGTGGTTTCCACTCTAGCCAGAAAAAAAAAAAAACTAAAAAAACAAAAAAAAAAAAACACAGCTCAGTGTGAGCGCAAGCAGAGAAATGTTTAGTCTGAGGAACTCACCATTATTTGAATCTCGCATTTGCACACCTGCAGATCATGCTCATTGTTGACATACATCCTCTTCAGGGCACAACGCACTCCCTGGTTCGTTCGCACAAGAAACACAATTGCAAAACCACCTACAGGATTGAGAAAGAGCAAATTAAACTGTCTGCCCACAAAACAATTTGTCAAACATGACAGTAAATAGTTAGGCAAAAACCTGGATAGAACATGCTTCCTGACTCACGTTATAATCTTGATGCCAGATTTAACTTGTGTCATCAGAAGATCAACATCATGTCATTCGTTTATTCATTTAAAAACTGTTGCAATTTGTGTCTGTGTAGCTTTACATACATATGATCAGGACCGACACCAAATGGTGCAGCATTATAGTGTGATGCATTAGTCATGTCAGTGCTGCAGGGTTTTATGTAGAGGCCTACATTGAGGCCTGACCATCTGGTATAGCTCAGGCCACAAATTCACTTTGCAGGGTTTAATTGTGTGACAGTCATCACTTTCAGCCCAACACTGCAGCTTCTGCTGCACCCTCTGCTGCACCCTGCGAGCTACCTGTGAGGGTTTCGATCCAAAAATCAAAGTGTAATGACGAATACAAAAGTCTGTTGTCAGATAACCAATAAATGACATTGTCTATAAAAAGTTAGCCTTTACAATGTTGCCTAATTTGTATTAGAATGCAGCGTTCTAGACAATATGAGTAGATACTTCTGGCTCACAGGATGTTTACAGAAAAAGAGATTCTTATTTAAAATACTGGAAGTGGATCTAGAAATAAACATTACCTACAAAATCCAATACTTATTGCAAGGCTTAACCTGCAACTTACAGGCCTCCACCCCAGCACTGGTAATTTCCAGTCTCAGAAATTGCCTACCACTGGTTTCTATAAATAAATCCCTGAATCACTAGCTCTTCACTCATTCACTTCACAAAGGGATCAAATGGCAGCAAGGTGCCAGGTAGGTATCCAGCTCTTTGAATTACACCTCTGAATCATAAAGGAGCTGCTCATTTGTTAGCCAAGAGTATAGCTGAAAGAAAATAATAGGCCCCTCTATATATTTATATTATTACTTTAATTTAGATGCTCCTAATAGATAAACATAGTTTAAGCATAATTTAGAAACACGATTTTAAAGACAGAGATATAAAATACAGTTATTTTAATATTGGCATTTTATATTGTTTAAATTGTTTATTTTAATATTCCATGTGTTATTTATCTATGTCTATATTGTATTATATATACCCTTTATTTGTTTAATTGTATTGTATGTGAATCAGGATTCTACTTGTACTACTTAAAGATTCTTTCTCAATGGGACTCAACTGAGAAAATAAAGGCTATATTAATAATATTATTATAACCAGGATGCATGGATGCAAAGCTCCATCATACTGTACATGGTTACATTCCTGCACAGACATGTGACTCATGCACTTGGGCATGGGAAAAAATGGAAATAAAACAAATGGCATCATCTGGTCTGTGCAACCTCCTCTCACCTTCAGCAATTATCTCCTCCACGGTGACTTGGTGCCGCCCTATTGTGAAGGCTCGACCAATGAAATTTCCGCCTGCATGACTGGATCCAGAGCTGCTGCCACCTCCTCCAGAACCAGGCCCGGAGCTGACCAACTCCCGACGGGAATCGAAGAACTTCCTCATGTTGTCGGTGTGACAGGAAGGAGCGTTAGTCGCTTCGACACACAGAGAGATGAGCTGCTGTGCACTTTATACACAACGCAGGTCAGACTGAAGACCTACAGAATCCAATGAAAAGTCTATATGCAGTTTTAAAGCCTGCAGCGATGCCTTTGTCACTTATGATGATGATGATGTGGAGACAACCCAGATTTTTGGTGGCAAATCTCCCATTTGCAAGACAAGCCAGTTGGTTGTAGCTAGGGCTGCTGCGACGAGCTGTTATGTAAGTGAATCACACCACCCAGGAGGCTATAGCATCCCCTGATAAAGACTTTCTTTAGCTATCCATCCAGCTGTTCATGGTCGGCGGCTGCTGCTGCTAACATTTGGTCCTTCTCCATCTCGTCCAGCCATTACCAAGCTAGCTAAGTGCTAGCTACTTACGCGCTATGACATTTCTTGTAAGGTTATCCAGGTTATCCTCAGAAGATATTTGTCTCCGTGTGCGAGGTCTCCGACGTGTAACTCGTGAGACAACCGACAAATCTTTCCATCCTCAGTCAAGTGGAGCGGCCGTTTGACGCCACATATCTGACCCCGTCGAGCTTTTTAATTGCTCTAATTTTCAATAAAACAGTTTTTTAGTTAGCTAACGCATTAGCGCGCGGCAGCCGTTACACACAAAAACAAGCAGCGCGGAGTCCACGGGAACACGAAGCCTCGCTATGTTCGTAACAGTGGCTGCGAACGTGAAACCGCGGAGATTTGACATCTAACCGAAAACATTAGGCAGGGGTTTGAAGCCAGCAGCCAATTCTCTGCAACCACAGCAAGCTCTCTGGCTGCCAGCGATATCGCAACATCCGAGCTGTTGCTGTTGATGATGGCGCGGGAGGCTTTGTGGGTAATGGAGTCCGGAGCGCCCCCGCGCCTCCTCCCTTGAGTGTGTCGTCGTTTGCCGCGTTCAGGTTGTGCCGTAAAAACTGTTCCCACCAGCCCTCAAAGCCACCAGGCATTTGGTTGAAAGTAACTAAGTATATTTACACAAGTAGTCAGTGGTGAAAAGTAACGAAGTTAATTTACAGAAGTACTAAGTAGTGGAGTATTCATACCAAATAAACAGTGGTGTATAAAGTACCTGAAAGCCACATTTGAAATATCTTATCGAAAAATTACTTTGTTAGAAGGTAAAGTCACCTGTTAGTATATAAGTTATTTAATACTTACTCATTTATCTGATATTTATTGTATTAAATATTTATTAGTATTATTTATATTTATTTATTGTATTATTTAAGTATTTTATATATACATATATTTATAATCTGAAAGAGTTACAATTTCCCTTTTTTCCATAAACCTAAACATGACCCATCCCAGAGATACTTACATTGTTAAACCATTCTGTATGTACAATAATCCTTATAATTACAAAACAGCAAAACACACACACACACACACACACACACACACACACACACACACACACACACACACACACACACATGAGATTGATAAACTTTATTATTAGTATTTAAAGAGTAATTTAAAGTAATAAAAAAAAAGTAGTAAAAAAAATTATTTGGGTAAATATAGTGGAGGGAAAGTTGATAGAAACAAAATAGATAAGCACTGTAATAAAGTATTATTACTTCATTATATTACATCATTGGTACCCAGGTACATTTGCTAGTACTCAGTAGTGAAAGAAGTATCATTTACTTTGGTAAATATATTAATACAGAAATGTAAAAATACTCCATTACTGCATAAAAAATCATACTCATTTAAAAGTATATAAGCATTAGCAGAAGATACACCATAACTATTAAAGTGAAAATGTATTTCTGGAAATAATGTATTTATTTTTAATTGTATTAGTATATGATGATATATTAATAATGCATTGTTACTGTTGTAGTCATGGTTCCAAACCTAGGGGTCAGGCCCCTCTGAAGGGTCACCAGATTCATCTCAGGGGTCCTGAGATAAATTTTCCTTAATCTTTGACTTAAGGAGAAATATTGGATCATTTAACGTGGAATGTATTTGACTTGAATATTTCCATGTGACGCTACTTTATTCTTCCACTTCATTACATTCCAGAGGGAAATATTTTATTTCTACACTACTGACATAAGCAACTTACATTTTATAAAATCGAAAATTACATACAGAAAAGCGTCATGTACTCAAAAAAAGTCAGACACCTTTTTCCATAGGCTTCAAGCCATGAAAGACAGTTTCATGTGTTTTTCAGTGTGCGTTCTACTGACAGTACGTGAATACAGCATTGACTTGTGCGCGTTCTCGATCGTGCACGCGAAAAAGGAGGATCCTGGAAAAAAAATAAAAAAAAGTTGAAGTGGGAGGGCCCTGAGCTGGACGGCATTATAAAGGTTTGCTGACAATTTGTTCTGTTGTCGGATCCACAGACGAGACAAATCCTCTCCGGGTTCAGGTAAGCTGCTCTTGCTGCTTTTGCTGCTGCTGCTGCTGCTGCTGCACATATTTCGCATATGTTTTGCGGGTGTTTGAGTCGGCGCAGCAGAGGTGAGACTGACAGTCCTCTGTCAGCAGGGTGTGTCAGCGCTAACTTCATTAAGTCCTCCTGCTTCCTGATTCACTCTTCGTTTCTGCGTTTTACCGTATTGTCCAAGTTAATCCTGAGCATTAAAGTGTTGAGTTTTGATGATAAGTTTGGAGATGTATTAATATAAAGTCTTTATTTCAATGTCCTTGTGAAGGACATGAACAATTTTTGTTGCTCAATTTTTATGTAAGTCACCGACGTCAGTGTCAAAAACCAAACTAAAAGTGAACGATCCATTTGAATGAATAGCAGGTTTTACAGCTTCATAATACCCTGCAGGCCTCACATTAACAGTCACACAGGTGTTTCTGAAATCATTGTGTTAATGCCTGCCGATTTTTTACCTGAGGATTAACATGCTGCTGATTTGATTGTGCAGAAAAAGCTTTCAATACTACTTCTGCTTCAGCAGCAGGATCTACTTTGTGTTTAATGACAGTCAGTGGTGCATAAACAAAGTATGGCATCACTTATTTTGTATTTACATAACAGCAAACTACACGGTATGACACACATACACATATATATAATGTGTGTGTGTGCAACTGGAAGATGCTAAAACATAAGATGCTAAAACATAAAGACAAGACAACAGAACAATTGAACCTGTAGGTTGAGTTTGAGAGTTTGTGGTGTGACATATAGTTTTAGTTAAGGTAACAGGTACAGTTAATGATTTATATGTAATAAGAAAGGAAGAAAAAAAAAAGGTGGAGAGGGAGAGTAAAAGAGGGGGACAGGGCTGCATTTAATGAGTATTCTGATAGAATTTAATCAGAATTATTGAATTATTAAAACAATCAATTAGTTGTTTGGCTCATAAAATGCTGATAACTGTTTCCCAAAGCTGAAGATTCAACCTAAAACGTCTTTTTCTTTTGTCCAGACTAACAGTCCAAAACCCAAAGATCACCACTTTACTTTTTATTATAACCAGAAAATAATCAGATTTGAGAAGCCGGAACATGGAAGAGAATTTGTGCATTTTCTTCTTAAAGATGACTTAAACCGATAAATTGATTATGAAAATGGTTGGCGACTAATTTAATAGTTTGCAACTAATTGATTCATCATTTCAGCTCTAGAGAGAGAGAGTATGAGATTAATACAAATAATGATATGAGTTCCAAAGACTCTCAGGTCTCCACTGACAAACTCCAGGACAGATTTGCTATTTTTATCTGATGTGTAATGCAAACTTCCTTTGTGTCTGAATGTAAATTTATGTCCACTGACACTTTAAAGTGTTGCAGCTTGTTCATTTTAAATACTCCATGTCTTCTTAACTAACTGGGGTTTGGCTGATAGATGACGTCTCAGTGGGTAAATTGATCGCTCGAAAACCACACTACTAGTTCTCAGTAGATTAATTACAGGTGCATCCCCCAAAAAACAAGATCTGACTTAATGGGGTTAATCCTCCAGATGTCTGACACAAGAGAGCCCATGAACAAGAGTGTGACGGAAAACCCTCTCTGACACAATGAGATGCATATACAATATTGATCAGAAGCGAGACTCACTTTCACAACGGAGACACAATACTGTGGTTCATTGCTTCGTTGGTCTTATGAATGGGTCCTTGTGTATTTATTTTAGAGCATGTAATACTGTTGTTTTTTGTTCTTTTACAGCTTTCTTCCACTTCAGTTTGGAAACACTCACTCTCCCTACAATGGCAGCCGTAAGTGTCTTCATAGCTGCTGTAAAATCCGCCATGTGCTCAACAATATTTACATTTATTTGCATAATTTCGGACTGTGCTTGCTGTGTTTTGAATCCTTGCTTGAACTTGTTGTATTTTATTAGAATTATAATGTAATTACATGGTGCTGTTAAGATACACATTTGAGTTTGTCAGTCAGGATAAAAGTTACATATGTCTGTCTTTTTTAAATACAAAACAGACACAAAATGTGTTTTTTTTATATATATATATTTAATTTTTATTACTTAGAACTTGGTCTAAAGATTTCAGCAGTTAAGCAGTTTATTCAGTTATGTAACATTATATCCATTTTATTGATTTCTTAAAAAATACATTGTGGTCATTTTCATTTCAACTAAAAATCAACTCCAGTGGTAGAAACCTCATTAACTTTTTTCAGCACTTGAAAAGATAAAATATTCACCTATAAATAAAAAATAAATTAATAAATCTTCTGTGTGCAATACTGGCCTTCACCTTTTAAATAATTTGCGTTGTTTAATATTTAAACATGCCCTCCAGACATGGTTTAAGATTATTTGTCTCATGTTTTTTTTTTCTGACAAATAACAAAATTCTTACAAATTCGCTATAAGGACATCTACTCCTCCCTAACTGAAAAAGCCTCAAATCTATGAATATGCAAAATAATAGATGAAGATATGATAAAGATTCAATATTTTGATGTCATACTTTTTTTTAATATACTTGTTTTATATCTGCCAATTTCTGAGTCATTTGAAATTATTACAATTTATAACCAGATTGGAAACCGTGGAACAGTGACTGAGGCGGCTGGTTTCAATGCTGACGCTGATGTCCAGAAGCTCAGAGAAGCCATGAAGGGAGCTGGTAAGTGATCTCAAAACCGTCCTTAGCCAAATATATGTCTGACTGTGTCATTAAAACTAGGTCTCCACGGAAAAAACAAGTAACATTCTCTTCTTTCCCGTCTTTCTCCTGCTCTACAGGAAAAACTGAACTAAACTGCTCAGTGCGTGTGCATTTCCTCCTAATCCATTAATTTTGGGTCCTTGTATTTCGGCTCATCTTTACATACAATACCAACTTCCGTTAGTGCAGAAAGCAGTAACCTAATATCATTATGAGTTGCATTGTTCTTAAACATGAGAACAGATATGTGCCACTTAAAGGGTCACATCCCAACAAACATCCAAGAGTCTGACACACGTTTTCTCTCTACCATTGGATTCTTATCATGGAATGTTGATTCTGTTTTCTACCATAATCATCTCCTCCTGACTCTAGTTTGAGCTCTATTGCACACATGTTGATACTGATAAACTATTTAGGATCATCTCAAGTGTTGCAATGTTAAATATTTAAACTGAACCCTTGCTCTTGATTTGAGCTACAAGGATTGAAATGTATGAATTTGTAGAGATTTCAGATTTAACCACTGTTCAGGGTGAGGAGGTTCACTGTTATTATATTTTCTCTCAGGCACTAACGAGGCAGCCATCATCGAGGTGGTGGCACACCGTACAATTGCCCAGAGGCAGCGCATCAAGGAGGCCTATAAAGTAGCAGTCGGCAAGGTGAGAGCTGTTTTTTATGAATGAAAAAGCTGTTTATCCAAAAAAAGATGCATAAAACAGAGAAATATAAAACAAAACAAAAAAAAAACACATCTGCAGCACCAAAGGAATTTAAGAATGATGGAGGCTGTTGGCGGCGGCAGCAGCAGTGGATGTGTCATCTCTTACTTTTCTTCTTCTTCTTCTTCTTCTTCTTCTTCTTCTTCTTTTTCTGTGCTTACAAAGATTGCTGGTAATGTGAAAGTTAACCATTAACCATACAGCAGAAATTAATATCACTTGTAAACACCTGCAGACTGATAGGGTCTTGTACTATGTAGGAAGTAGAAATATTTCCTTCTATAAACCAGCAACCGACAAACCCACAGAAGTGTTCATCCCCTCTGACTGTCGCTTTGTTTCACTATTTAGTGGATCAATATAACATCGGAAAAAGGGGAAGTCTGTGGTAGTATGTCAACATAATGAGAGAATCACACTATGTGTTGCCCAACACCAGGTCATAAAGTTATCTGAAATTTTCCACCAGGAAGCTACAGAAAAAAGTGAATCTTGTGTCTGTAGGATCCTCGGCTGATCCTTGCAGGCAGAAAGAGTGAGTCATGTTGCATGGGGGCGACGCCCACATGTGGTTTGCGAGTTGTTCCTGGACCAGGAGGCAGCGGTCAGCCCCTGCTCCTGGAATGTGTGAAGTCATGTGCCGCTGCATCCACGCTGGCATCATAAGACCTGGACATAGAGCTGCTATTAAGTGAACGATAATCCACCTTGCGTGAAAGATGCCAAACTTGATGAGGTTGTTGAATGCCTGGTTTGATTTTTTTTTTTTTTTTTTTTGTCCCCCATTAATCCATCTGTTCCTGTCCCCTCCTGCAGGACCTCGCGGACGACCTGTCCTCGGAGCTGAGCGCTAACTTCAGGAACGTCGTCCTGGGCCTGCTGATGCTGGCGCCCGTGTATGACGCCCATGAGCTGAGGAATGCGATAAAGGTCAGATTTTCTCTTTCTTAAATCTATAAACCCACCTCACCCTCCTTGTACAGTATCATCGTATCGTGTCTGAACACTTGTTCCATATATCGACTAACCACAGGGGGCTGGGACTGAGGAGGCCTGCCTCATCGATATCCTCGCCTCAAGGTCAAACAGCGAGATAAAAGACATTGTCACCGCCTACAAGAAAGGTAAATGCGTTCCTTCTGAGTGTAGAATTTTCTGACGTGAGGTCACGGTCCGTTTCCATGTCCAGAGCCTAATGTATGGGCCGTGCATCAGTGACTATGCCTCTGGATGCATTGAACAGTGCACGTTATACATTATTTATAAAAGCCAATTCTGCTATGCATGTGGTGCCCCATTTGTTCTTTTGTAGTTTAAATGATAGAGGTCAGCACACGCTTTTTAAATGTCTTTCAGGACATGAAAATTAACAGTTAAGATGTATGTGTATGTGCTTTTATTCATTTCTTTATCATTTTAATTATGGCAGAACATGATAGGAACCTGGAGGAGGACGTCTGTGGAGACACATCTGGAATGTTTCAGAGAGTTTTGGTCTCTTTACTCACAGTGAGTGAACGTCAACCCACACACTCCAAAAACTGAAATCTCAATCTCAATCTCAAGTGAAGATATCTTGATTTTTGACAAAAAGTCAAATATTGTGTAGAATTGCGTCTAATTGCACTGGCATATAATTTATTATTATTATTAAGGTATTATTTTAAGGTTGTATTTTTTTCTGATTTGGGTTAATCTGGTTTTGTTTTAAGAAAGGACTAACATTTAACAAAAAAAATAAATTGTAGCAGCAAGTGGTGCAGTGGGTAGAGTGGCCACCCCATTTATAAAGGCAACAACCCTCAACACAGGCGGCCCTGGTTTGAATCCCGCATCAGACAGCCCTTTTAAGTCAAGCTAGTTATATTTGTATAGTCCGAAATTACAAATCAGAGATTCGCCCCAATAGGCTTTACAGTTTGTACAACCGCAACACAACATCCCCTGTCCTTATTCCCCCTCTCTCTGCCTTTCCATTCCTGGTCTCTCTCTCAAGTGTAGCTATCAATAAAGGCATATGATTTCAGTTTTTGCAGTGCAAAAACTCCAAATAAAAACTCTCCTCATTGAGGGGTAGTTGGTTTGCAGCAGTATCCAGCATTTACATAACCAACATCAAGAAGAAATATAATAAAGAGCTGAATCCATATATTATGGATGTTCTCATAACCATATAGGATGCACTCTAAAAGTAGATTCGTACAGAGCACATAAAACTGTAATGTTGAAAATTGAATTTAGTATAAATCAGAGAGTGAAGATGCTTTCACTGTCTTATTTCTTAGTGTAAGTCATCAACCATGTATGAGATCAATTTTCTTCTCACGAAAGGTGACTTGCACATACTGTAAATAATTTGTTTAGGGAAGCGAAAGTAGTTATGTCTGCATCACACAGATACTTCTTTTTTTCATTTTCCCTAAAGCAATCATAAACTTGTTCTCCTTTAATTTGTCTACTGCGGTGCAGGCTGGACGTGATGAAAGCGACAACGTGGACGAGGCCCTGGTTGCACAAGATGCCAAGGCGAGTTTTCAGATGAAAGTGTTTAAGTTTTTACTCATAGGATTTTTAAGAAAATATATTCAGCTTTATGTTTGTCATTACAGGAAATCTATGAGGCTGGCGAGGCTCGATGGGGCACGGATGAGGTTAAATTTCTCACTGTGCTTTGTGTGAGGAACCGAAAACATCTTTTGCGAGGTATTCTTGCAACATATCTATAAACTTTATCATGTGTTGTCTTCATTTACACCTGAATTTAGTTTCTTTTAATTATTTTAGGCTACAGAGGTCACGGGAAACAAATACCCACACTTTGACTTTTCATTCTTGGAGCCAAAAAAAACCTGCATGTGACAGTTATATGGATTTGTTATCATCCACTTCACATTACTTTTATAATTTCCTCCTTCAGTGTTCGATGCGTACCAGAAGATTTCTGGTCGAGACATTGAGGAGAGCATCAAGCGGGAGATGTCTGGCTGTCTGGAGGACATCTTCCTGGCTATAGGTCTGTCTCTTCTTTGATCTGTTGCTTATTTATAGAGATTTGAATCACGATAAATGCTATTTTGGTCTGACAACATTGGGGGGAAAAAGTACTATATAAGTGCACTCCATCTATCCTTTAGTTTCCAGAACCCAACTGAATAGATGGAAAATGAAAGAATGACATTGTACTACCTGCTGCAAGTTTACTAGGTGATCTATGGGAAGTGTTAAAAAATTAAGACATATTTTCAGCTTTTCACATTGGGCCATTAAAGATTACATATGGCTGTCCATGTCCAAAATAATAAGAACAATGCAGTTTATAACAGTTATATGAATTTATAAAAGCAATGTTATTTTTGATCCTGAACACTGTGATTTATATAGTTGAAAGTATTGTAGATCTTAATTGCTGATTACTATAATTAGAGAAGGTCTAGGTGTTCTATAAATACTGCCCCATGTTTCAAAACACACAATCCATAAAGAAAGGCACACAGCTCCTATTTAGAAACTGTACCTAAATGACCTGTTCTTTCTAGAGCGCCAGCTTCAGAGCTTCAGAGAGGAGGTGTAAAACAATACTGAGATGATTTTCAGTTCTTAAAACCACAAATATATCTTGTTAGGAATATTAAAAACTTCAAATAAAAACCCAGGAAATGTAAACCATAAGGGATCTTTAAATGCGTTGCTGCTAATGTGCTGGGATCTGCTTCTTCTGCTTCACAGTAAAATGCCTGAGAAACAAGCCAGCGTTCTTTGCGGAACGATTATACAAATCAATGAAGGTAAATGTTTCACACTTGTAACGGAGTTGCCAGACTGTAATGTGTACCCGCCACACATTCCTGTTTTTTTATGATGCTAAATTTGTCATAGTATTACATAAATCAATCTGAGTCGATCAACCTTTATTTGTCACATGTGATGCACAGTGTGTCCTTCTGCTGTTTGTCTCTGTCCCCATGTGACTTAACACCTGAGATCAATATATATCTGTGATATAAACAATCACTACCAATGTGTTTTAATTGGCTCCATTGGTTATATACATAATTACAGTATTTACATTATTTAAATCAGACTGATATTCTCTTTGAAGCGAAGTGTAGCTCAGTATAAATATGTTTGTGTGTCCTGTCAGGGCCTGGGCACCACAGACAGTGTCCTTATCAGGATTATGGTTGCCAGGGCTGAGATTGACATGCTGGACATCAAGGCAGAGTTCCTGAAAATGTACGGCAAGACTCTCCACTCCTTCATCAAGGTGAGACCTTTTTCAGACCTTTTTATTTGAGATTGCAGGTTAATGAACATCCGAGATAAGCTGGAAATGCACCAGGTTTAGCAAGAATGCTAATTTCCATCCATGGTCTTCTTAAAGCAACTTTCAAAAAAAAGAGTTAACACGAAACATCAGTACAGTAAATAAATTACAATAAGCTTAAATAAAACCACAGGCAAGTGGTTAAAGGTGCAAACAACTTTATAGTTCATGTTTAAATGATATAAATGAAAAATCATGGAGTCAGCAAAAACTTTGCAATCCATCAGCTGGGACGTAATCATGATTGCTGTTTTACATTATTGTAACACCTTAACATTACTGCGTATGTTTCATTTGATTAATTAAAGTCCTATTCATAATTTAGTTGATGTTTTTCAAACATAAAAGTAAAATTATGAAACTGATAAAAATCAAACCAAGGGGAAATTCAGTGTCTGACAAGGAAGTCTGTAGAAGTAAAGGTTATATATCTCTACTGTTTCTCACTTTTCTATTTACTTACGTTAATCAGTTTCCCAAATGCATTGCAGTCAAATAAAACTGTGTCAAAAATACCCACATCCTAAATGTATCCCCCGGTGTTGCATATCAATAAAGTGTCAATCAATAAAGTTTATTTATCTATCACTAATTGAAAACAATGTTTTAAATCGCCAAATATTAATGCATGCAGAATTTTGTATAAATTCAATCTGCTTTAATGAAATATACATCATACAACATAAGCATCCAAAAAATCCTTCATAAGTTCATATTTTGTATTTTCTTTTTCCAAACAAGTTTATTCATTCTCCAACCCTGTAATTAACAAAATCATTATATTTTAATGTTTTGTAGTTTTATGGACAAGCCTCATTGGTTCTCTGCAATTTCACTAATCAATAGCTTTATATCTCTCTTTTTTTTTTTTTTTGTAATATGCAAACTGGAGGTGAACAGCTACCTAGTAAAACATGAGGCTCATCGGTTCCTCAGTTTATGCATATGTATTTCTCCTTATTTCTAGGCAGGAGGTGTATTATGTATTTTTTTTCAGTGTTATCAGCTTGACTTCATTGTGCTTTTGAAGTCTCACAGCTTTCCTTCTCTTTGTTTAGGGAGACACATCTGGTGACTACCGCAACATCATGCTGGTGCTGTGTGGAGGAGAGTAAAAGAGAGATCTCAATATCCTGCTCTTTATTATGCACAACATGTTATTAGCTTTCCTCCCTGGATACAGCTTTGTATCTCACCTTTTTATTCCTCTGTTGCCGTCACATTTCACTGACTGACTGACCACAGCGCCTTGTCTTACCGTTTTTTAATATCAATTAAACCAAAGGCCAGCAGCCTTTTACACATGTCTGTGTTTTTTCTTATTGATCCTGTGCGTTGTGGATGAATTAGCAGTATTAGTCAGCAGGAGATATATGCTTCTCACATCTTTAACAATGTCAGAGATGAATGTTATTGGCCTCCAAGTTCCAGTCTGGTCACAGCGCATTTTCATCACTGTCCATTCAGTAAAAGTGCATTTGTTTAATTGGTAGCTTAGCTATTCCTCATTTGTTGAGTCAGCCCTGCATCCTTTGACTCAATTACATTAACAGGATGCTATCTTGATTTGGGAAGCCGTAAAGTGTACTCTAATCAAGCTGAGGAGGACGTTCCCCACCATAGCTCATGCAACCTCACAGATGCAAGCTGGGAAATGAGTGGTTATACCCAAGGTGACCACTGGGTGGAACCAAGAAGACTCTCATCACAAACTTTTATCTGAAGCAGCTGGGAAATCTATCCGCATCTTTTTATATTCAGGAACAATACAATGCTCATGTTTTTCATTGATCTTAAAATTATGACTCAGCTGCATCTTGTTTCTGATAAAGCTCTTGTGATATAGAATATATAACAAGTTCCTCCACTGTCTTTGTACAACATAAGCTTGACTGCTTCCTATTAGATAGTGGTAGAAAATAACTAAGTACATTTATTTAAGTACAGGTTTGAGGTAGTAGAAATTTACTTAAGTATTGTTTGCTACTTTATACTTCTCTTCCACTGCACTGAAAATAATATGTTTACATTATAACTGCTCTCAAAAATAGTTTTTTATCATTCATCATTTCAGTAGATGATAAGTTTCTCATTGCACTGAAAACTCCTCTGCATCTTGTTTTCAAGAAAAGTCTTGTGATGTAGATAAGATAACAAGTTCTTCCACTGTGGCTATTAAAAGTGGTGGAAAGTAACTAAGTGACTTAGTTTATTAACATTTATTTAAGTATAAGTTTGAGGTTCTTTAATTTTACTTAAGTATTTCCATTTCATGCTACTTTATACTTCTATTCCACTATGTTGAGATTTTACATAAAATAGTCTATATCTATTGCTTTACATGTTAAAAGCATTCCAACCTGCTGATTCCCACCCCTTGACTTTCTCTCTCACATACATATACACACTCACTCAAACATATTAGCTGAGTACACACATGTTGACATAGCCTGGCTGGGTACAGAGGAACCAGGTCAGGAAACACAGAAAGGCCATACCACAGCTGGGAATCAAACCTACGACCTTCTTGCTGTGAGGTGACTGTACTGATCACTACAGTATTAATAGGAATCTACCCAAAGTTTCTGAAGTTGGCTCCACTATTCCAAACTACAACAAACATATTTGTTAGTAGTCAATGTATTTGTTAGTGATCAAAAACAAGTACTGGCCATTTACACAATTTACCCTTCTTTTGTTTCTGACTCATTACATTAATCCTGGTTTGAGAAACCCAGTGTTGCTCAAGGCATTCCACAGGAAGCAGGTGAAACATCAATGTTGTTTTACTTGTGGAAAAAAGAAAAACAAAATAGTCCGGCCCAGTACTAGAATAATCCAACACTTCTCATGGTCAAAAACCTCTGTCAACCCACACTTGCAGATTCCTCCATATTCATAGCTGCACATGTGCTTGTCGTCTCAATCTCCCTCCAGGCCCATTGTCCTAAAACCAAAAATGCTGTCCTAAAACAACAAAAAACATGTTACTGACTTTAGCATATAACCTCAATGATACCTCAAATAACCATACAGTAACTCTATGTTATTGAACTATTCAATAAAACATATAAAATAAACTTTTTATCAAACATGAATTGTGTAGTAGTTGCTCTCACACAAACAATATTCATTCATTCATTTTCTATACCCACTTATTAGGGTCGCAGGGTTCTGCTGGAGCCAATCCCAGCACATTACAGGCGAGAGGCAGGGATACACCCCAGATGGTCGCCAGCCTATCATGGGGCATACACACCATTCACTCACACACCCACACCTATGAACAATTTAGAGACTCTAAACAAACCTAGTGTGTTTTTGGACTGTAGGAGGAACCAGAGAACTCAGAGAGAACATGCAAATAACACTACGTACTTTTACAATTGATAGTTTCCATACATTTTACATACTTCCACTTAAGCCCAAGGCTTTCAGTTGTAGATACTATACTATAAATGGCAATGAATATGGAATATCTCTATTGTTATGTACTTAAACCTGGTATAAAACTAATTCTACAACATGTGAGGTGAAGTGTAGTGCAGAAGTGTCAATATCAATTTATGTTGCTGTTACAGAGCAAATGTAGTTAGAATATTGCAAAGAAAGTCTAAAATTGTGTTTTACCACAGATACAAATAGTTTATTTAAAACTTAAAACAAGACCAAACTGACCAAAATAAGGGAAAAAAACCCTGAAATAAGCTAAATTATCTGCAATGCAACATTCAATGATTCATTTGTGAGATCAATTATTATTATTATTAAAGATCAATTATTTGTCTATAAAATCATAGAAATCACACTCATCATCATCATTTCAGTAGATAATATATATTGATGCTGTAACAGTAACAGTGTGTTTTACCATAGATAAAAATACTATAAAATACTTTATTTATTGTTGTAGCTAAAGGTTTTCTCATGCAATGTATGAATACAACTAAATGCTACCTCTGTATTAGGAGGCTTTGAACAGATTAAGATACATTTTAAATTTAGGACTTTATTATTTATTTATAAATGGTTATTTTAGACCACAATATTATGACTTTTAAATGATCTGATTACTTGTTCCTCCACTGCTATTGAACCCGTAAAATGAGAAAGAATATTGCAATTTTTCTCCATTGTGAACCATAAAACATAATCCACTGAAAGTAAACTCATTTATTACTTTCTCTATCAGCTGTTCTCAATGATAATGTGAAGACAGCACTACGGCCAAGATCATTTTAACAAGTCTGTACACCCCCTTTTGATTAAAAATAACAAATTGTTCTCTGGCATCTGCAGCATGCTGTTGAGACATGCCGGAAGTCCTTGATGAATGTTGGAGAGCTGAAGCTGATGTATTAAACAAGGCCGTGTAAGACAGCACATAGCACTATAACTCAAGAAATGTCCTTAGCATGAGGTCACACAGGGTCTGAATGCATATTGCAGGCTGCAGCCTCCGACTGCTGAATTGCAAAGTGGAGCTGAAGATGCAACCAAGAAGAAGAAGAAAAAAAAAACTTTACTTCAACCTTAGCTGCAGTGTTACACATGGGTGGAAATATGAGGCAGAATGAACAAAGTTAAAATAGTTCACGGCCAGTACAACTTGGTCAATCCTCTATGTGACAACTCTTATGTCACATTGATTTTTTTTCCACCAGTTTTCTTTTACCCTTTGATACACAACATAGGTCAAAAAGTCCTGCCTGTCTCCTGTGTTCTGTATTTTTGCAATAACATTCATTTCATCAGTATTCCAGATATTCCTCAATTAACTTGTTTTTGATCAGAACAAATCCTTTTTTTCATTTTCCCTTCCTTACTTTTTGAACATGAATTGTTTTTGTTTCAATAGTTGCTATCTAATTCTATAGTAAATAAATTTAATATATTAATATTATTATAATATATTTATTTTGTGTGCAACAGAACATGGGAAATTTAATCAACTTCCAGGTTGAGGGCCCCCAGACCCCCCCCAGAGAATTATTTCCTTCTTGCATCTCTCATGTCTCTCATGTATCTCATGTCTCTGTTAAATTCACACAGTTCTGATCACTCATACTAAAGTACTTGACTATTCCAATTAGACTAAGTTAAGTTTTAATAATGTATAATTCATATATAATATACATAAAATACACTGTAGGTGCCCTTTTTTTCTTTTTGCCCCCGCCCTTCAAAACGTCTGTGCACGCCACTACATCACCATGTTTAAATGGGGAGAAAACATGCAGGGCAGCAGGGTGGGGCAGCTCTGTATTAAATGCTGAAATAGATTTATTTCAAAGATACAGCAGAGAAACATTCAGCCATGCATGAAATAACACAGGAAATGTGACACTATTATTTTTTGAGAATTGCTCACGGAGATGCCTCCAAAATGCGTCAGCAAATATTTCAAAATAAGCTGCTAAATAAGCTGTTAATTCTCCTACAGAATCCCTCTGCTGGATCAAATCAGTTTCTAATTTGGATAATTTCATAACTAAAATGATCAGACACTCTGTGCAAGAACTTGGCCAACTGCACGGAACATAAGACAGTATGTAACTATGATTAATTCAACCTTTAAATGTATGAAAACTGGTTAAAATGTAAATATTTCTCACGCTGCTCAAATGTTGCTCTGCATTATTTCTTGTATATTATACCGCCTGTGTTCAACTTTCAAGAATATTAACTTTTTTTTATCTCAAAGTCAACTAGAGCAGGAGCAGACTGTCTCTTGCAAAGCAAACAACCTGAATGACTGAAGACAGTCTGGGGCTCGTGTCTGAAACGTGATCACTGAGAGAAAAGTCATACAGTTTGAAGATGAGACAAGATCTACACTACAAAATCCATCAACACATTGTAGATAATGAGAATGGCAGGAGAATAAAGAAAAGATAACATGAAACAGAGGAAAAGATTTTAATCCTATCACACATTCTTCAGAATAGAAGTTGCCGTTCCATTATATCTTGAACTATTGTTTCTCAACTAGTTTCTTATTTCTGAGCTTGTGAATTCTTGCAAGAAACCTTTGATTTGTAAGAAGCTGTTGCACAAACTACATCAACTTAACAGTAATTAAGTAGGATTTCTGGAGCTTTCAAGTAAGCTGAGTTGATATTTCACCATCAAGGGGTCAAGAAGATGAACGTGCTCAGAAAAATTTAAATTTAAATAGAATTTCAGAAGTGCTATAAAAAATAGCTGTGAAATGTATAAATAATGCAATTGTAAGTAATGCAGAGTGGATTGTTCTCCTGCAAGGTCATTTTGATTAAGCTGCTTAGGATTTAGACCTGCAATGATTAATTGATTAATCAATGTGTTGCCAACTATTGCATTAACCAGCAACTATTTTGATAATTGTTTAATTGGTTTGAGTCATTTTAAAGAAGAAAATGTCCAATGTCCATAATTGTATATTGATGATCCTAGGGTTTTGAACTGTTGGTCTGGACAAAAAAATACATTTGAAGTAGAATCTTCAGCTTTGGGAAACATTAATTGACATGATAGTTTCAATAATCAGATTAATCGACAATCGAAATAGTCATTAGTTGCAGCCCTATTAAGATTAGAGAGTTTAACTGCTGAGAAAGACAAATCAGAAATCATTAAGCAGCAAAGTTGAGCTCTATATGAATACAGTAAATATTTCTAATTATAGTATGTTAATGATTATAATTTATGTAATTGATTAGGTTTATCTAAAACAAGAATAGATTGTACATTGTCATCTGAAATGTGATCCATCCCATATGCTGCATTATTATTTATTTATTGTTTTCCTCCTTTATATTGATCTACTACTTTATCCTCATCATGTGACCTATGGACTAATGGTGATATCAAGCCCTATTCTTCAGCATATTTGTTTGTACATTTAGAGGAGTTTTATGCATTAAAACTTTAATTATATAAACCTACTACACGTAAACAAGTAAAACGAACAACTGCATTTGACTCACATGTATCTGTCAAATCTCCAATTAACCTCATAGTTTAAAGGAGCAAATTAAATGTTTATCATGTTTGACCACAGAGAGATTAGAGAGTTTTAGAGAGGGAAATTCTCTGTTAAAAACCAAGATGACATATGTGAATTTAACAAGCTGGGAGAGCAGAGATACTCCATCCAAGTTATTATACTCATTTAAATAGTCTTTTCTTTCTAATTGCAGCTCTGAAATGTGCTCCTGTATGTGGCTCACACCCTGTTCTTTTTTTGTAGAACAATAACAATGTGAAGCTTTCTTTCAGTTACTGATTGGACTTTGTTTTAATTCTCATATTCAGTTCCAGTACCGTGAATAGCAACATTTAGTGCAGATTTAATTTTTTAAAATTAAAGCTGTTAATTATTGTGTAAATGGTCCAAATTGCAGGTACCAGCCAAAAAAATTGCTCAGTGAAATGAAACGTTGAAAAGAGGATTTGATGGGTTATTGACAGAAGGATAATTCTCATACCTGTTCCAAGGTTAGAGTAAAGGCCTTAGGGGGAAATGCTTTTTTCTTGATTGACTGACTAATAACTCCCCCATTCATATGGAATAGTCAGTCAGTCAGTCATTTTCTATACCTGCTTATTCCTCATTAGGGTCGCAGGGGTCTGCTGGAGCCTATCCCAGCGTGTTACGGCGAGAGGCAGGGATACACCCCAGATGGTCGCCAGCCAATCGTGGGGCACACACACCATTCACTCACACACTCACACCTATGGGCAATTTAGAGTTGCCAATTAACCTGAGCATGTTTTTGGACTGTGGGAGGAAGCCGGAGTACCCGGTGAAAACCCACGCAGACACGGGGAGAACATGCAAACTCCACACAGAAAGGTCCCAGACCCCGGACCAAGGAGGTCTTGAACCTGCGACCTTCTTGCTGTGAGGCAACAGCGCTAACCCCTGCGCCACCGTGTCGCCCATATGGAATAGGCTTTTGAAAAAAAAAAAAACACATGGAAGCTGCTGTTGTGAATTTGAATCCCATGAAATCCGATGCAAGACTGCTATTTGAAATTGGAATAGGAATATTTCATGCCAGCAGCATGAGTATAAAAGTGGGATTTGTTACAGATGTTCAAAGACAGACACCTGACCTAGAAGTCATTGAATTCATCAGTATGAGGATGACACATGCAGGCACAAAACACTGATGAACGTTTGCAGGTAAAAAACCTTTGTTTCTGTGTCAATCATTTTTTTTCTGTCTCGCCTCTTTTGATCAGCACAAACAGAATGTCATAGCCTAAAGCGTTTCAAGGAAGAAATCTCAGACATTGATTGTTCAAAACCAATATTACTTGAAACTGAAGGGCACAGTACTGCACATGCTCCTATCAAATTATACAACAATATTTTGTGAAAGTTTATAGCTATTGTGACAAGGATATAACATAATATAAGAAATTGAAGTTTTTGGGCACAAATTAATGTTCCAAACTACTACTACAGAATATATATTTTTACCTTAGAAATAAAGCAACAATCAGATCAACCTTTATTAGCCAACACTGTTAACTTTCTGATAAATGTTTTAACATTTTTAAAGTAATTTTCTGTAGAGGACTGTGAGTTAGATCTCAAAATCTCAAAATGGAATGGAAAAATATATACTGTATGTCCTGCAATGAACTGATCTGTATTCATTTATATGATTATTTATTTCATAATGTTTTATTTTATTTTACTATCTATTTAACCACTCAAGACCCAGACATATTTTTCTGTTTTTCTACTGTAAATGATAATAAATATGGAATATTTTTACAGGTTTAAGTACATAACCACAAAGGTTATGTACTTAAACCTGGTATTAAAAGAAATCTACAACATGTGAGGTGACTATTGTGTTTGACTGCAGATAAAAAATAATTTATTTAAATCTTAAACAAGGCCAAACTGGCCCAAATTAATAAGCTAAATTATCTGCAATGCAATCAATGACTAATAAAATAAGAGTTCAAAGATCAATGATTTGTCCATAATATCATAGAAGCCACACTGAGAATCATTACAGAAGAATTACATTACATGAAGAATATATTATTTAAGATGTTTAAAAAGGTGATTATAAAGGACCCAATTAAATAATCATACAAAAGCTCAAATCTAAATTAACTATCAAAATAGTGGTTAGTTCAACTTTTTTTTCCTATTGTATTGATGATGTGGATATTGATGAAATCTATTGATACTGTAAAATTGTGCTTTACTACAGATAAAAATACTAAATACTATTTAGTGTTTTGTCATTTCTCATGTAATATATAAATAAAACACAGTCGTATCAGGAGGTTTAGGATTTTAACAAGTTAATACAACAGATAAGAGAGAAAATGTATTTTTCTGTTGGAATTTGGGCAATACAAGCAGCAAATCCTCTTCTTTTCTCTGATCATGTCTGCCTTTCCTACATCAGTTTGAAATATTCTTGAATCCAGCTCTTCCACAGCCTGACAGTCACATACTGTGTTTGTTTATCTGGGAGTAAAACGAAGACTCCCCTCACCTACCACAGGCAGCATGTCAGCACTGCTCTGATTCTCACATGGGGAGTGTTTCAGTATTTAGCCAGAATCAGCAACAACATGTGCGATGTTAACCTTAATTTATCAAAACTCCTATGGTTTAATTTGGGGGTTTAATGGGTCATCACAACTCTGGACGAGAAGTAGAATTTGACTCAACTGCTTGTTTAGTCGCCTTATATGCTTTTAAGATACCAACAGGACATACTCACATGTAACAACAGGTTCAGGCTATACTATGTAACTAATTAATCTATTTAAGTTTAACTAAACAAAACATAAAGGTAGAGTGTGTACATTTTATTAGCATTTAGTCATCTTCTTCCCACCTATTTATCAATAGGGTTGCAGGGGTCTGCTGGAGCCAATCCCAGCGCATTAGTCAGAGAAAAACCATACAAACATGGGGAGAACATGCAAACTCCATGCAGAAAGTCAACAGTGCTACCCAC